>JAQFJA010000025.1:27598757-27608777 GCA_029874485.1 Naso brachycentron | reverse complement strand
AAGCAAGAGGGTTTGCTTAGCTGAAGCAGTGAGTCAGGTTGCACTATTTACAAGTAAACACGGGAGTTTAGGAAGCATCAGACTGCAGCTCGAGAGTGAGCACAGCGACACTGTTGTTCAGTCTGATGTGTTTTTCGAACTACATGCTTTGTTGGGCTCATGAAACACACGCACACACACACACACACACACACTCACAGGTGGAATTACAGCGGCTGCAAAGGAGATGCCTGATGAGATCAGGATGACAGCCAGCGTTGGCACAGGGAGGAGCTGACACAGGGGGGAATGAAGGAAGAAATAAAGTGTTCAGGCGGACAAAGTTGTGTTCAGCCGAGAGAGGCGGCTTGTGGGACACTGAGATGAGAGCCACCGTGTATTTAGCTTGAGACAGAAACTGCAGAATGAAAAAGAGAGGAGAGCAGGAAAGGGATTAAAAGCCTATCGACCAGCCCGTACAATCGCCTCTTACATTATATCAAGCCATGTTTAATTCAGGCCGACGCTGACACAGACAGAGATGTGAAATAGCCAGATGGAGGAGAAAGAGGAGAGGAAAGAGAGAGGAAGAAAGGCCAAAATGGGAGGATAGATCCGGTCAGTCTGGGTGTTTTCCCACCAAACTGGCTCTGGTGCTTAAACTGGTTCTGTTCCGGATTATTGGAACCTTGGTACTTTCTAGTGAACCAGTCTGCGTCTCCACCAGTTTTGAGCAGAATTATGGCAGTCAAACATATGTCACCAACAGAGGGCGTTGTGCAGCACACAGGGACCTGTTGAACTTGACACGCCCACTTCAGTTCCAAAGGAAAACCTGCTATTTTTAGCTTTCAAATTGGGTGCGTGAAGGGGACCGGAACCAGTTCCATGTTGGTTTAAATGGGCTACTTTTTTGTAGATTGAGCCAATCACAACAAGAGTTTGCTTCTTACAACCAGCATGTGTGTTTATCAAAAACTGGACTCATTTGTTACAATATAAAATCCTGCATTGCATGCAGATCTCTCCCAGTGAAAGACACAAAATGAACCTTTAAATCTCATCTGTGTGTTGAAAATGTAAAATTTCAGTAGAGACTCATTCTGGTTCTGTCCTAAAATTCAAGTATACTGGGTTGACATTCTACAAGATCTGAAAAAGAATCTTGGTGTGGATCTGTGTGTGGATCCTCTGTCATTACTCCTGGTCACCCATGTCAAGGTGCTGGTTCTTTCTCTAGCACTGTATGATATCCTTGCATATGCTGCGAGGAAGAATGTTTTTTTGTCATGGATAATCGACAAACCACCTTCCAGAGCGAACTGGCATAAGATAATTATGGAGTGCTTTCCTCTCAGATATTTGATCTGTTTGCTTCACTCCAGAAAGGGACAATTCATGAAAATATTACCTCCATACAAACTCTCAAACTCTGCTGCGGCTTCAACACTTGCAAGTATTTTGCTTGACTAACTATGGACGCTGACCTCTTTGGGGGTGGGGCACCTTTATATTGTACTGTTCTTACTTCTGTACTTTTATTTTCATATCTGTCCCTTTTTATTATTATCCTTAACAGTTGTGCGGATCAATGTTGTACTGAGCTATTCAGGGTTTCTTTTGTTGTTGCTGATGTTGTTTTTGTTTGTGAAAAAGAAACGTCAACAAATATACTTTCTAAAAGCTAATCTTTGCTAAAATTATTCAAATTAAGAAATAAAAGAAATTAAATATGTGACACAGATATATCTTTGATTATAAAAATTGGTCATGTCAAGTCTATTCTAGTGTAACACCAACCTCAAGACATTTTTGATCAGCCATCTGGTTATTTCATTATATGGTATTTACATATTTCAGTGACTGTTCATTTTACTTTGTGAATTTCATGTTGCTCAGAATGCTATTTTTTACAACTATCAAAAATGATTTTAGTTTACCAGTTATAGTCAAATTTTCACATATAAAGTTAAACATATAAGAATATAAATCCAGTGCTTTAAGCGGTACGCACAGATACACAGCACTCCCACTTCTAGATTTTACCTCCTAGCGTACCGGGACTTTTTCAGGTGTACAGAGACCTCTCACAAGCTCAAGTTTATCAGAGTCTCTTGGTGATTCATTATGTTAGGGTGCACTACGTGACGCTCGCCTCTCTCTTTTCTCACTAATGCTACATCCATGTGCTAACACCAAGGTTGCATGCGCGCTCCGGAACAGCTCCACTGTGCGTTTGCTTCCTGCTCTGTCATCCATCAACACTCACCAGCTGTGTTTCAGAGTGAGTCACAACAATGTTGGATAAACAGGAAAAAGCAAAGGAATAAAAAAAATAGTAATGTTGGCACGGAAACGCAAACTGGAACGGTTTCAGATGATGACACAACTGTCTGACAGTTACGTACTGAGGCAGAAAAACTAAAAGAATTTTTGTTTAATAAATTAATTTTGTGAAAATCAGCATTATCTTCTACTATCTTTTATTCACTGTAAAATTCATTCTATTGCTTGATGATTTGGTGATACCAGCCACACGATTCACATGCCAACAGGTGAATAAGTGCAGTACTGGCACTCATGTTTTTCCTCTTAAGGCAGTGTATAAATCCGTGATTCACTTGCTGTCTTCAGAACAGGTGCTGTGTGTCTTTTGCCCTGCAACAGTAGTCTTGCAAGATCAGGGTGTATAAAATGCCTTGAATAATGTAAAGGCAAGTTTTTATTGTTTGTGTACCACATATTGACTATGTGCTTAAAAGATAATCATTTGTTTAGATGTACAAAATGTATTTTAGGACATTGGGAATTCCATACTGCCCATTTGTTCATTCTTTAATCTGTGTATTTTCAGACCTTTCTTAAATTTACAGCATTTAAAGTGTAAATAAATGTGGAAAAGAGCGTTTATTCCAGTGTTTTTAGCAGTAACAAAAGTGTTTATTGTGTTATGAAAGTCCAGATCTCCTCTCCTCTTTATTTTCACATTGTTCACTTTCCTTCCTTACAGCCCAATCGTCTCCTCTTCAACACTTATCTATCTAGTTTCTTATTTCATTTACTCATGTTACATAGGGCCACCCTGTGAGTTTGATTTAGCCTCATACTGCTCCAGCAATCCCTCTGACAAGAGCGCAGCATGTCACCCTGTGATTATCCTTTCACGGTTATGGCAACTAGGGCTTAATGTTTCTCTAGGAATAGCCACCATTGGAAATTTCCTAAAATATCTTCAGTGCAGTGCAGCTGTAATAACAAGCCAAACGCCAACCCCCACAGGTTCGATGGTACATATTCTGTTTTTCTTTGTAGATATTTCTTTGTGTAATTACAATCACTCAAGGCACAGAAGGCACTGTAGTGATGAAGGAGTGAGAGCACCGATCTGTCCTTCAAGGTTACTCTTGTATTGAGGCAGCAATGGACTCAGTTCCAGTGACAGTGACAATACCCTTTCACGAGCATGTTGGCAGGCAGCAAAGCCTCCAGTCAAATGAAGGTCAGATTCATTACAGCATTCTGGAAAATTGACTCAAGCTCAAGCGCTGCTCCCACAGTAAGCTGCTGACGTTAATGTGTGTTTGTATGGATGGATGAATAGATGGGAGGATGGATTCCTTGTTGATGTGGAGCTGATTGAAATGGAATAAAATGATCATCTCAAACGTCTTCACCGGCAGCTTCACTGTTAGAGTTCCACAGAGGTTTGAAAAAGTCTACAGACGCTGTTTTGACGATCTATGGCGTTGTATAAAGCGCTCAGTGATCGTGCAGCCCATAGTGAGAGGAAAGGTACAAGGGGATGGATGTAATCCCTAAATTAATCATAGGTGTGTTTTGGACGTAACATGAATGACATCAATCAGTGTGCTGTCTCTCATCCCCTTTGAAAAAAGCCAGGAATGCTTGAACATGGATGGCAGAGGCTATCAGGAACATAAATGAGCCCTTTGGCGCTGAGGAAACGGGGGTGTGCGAGGTGAAAGCGCACAAGCAGATTATCCACAGGAGCAGCAGTCATCCACTGAAGCTCCCTGAGGTGAAGTAGGCGTGGAGGGATAATCCTCGTCTTCTATCATCACCAGAATAGTGGCAAAAAGCCGAAAAGAGGTATAATAATGTCAGGAGACGAGGATAGCAAAGTTTTACGGCATGCAAGTAATGCACTGATTGGCTGATGGGCTATTCATTTTTTGTGAGGAGTCTTGCTGCACGTCCCCACGTGTCACAAGCACACGCCTTGTGCCCACGTCTATGTTACACGCACCTACATAGCAGAGCAACACTGTGCTAGACTTTAGACGTGGTTTTTGACTGCCAATAGAGAAAACACTCTCTAGATCCACAGGATAGCAATGCGCCTGACCACACCTCATTTTAAGACCAGCATGGGCGCACAGGTGAGCACGAGGGCTTTGACAACATGGGAGCTGGCCGTGAAAATAAAAAATGCATCAGCTGGAAATTAACTATAGCCTCCTTTACACCGCCTGTTCAGTGTGTAATGCGCCTCTGACGCACCTCACTGCTTAAACTTTTTAAACAGCACGGATACAGGGTGGGGGGTCCGAGTGCACCGCCAATAACCCACCTTCAGATGTAGAATCAGAGGCAAGTCAGAAGTGGAGCAGCAAGTCGGGCAGGTCAGGGGCATCTGACAGAGGAGAAATAAACCCAAAGGATTAAACAGAATTACGACAGAACGCACATTTATGACTGTTTTACATTGTTGTCGGAGTTTTTCTACCGTTTTTACGCAGTGTAATGTGCACTTCTTTAATCGTTTGTAGTCGGAGGTTGGACCGTGTTCAAGAGACGTGATATGAATGAATCTTTATCACTGTATTTACCTTTCACTTAAATTATATATGGAGAGGACACTGATGCTGTTAAACATCACAGCATCAGCATCAGCTTCCTCTTTGAATCCACGACCCCAGCTCATTGTGTAAAATGACAGACTGAAGCAGCTTAAAGACGCGCTGCTCAGTTCTGTGTAAATAACCTTACATGAACAGAAGGCGGGTTATTGGTAAGCCTTCAACGCGGCACTGACGCGGGGTCTCCCTGAAAAAATGGCTCATGGCTCTGTTAGCTGGTGCATCAGGTTCATAAAGAAAAATGCATCAGAGAATTCCTATGAACTTGGACAGATCAGAAACATGGAAGAAGTTTCCACATGCTTTGAAACTCCGACCCATCACACTGTCAGTAAGAGGGGAAAGGAAACATGGCTGATCAGAACGTCTGAACAAAAGCTAGGCTATAGATAACCTCTTTTCCTTTTGGAAAATAACAGACTTATTCCAGATTTTGCTGTAAATTGGTCATTGTTCCTAAAAGTTTGTGATGCTGGAATTGGTCTTTGGGATGATAACAGTGTTGTTCTCAAACAGAGGTTAAAAGACTTCCAGCCCTACAGCTGCACACTTCAAGTATTTAACATAGACTGAAAACAAATTGCACCAAATACAGCTTCGTTTTAAAGCTCTTTTATTCTTTGTCTCTTCTACCTGCCATGTTGATGTTGCTCTTATGAATCGTAACATGAGACAAATCTAGAATATAGCAAAATATGTACTTGTGGATCAATCAAAGAAAATACAGTTCAGAATTGTAATATTACCTCTTAAAATTTGAATGCTAGTCATGGGCAATATTTTGAAAGGGATTTCTTTCAGGTTTGATCCTGTTTAATAATGTTTTTTATTTCAAAGGCCTGTGATACAAGAGAAACAGTATGAATATCATGGAAAAATTCAAATATTTTCTGTTTTGGGAGCCGTGTGGTTTCACAGTGATAGCTGCAGGGAGAAATGCCAGTTTTCTATTTAATTGGCAAGAGTATTTTGTTTATGCAGATGGAAACTGTGACAACTGATGCATGACAGTTGCTACATTAAACATTATTAATCTAAAATAAATTTTGTCTCATGTTTAGTCACTCATATCCCTCAATTTGTCGCAGGAGGAGTGTACATATCTGAGGGCAAAATAATACATTTGAATTTTTGTGACTGACAACTATCATTTCATATATTATCTCTTTTTTTTAATTTTACAGAAATTTGCTTTGATGGAAAAAAATGACAGTTTGTGATATATTCCTTCATTCTATGTCAGAGGTCTAAAAAAAAATAATCTTCAGCTTTGATTGCCTGCAGTTTGTGTGTCATCTACGAGTGAGAATAAATAACAGCCAATAAGGTCACAGTAATATGACCTTATAAACACTGTCTCAGAATTGCTAAATTAACATAAAATCAAGCAGGTGCACCAGGCACCAGATAAAACTTAGTGAAATAAATCATAATAATCATAATAATTCATCATCATCATAAATCAGCAAGTTGTAGAAGCTACTTTTAGCCTTAAAATGCTTTGTGAATTCAGTCTCTGGATCTGGATTTTACTTTTCACAGGCTCTCACAACCAGCCTATGTGATACTGCTCTGTGATTGCGCTGCTACGTTTGACACTTGGCATTTTTATGTTTTTTATTCTTTTGAATTGTGTGGATATGACTGTATTTTACTTTGCACCTGGCTTTTACTGAAGCATGATTATGGATTTCACTTCTTAGTGCGTGATCGAACTGTTTGGTGTGATTTCAATGTCTTATTTCACCCAAGGACACAACCATCACAGGGTACGCTGCAGCGTCCATTTGGCAGAGAATTCTTACCATTGCTACAAAATCAGATATGTCCAGATTTTTCAGCTGTTGTAGACTCCATACCATTACCACCGCATTACACTTGACACATTACACAATATAGTTGTGATATACTTTTATTTAGTGAAGAAAACGCATTTCATAAACGTTTCAAATTAATGTTTTTTGTGCTCTTTATTCGCACTCTATAAAAGTAGATGTTTTGGTAATTCTTGATGTGTTTTTGTAGGGGGTTCTATAGGAGACGACCAATTTCTCTTTTGGGACTCGAACACAAAATGTTTGAGTGGTGTAACATGTCATTGTGGTAATTTTTTTTTTCTTTTTGTTATTTGTTTCACTCCCAAGTTCCAGACGGGCAGACAGATACCATTCTGTCGACTATGAGTGCAGTAACAAGGAAGAGACAGGCAGAGCTCAGCCACAGCTAATTAGCTTAGCTGAAATACTGGTAGTCAATGGGAAGTGTTAGCCTGCCTCCGCCCACAGTCATCAGATAAACTTTCCAACCACTGAGGCTCTGTATATGGGGCGCTTGCTCTACCGACTGAGCCACCGGGCGCTCCATTGTGACTTGTTTCTTTACCACGTTATGTTATTTTTAGATTCATATTTACACACTATGTAATTTTAGAATCAAATACGTAGTGGAAGCAAACCACTGGGCACATTAAGTCAGTAAACAGCAGCAGAAGAAGATGTACATAAAGTACTACATGAAGTGCTAATCTGAGTCTAAAAATAACATAACATGGTAACTGAAACAGTCACAATGAGCACACAGGACTGTTTAGAGTTGTTGGAAAGTTTATCTGATGACATCATGGTCAAGTTTGCTGTGATGGGTCTGATCTCAAACAACAAGACTGCCTACCAACCTAAGATCAGTCACTTCGTGGACTGGTGCAAGGAGAACAACCTCAAGCTGAACGTCAACAAGACCAAGGAGCTGATAGTAGACTTTAGCAGGAAGCAGCAAAGGAGCCGATGGAGAGGGTAGACAGCCTCAAATACCTTGATGTTTACATCACCCAGGGCCTGTCATGGTCCTTCCACATAAACATCATGGTTAAGAAAGCCCGCTAGTGCCTCTACCACCTCAGGCAACTGAGGGACTTTAAACTCCCACTCAGGGTGCTCAGGAACTTCTACACCTGCACTATAGAGAACATCCTGAGTGGGAGCATCACCACCTGGATGGGGAGTGCCACAAAGCGGGACCTCTGGCTCTCAGGAGGGTGGTCCGCTCTGCTGAGAGAACCATCAGGACCACCCTCCCCAACCTGCAGGACATCTACACCAAACGATGCAAGAAAAGAGCCAAGAGGATCGCCAGTGACCTCAGTCACCCAAACAGCCGAGAGGATGAAGAGGAGCTTCTTCTCTCAGGCCATCAGAGCTTTCTCTGTCACCCACTGCCCACTTGGACATGGCTGCACTTTATGTTGGCTGATTTATTATAGGGTTTTGTCATGGATGTTTGTTGTATGTTGGTGTTATGCATGTTTTGTTGTAGTCCCCATGTTTGGCCGGTTTAAGGTACAAAACCATTTCACTGCACATTTGTCTTGTATAATTGTGTATGTGACAAATAAAACTTGAAACTTGAAACTTTAAGTGGAGGCAGGCTAGCACTTCCCATTGACTACCAGTATTTGAGCTAAGCTAATTAGCAGTGGGCAAGCTCTGCTCATCTCCTCCTTGTTACTACACGCACAGTCAAAAGAATGGGATCTGTCTTCTTGTCTGGAACTCTGAAGGGAGGAAAATAACGAAAAGAAAAAAGTGTTGGCATATCCCTTTAACAAATATCTGCATTTGTTTAGGTTTTAGCATTTGTTGAATCCCTTTAAGAAACCAGAAGACATACAAAGAATATATTTGTGGACTTTTCTTTCTATTTAACTCTTTTTAACCCAGTACTTAGCAGGTAGTAGCAGTAGCAGGTATTATCTAAAGAATTTTCATTTGATGCTGGCTGAAACTCATGGATAGTTAATGCACAGTGGATGAATCTAGCTGATGTAGATGTAGACTGATGTATCTCACTCTTTGATAAAATGACCACTTGTACATGTTCCAACCAGGATTGTGTTTTATCATCCTTATTGTTTATCTTTTTCACCAACTCTTGCACTTTCCCTGATGGGCACTTTAGTAACAGATCATGTGTCCTTGCTGAGCCTCCTATATGACGAGGAGGAGGAGCACGGGCCTATAGTGACTACTTTATTAAATAGTGTGGAGAAATCAAAGCTTTTCTTGAGCATCTCTTAAACAAAGGACATCTCCAAAGACTTAAAAAAACACAGTCCTCTAACTCTACTTTTATAAATGATGCACCAGTACAAACAAAAAGTACCTTAGCAATGTGCCCGATGATAAGCTTACACAGGAACTTTGGACTGATTTCCTATGGACCAAGACAGAACCAAGAGTGCTGAAAACATTTAACCAAACACAAGCTACCAACCGGCATATATGGGAAACCAAACAACGATCAAAAACACATTGCATAGCACAGGAGAGCCAGCTCCTCAGGTCAAGACTCATCAGTTTAAACCAAGAGAAGCCATCCCTTAACAGAAATGGAGGTCTACAATGCTACCAATCACCCACCTACAATGCTGCCCCATCAGTCCCTTTCAGGAGATTTACCTCATGGGACAACATCAGTGAAGGTCATTTACACTTAGCTTCAGGTGACTGTAGTGAGTCCTAGTCATTACAACAGCCAGGACCACCACGGAACCTTAATAACAACTTCAAAGAGTTTCAAATCTGGGACTCTCCACCAGTCAAGTGAAGAACTCCTTAGAAAGGAGCCTAAAGGTTTTTGAGTATCTACACACCAAGGCTAGGTGCCCGAAATTTCTCCCTTTGTGGATGATCAGGACTGTAATTTAGACAATTTTTATGTGTTCTACTGTGCTATAACTCAAAGTGCTTTAACCTTCTGCATCACTTGCTTGTTAGGTAAGGCTACTAAGACACACATCAAGGAAACTCACATGGAAAACTGTAACAATGGTTGGCAAACAGTAACAATGGTTGGCAAACAGCTGGAGATCCAGTCACCAAGTACAAATGCATCCTCAGAGATAATGGTCAAGAAAGCAAGCACAATGAGCAGAGGCACCATCTTGCCCCCTCGTCTAAACTGTTGACAACTGGGCAACGGAATTAAACTTCAAAGTTTCAGACAGACTGAAATTTTGGCCTGAAAGTGGGGCTAGATTGAAAGTTAAATTAAAAAGAGAACACCAGCCATAGTCTGTCGCATTCATGCTCTGGAACTGTGAGGATGAATGTCTGCATAAACTCCAATGAATACATACTGAGAGATTTCTTTGTTTTGGAAGACG
>JAQFJA010000025.1:27522845-27533025 GCA_029874485.1 Naso brachycentron | reverse complement strand
TTGGTTGTAATGGTTCATCATTTAGGTCACCGCATCCTGCTCTTCTTACTTCCTCAATGTCTCACTTCCTCGAATTGAAAGGCTGATGTGTCCACACATGTTGTAAAGATGAGGTTGTCAGTGTGACAGGTGATAAAACAGGTGAGAAGGCTGGGTGCTGCTGTCATTTCAGTGTTTTCCACCATCATCATTCTCACTCAGCCTCCTTTGATTCTCCTGCTGCTGAAAGCTTCCTTTGCAAAAAAGCAGCCGCTGTACATGCACAGGCCTGCAAAGATGAGGCAGAACTAAACAGCCCTCAATCCATAATTAATTCACCTTGATTGCATTTCCTAATCCAGTTTTGACGTGTTTCCCCCACAGCACAGAAGTGTGTCTCTGTTTGCTCAGACATGCTCAGCAGAAGCCTCGAGTCTTCAAGGTTTCTCTGAAAGATTCAAAGGTTCAGGACTTTTACAGTCTAGTCTGATGGAATGGCAGAGCGCTCCAAAAAATGTCTGTGAGACACTAAAAAAGCTGTGTGTACTTTGTGTCGATCTGTTAATAAATTAGACATATTGGGCTCTATTTTTGTGCCAATCGCAAGTCTAGTCTAAGCACAGATCCCGGTGTAGCTGCAATTTCGTGCAGGTGCAGCTGTGCTGTGTGCATTTGCACATTCGGTAAACTGGCTTACGCCAAGATGGGTATGACTGCGCAGCAGGGGGATTGTCGATAAAAATCTGCCTGGTGCAGTGTTGTTTTCGTGTCAGAAGTTGCACTGTGATTACGTCAGCTCAGACCACGTCTGAGTTCAGCGCAGCCGGTCTAAGAACAATGTTGGTGGATCTGGTGCACATATGACAGACCTGTCCAAAACCCCACAGACAGTGTCGATGGATTTCCTCTACATTTCAGTAGGCTACGGAAATAATCAACACATTAATAGTGAATGA
Source organism: Naso brachycentron (assembly GCA_029874485.1). Classification (NCBI taxonomy): domain Eukaryota; kingdom Metazoa; phylum Chordata; class Actinopteri; order Acanthuriformes; family Acanthuridae; genus Naso; species Naso brachycentron. The sequence continues at coordinate 27,532,090 of JAQFJA010000025.1, read as the reverse complement.
CACGTCCTATTTCAGTTAATCATGTAAAATAATAAATTGACTCTTTTCTTTTAAAATGGATGTGAATCAGCAGTTGCTGCGCGTCATGATGCAGCAGCCACTTTCCATCAATTGAATGCAACCGCTGTGGATATGAAGTAGGAGTGGACGTACAAGTAGGCAAGTAGGCCACCGGTATTCAGTAGACAAGAGTCAATGTTTTTTATTATTAAAAATGCTGCAGTCAGTTATTTGGTTTATTTTTTCCTCGTTCAAATAAACTTTTCACCCGTTTTCTATTCCATCATTTCTCTTGTCTCTGTCAATCAATCAACCCGGGAGAGCAAAAAGCTTTAGACCCCAGCGAAAATGTCGGTTTTTAAGAGAAAACACCAACAATATGGGCTGAAGCAGAAATTTTTGGTTAGAGAAAAATACGTTGTGAATTTTGGAAATGATTCGATCCATATTTTTTCAATAAATTTGGACTTTTTTCACTTTTAAACACCGAACTTATGAGACATGCTCAGATCACACCAGAACAGTTCAGCTTTGATGTTACATTCCTTCATCAGCAAGGCGTGTGGCTACTTATTTATTATAAATCATTTTTAATTTAAAAAGATTAGCTTGGGACAGATGGATATGTGCGCAGTCTCTAGTCTGGATTCAACCATAAAGAGCTGTAAAAACAAGCAAGGCTTGTCTCTGATCAGGAGAGGACTTGTGTTGACGGGCCGAACGTTTCCTGTGAAGTTTGCAGATGTGAAACACCTAAACTGATCTGAAATGTTTCTGCTTTTAACAGCATCAGTCACGTTACCAGCACATTCCTCTTCATCAGTGATGTTATAACTAAATTCCCGTTGAGAGCCTGAACCTCCCGGACAAGGACATCAGTTTCCTCTTGCGTAAAGTTTGGCTGGCGGAGCCCGTCTGCTGCCTCCTCAGCCATGTCGAGCTGCGCCGCAGTGGATTTATAGGCGATGAGAAGAGCTGATTTGATTGGCCATGATTGAAGTCGGCTGTGATCACACCCACACACGTGCATCCCTCCTACTTCTCCACTGCCCCTTGCGCCAGATTTCATACACACACACACACACACACACACACACACACACACACAAAAAAAACTCCTGACCTTGCAGCAGCTTGTGTGATTATGAGCTGTTTGAACAGATTTTTAAGGTTGTCTGAGTGTTAAATTTAAATCTATAAAAAGATAACCTGTTTTGCTTTCTAACATTTTACCTGCTGTCTGTGTAGTCAGATAATAATTAATCAAATGAACAGAGAATTGAAATTAACCAACTATGAATTGCTTAGTCAGGTGAAATACAGGGAACAATCAAGTTATGTATGTCGTTGCACGACTGGCTCTTTAAAAGAATGTGAGCATCATTTCAGGGTAAAAAAAAAATAATCGATAACATATTTTTATAATAAAAGTATCGAAAGAGCCTCAAACCCTACAAGTCCGAAACATTTGCCCGGGGTAGAATTCCTTAATGCTTTTTTTTACCAATAAGTACATTTTTGAAATCTTGAGAATTACAGCATTTAACATGGCTATCAAGTATATTGATAATTGAATGAATCAATATATCAATGATACAAATGATTAGCATTAATTAGGACTGAAAAACTAATTATAAGATATTAAAACTGGTTCGAGTGCAATTTTAATTAGGAGGGCCATGATTTTAACCATGTGTTAACAACGTCTTACACGACTGTAGGAAGTGAAAGTGTTGTCAGCAAATTTAATTAGCTTTTGCTAATTAAGGTGATAATCATGCCACTGGGCTGAAATACAAAATGACTTATGGTTGTTGGGTAGATTGTATTCTGTTACATGTTGGTGTGAGCTTTCTGTTGAGAAAGAAGCACAGCTTGAAATACAGGCTGTGGGCAACGATTTTTTTTTTTTTTCTTTAAACGTCTTTCTCTGTATAAACAATCTGTGACAGAGTTGTTGAAATTTCCTGGATAAAGTTGAGGACACATCATGTTATCGTTTTCAGCTTATTAACTTCAAGTCTGAAATGAGGACTTCTGTGATCTTTCTTTCTTTCTTTCTTTCTTTCTTTCTAATTATTGCTGTTGTTTTTAGTAGAAAACTGAATAATGCAAAAAACACCACAAATGTGATTTCTCTCATCTCGAGCTAATTGTTAATAAAAACGTGTATACAGTCAATTTCCTAACTGTTTAAATTTCTCTTCATTTGGAACACATTTTATACTGCCTTGGCTTTCCCTAGGGCCCTCTGATTTCCGGGATCACTGAATTGCGGATGAAATTGTGGAATTGGCCAATAAAAATGGAATCCATTGTTAAACACTGAATATCCCAGAATTGACTGTAATTTGACTGAAATTCTGTTTTTGGGAGAAAGAGGAACATTTATCTGGGGAGAACATTCCAGGAGGGTGCTAAAGAGTTGGACCATCTGTACGTCACTCCCCAAACACTCCCACCCCCCCACCCAAACAGTGCAAGTGTGTTGAAGCAGTTGCGTGACAAGGCTTGGGAAGGTTTCAGGTTTTACCGGTTCGGTCCGGTGTACGGGCTTAAACCGATTTTGTTTTATGCAAATAAGCAATACCGACGTTTATCAGGAAGCCGAATCCTGGCGTACGTCAGCAGCAACATGTTCCAACACCCAGCGGCCCGACAGGCGCAGACACGGCCGTCAAAAACAGAGCTGCGTGTGAAAACACTGAGCTCCTACAACACGACTTTATTACCATGGGATTATTTTATGAACACAGACACGACGTGGTTCAGTTTTCCAAAGTTTCTTGGACTTCCACAAGAGATACAGAGCAGAAATGATGATTATGCTGCTGTAGCTTATGACAAGAAATAAAAAACCCCCCTCCTCCTGACGCTAATGTTACTAGCTAACGCTAACGTCCCAAAAGTGGCTGTTTGTAACTCAACAGACCAGCGGATGACTTTATTAACCCAGACAAACAAAAACTATGAAACTGCTGGTATATGCATAATTTTTTTTTGTCTGAAGCACTCATTAGTGCAATGTCGCTTACATCATTAAATTTACAGTTATTTCTTATTAAATTGTGAACATTTTATTCATTCTCATTAATAACACACACTGTCTAATGGTAAAATTAGCATAAAACGTTAAAAAACCAGAATTTTGATAAATTAAAATGGAAAAACAGGATTTGGGGAAAAATAAAACGGAATTTTGAAAAAATTAAAAGGATTTCATAGGGCCCTACTTCCCACTTGGTCTGGTGCAACATTAAAAAAAACATTGCCTCTCTAACTTTAAAAATAACATCATTTGTTTTACCTACTCGCAGTCCATCCAAATAGTTTTCCAATGCATGCCGTCCATAATGTGCAGTTTCTGTGCAGCTCTTTCTGGTTCGTTTGTTGTCACCATTTCGAGTTTGCAATCCTGCTGGACGGTAGTTAAGCTCAGCCTCAGTGTTGGTGGCAACCGTGACGGCTCATGTCCAGGACAAAGCTTTAGCTTGATTATAGCGCCACCTTTTAGATAAAATATGGTAGCACAAAAAAATATGTCACACTGCAATTGATACTGGTATGTTGGTTGCACTGGTATGTAGGACACAACCCATTTTTAGCATTAAAAAAAGGTGCAAAAAATGCGTTTACACAGGGTTTTACAGTCATTAAAATCGTCATATCTCTGTATTTTTAAATGTAAATAATCAGTCGTATGCTGATGGAACTGATTTGCAAGATGGACTGTACCATATTTATATACTCATTATTTATTCATTTATTTATTAAAAATTAGGGACAGTGCATATTAATGAACATTGACATGTAAATGTGCTTATATGATTGTAGCCAGAGGCTAATTTACATCTGTAGTCCCTTGGCAGGTTGTTATAACAACATAAAACAGTGAGTTAGTAACAAAAACAAAAAAATGTATGTACATACAATGTTCAAACTCTCCCAGAGTAAGTAAAAAACAAAACAACACAAAACAAACAAAAAAACATTTACCAGTACATTTAGTGAGGCATAGTGTCAGATGTTGCACATGACAAACCAGGAAAGACCGCGAAGGTTTAAGTGTATTGTGCCAAGAGTTAAAGTGAGTGGTGCAGAAGTGCCGATGACATCGTCTCTTGCATCATAAGGTAAAGTGCTGGTGTAAATTGCACATTGCACAGACTGCTAGATGATGTAGATTGCGCCTTGCCTTGTTGATGTAGGAAATTAATGTAGGAAATAGGAATTGCACATAGCCCTTTTGCACAAGATTAGAATATATAAATTTGTATATAGTGTTAGGTTGTATACACAGACATATGTATGGTGGACACACTCTTGTGGTTATTCATGGTCACAGGTCTGGTTTGTCCTTAGTCATGCCTTCAGATGACCCTTAAAAGCCGCAAAGCTGGAGCTCTCCCTGACTGAGAGGGGGAGGCTGTTCCACAGTTTGCTGCCTTAACGACAGGACATTTGGACCAAAGGACGTTCTTCGAAGGGACACCTCAGTCACCTCTAATGGTGGACCTAGTGGTCTGAGACTTGGAGCCACTGCTTGCTCTGTATTTGATGTAATTGTTTAGTGGAGGCGGTGCCAGCCCATGCAGAACTTTGTACATCAAACAGGCAATTTTAAAAGGTTGGAAGTTCTCAGAACTTAACTGAACTGGTAAAGGAAACTTAACTGAGAGGTTCTGGGGCTCACACGGCTCTATGTGCCTCTTCAGCTCATGCCTCTGGATGAAATGATGGATTACGTCACTATTTGCTATTGCCATCTTACTTTGAGCTCCGCCTCTTCAGTCGTCGTTCTCCTGTGATTCCTGCCCATGCTGTATAGAAAATAAATGGTCTCCTGTTTGCTGCATTTGCATCCTATTCTGCCAAACTCCGCTATGCCTCTGCTTAGCATGTGTGTGCTGAGAGTGCATGTGGAAACATGGGATTGGCCCTGGGATTTTTGTGTGTGTGTGTGTGTGTGTGTGTATGTGTGTGTGTGTGTCTTTGAGAATGTGTTTGTGGGGGTGTTTTGGCCAGGTCATTTAGAACTCTGCATGCAGGCTTGGAGCGGGCTGATAAGCTGTTTGCAAAAACTGGCAATTAAAAGTTGATCAGGCTGTCAATTCAAATGGAATGAAATGGAACCAGAAAGTAATTAAAAGGATGGCATGAAAATGACAACAATTATATCTCTTAGCTTCCCATTACCGATGCACAGAGGAATTTAATTAGTTTAGGTGCTCATATAGTGACTCATACAGTAAACACACAATAATACTAAGTAGCAACTACCAAAAAAATAAAGTAAACTGATGGCTGTTTCTTGTCCATGCAGACTGGTCATCCTAGTTTCACCATGAAATCCACAGAAAGAGAGGCCAATTAGTGTGTTTTAAGTAGCTGGTGGGTTGAAGCGATATTCCCAGTCCTCCCAGTTTGCCCATATGGCCGTAGGCTGTGTATCCACTGTTAATGAGCCAGTCAGCTTCCATCCCACTCAGCACTGGCCCAAGTTGGGCTGATGGGCACTTTCTTATGCACACAGTTTGTACTGATAAGGACAGCTGCTTACACTCTGTAGACAGGATTCATAACTAAGCCAGTCACTCACACACCTTTCACACCAAACAAAACACTCCCACCCACTAACATCTGTCCTCTGTCTGCAGTGCATTTACCTGAAAAATCTTTTGTCAATAACTTTATGAGTCCACCATCTGTATTTTTTCATATAGAAACTTTTACTTGGTCTATCTTTGCCAAAAACAACCGTTGGAATGTAATGTTTGGACCGTTCAGCCACATCCTCAAACAGTTGCTCGGATCAGAAACTTTATTTAACCCTGCTGCTGAATGGTTGAACACAAACTGCGTTTATATGGTTTTATATGAGCCAGCTCGGTTCAGCAAAACTTTTGCCTCATGTTTGAAATGCTCCTCCTCCTTATGAATGCTGTGTCCTTCTGATGGGGTATAATTTTGGCTGAAAATAGCAAGGAACAACAATTAGGATTGATTTCTAAGTAGCATGTTAGCTGTCAAAGTTGGTCCAAGTTTAAGTAGGTATAGGGAACTGACCTTGTGACCAATCACGAACCCACTGGAGTCCTGAGTTTTACATCTGAACAAAAGAGAACAAATGAGCCTGTTGACTTTGAACGTGTTTTCTTTAAATTTCTACTTGGTAGCTCCCCACTCATCTCAACTTATTTTAAGTGACTACGAGGAACTATTAAGTATTTATGAAACAGTCTCGTGATTCCTCGGATGATTATAAGGTTCCTGCGACTGCAAATGAGACCCTCAGCGAAAAGACTGCTATTTTTATGTAGTTACTATTAATGCTGTGATCGGTTCCGAATCCCTGTGAACTCAGACTGAAAGATTTTTTTTCTTTTAATTTGAACAATTTACAATTACATTCCAAGCCAACAGCTGTTAGTTTGTTTATCTCATTGTGATCCATCCTGCCGTCTCTCTTTCACTCACTTCCAAAACTAATGCACGTGCTGCCAGTGTCGTGCCGAGTTCTGCCTGCCTGGAACGTGCTACCAAACATATTTACGATAGTAGGTGCTTGTGTCACTACCGCTTTTGTCCAAAGGGGGCGCCAGAATCAACAAAAACCACGCTGGCTCAGAGTGTGCCTCCTCTTTGTATGACTTAATGTGATAGTGACAAGGTCTTCTCGCTGACTGACTGATCAGCTGTGTAGTGAGATACAAACGTCATTGCTAAACAACATTCAGTCTTAAATTGTCAGATTCATTATCAAGATCTCCTTGATGTAACTGTATCTGGTCATACCTGAAAGTATTATTAGATATTTTCCGACATTCTCTCAAAATGTATTATCTGCAGTTTATTATCAAAATGTGTTAATTCACTTAACAATATATCATTATTATTATTTTATATTATCAGAAGTTTTTCTTCTCTTTTTACTGTTTCTCTCATAAAGGCAGTAAATGTCTCCTCAAAAGTTCTTATTTTGATTTGTTTTTTTTTTTTAATGCTTTAATGAACAGCCCTTCAGCAATGGTGTAGAAAAGAACACATTTGCGCACATGCTGAATTGGTAAATATATTAAATTATATCAGGTAAAATCTTTGCAAAATATATGAAAATATGATTATAAAATCCATCAGTAGTATTCATTATAAATAAAAATTCAATACATTCAGGGTCTTTTAATTTGTAGAATTGTACCTATTTCAGCAGTTGTTTTTTTTTTTAAGGCATATGCCAACTTTTTTTTTGCTTCTTGTTATTTGCCTCCCTCCCATGTTCCAGACAAAAAGATAGAAACCATTCTGCGTAACATTTTAACAGTTTCCTACCTGTGTTTGTTTAGTGTCAGTTTTCGGACAAAAGTTGTTGTGAGTGCAGAGGAGTGGGCACTGTTTGCACGTTCTCTTCAGCATCGCAACTGCTGCTGAAAAATAAATAAATCGACTCATGCCTCCAACATGCCGACTCACAAAATGTTGTGTCGTTCACATCCCTTGTCCAGGAGGAAGGAGCTGAATTGACTGTGTGAAGGGTGGGAATCATCATTTGTAATGGAGCTGGGTAACCACTGTCAACGGTTTGCCGTACAGGGACTCCATATTCAACTGAGACTTACCAATAAGAGATTAAAATTAAAATTGACTCAATTAAAACACAGTAAAACAAGGACAACATAGTTTTGTCCTCATTAAGATAGGACGGCTTGGCTTGTACACACAGTTTCTCAGTTTGTTTGTTCAAGCAAGAAGTGAGTCTGTAAACTGCATTGAATGATTATAATCGACAGTTTGAGTAGTAATTTTGAAAGTTTACCCTCATTTTCTCTTCCACAAGAGTTTCTAGTGTCTGACTGTTCGTGTTCCTGACTTTGTCAGACCTCTGCTTCTACAAGAGCATCATGACCTGAGGGACCTGTTGGCCTGTGCTATATATAAATTTTGTAATAAACCATACTTTTCTTAAAATTAATTATTTGAATATCCCCTATATGAAACAAAATATACCGAAGACAAACAAACACAACACAGTTTTTTTTTAAATACAGATACAAACGCTGTAAATTTCTAATGAATTTTTACTTTAATTCATTTTTGCTAATTTTCCATTATACGTCATGTTTTTCAGGAAACAGTGAAACTGTTCACTGGCAAAAACAGCCATGGATCACCTTTCACTTATGAGAGAGAGAGACGTGGTGAGAAACAGTAACAGGCACGCTCATGGTGCTGCAGTCCCTTTCTGTCATTAAAAGAAAGTATGCAAATGGCATTTTTATGATCTACTTATCGTTGGATTTACATTACTGTTAGTACTCTGAATACATAATAATGTATTCACTATGTTTCGTAATTTTTAGTAATGAAAAAAGTAAGCCCTACTTACTTGCATCACACAGGAAGAGCAGCTTGGGGCCACTAAAACGCTGGACAAATTTAGAACAAGCAAGCGAGATTCAGCAAAGCAGTGACGACTCTGTACATTAACACCTGCACTATGTCCATGACAGTACAGTAACTTCCTTCTCACAACACTGACTTCACACCCAGGGGTCAAACTTTGGCAGGCACAGCTGGATCTCCAATTGGAAGATGTTTGTGCATAAATTAACATAAGAATGAAGCCAGAGAAGTTTTTAAGGAGCAAATAAAAAGGACTGACGATTTCCAAAGATCATTAAATTATTGCAAAATTCTATTTACAACATGTATGCTTTACCTCAAGGTGAATACTGGAGCATGCATATATTTGCATGAATTAGCATGTTTAAAGAGTGTGGGGACAGTGGCTTTTCATTACAAAAAGACAAAGTCGATAAATCAAAATGAGGATCAGCCGCTCAAGTGATTGTTGTGTCTCTCCGCTCACTACAGAGACACAAAAATGTGGGTGCAAAAGCCTTGCAAAACAGGGTGAAGCTCAGTGGGCCATAATTGAAAAATGAATATTTATAAGTAGAAGCCCAGTGGACTTCGCCTTGGGGGAAATCACTGGGTAGACAGGAGGAGACTGGAATCACCATCCCTGTTCAGAGAAGAAGGAGCCCGACAGTCATTACGAAGAGGATGTTCCTTCCTAACATCCAGACTCCTCCTTAACTTGTTTGGTCATGTTAAGAGTGGAGTTAGTGTCAGCATGTATGTGGAGTTTAAGATAAAATGACACACCGGGATGTAGGGGACTTTATAGGTTTACGGATAAATTTTGCACTCGTTCTTTGGGGCACCACCTTCTTACTAGAAGGAAA
>JAQFJA010000025.1:27395476-27407975 GCA_029874485.1 Naso brachycentron | reverse complement strand
TTGTTATTATTGTTGTTGTTATTATTGTTATTATTATTATTATTATTATTATTATTATTATTATTATTGTTATTATTATTATTATTATTATTATCATTATTATTGTAGTAATAGCCAACCAGTTGAGACCAGTAGACGCATCAGCGCCAAATCTTTTATTTTGTTTATTTTATTTTTTAAATATTTACCGAGCAGAGTCTCGTGTCTGAATCCGGTCACAGATCAGCGGACATTTAACGTTTTTTGTTACCGCTCTTTTTTAAAATGTTTGGTATGAGGTGGGAGCCCGCCGTTTCTCTCACCTGTCAGTGTTTCTGGCCGGTAATTTGTCGGTGTCTTCCTGCGGACGTGAGGTCCGTGTGAGCCCGGCGCGGCGCGTGCCGCCGTCAGCCCCGCACGCCGCCTGTTTGCTCTGCAGAGCCGGATTTGCGTTTCAGTGTCGCGCGCTGCTGCCGCACAGAGACTCCTGGTTATTTTTTGTCAGGCTCCGTGAACCAAACCGACTGTGATATAATTGTTCCCGGCCGCTGTGACCCTCGGCCGCAGAGTTTAACGCACAGTGTGACGGTCAGTTTCACTGAGCCTTAAATACACCAACATCTGAAACTCTGATGTGTGATTACAGTGTGAGCATCAGGCTCAGCGGGAGGACTGCTGTGTGTGTGTGCAGCTGTAACTGAAGACCTGCAGTAATTAGCCTGTGTGTGCTGAAGGATGAAGGAATAACAGTGACACAGACATTAATGTTGCCATTATTTGATCTCACGTTTGCTGTTATTCAAGCATCTTCAGTCATTTGTTATTGTTCTGTTTGTGGACTCAGATTATGAATCTGTCATATCAGACATCACAGTTCACAGACTAGAGTTCACTGTTTCAGACGTACCGTCTCCCCTCTGCTTTCACACTACAACATGAAATGATGTGTATTGTAATTATATTTTTTCCTGGGTGTGTGATTTGTTTTCCAGGCCTTGGGGAGTCCTGGGGTCATGTGAGTCGCAGCAGTTCTCTGGATGGAGTCAGCCAGGAACTGGGCTCCCATCTCTTACAGGTTCTTTAAACCGTGTGACGACCGACATGCCTCGAGGTCATCTCTGAGGCTCTTAAAATGTCATTAGAATACACGAAGAATCAGCGTAGCTCTTTGGAAAACTCACCCTTACAAGAAATTAGTGTTATTACCATTATTAATGTTCAGCCCTAGGTACACTGTGTGTGTGTGTGTGTGTGTGTGTGTGGAGTGGGGGGTAGTGGCTGCTGCCATCTGCCTCCTGCTGCCTTCATTCATGTGCTTTAAGAGTGAAATGAGCTGAACACATTCCTGGTCACGCACACAGCCTCAGTCTGTCCTGCAGCCCCTCTCACATCAGCATCAACACAATGGAGCAGGGCTGCAGGCTGCAGGCTGCAGGCCGGCCGCACACAACCACACGCTGGCTCGCACTGGTCACACAGACGCAGGCGAGTCCCACACAAGCTTCACGAAAACCGCTCAGGCCGTCAGGGCTGTCAGAGTTGCAAAAGAGGACGAGAGAGCTGCGAGCTTTCAAACAGGTCTGCAGAGTGATGACACCGGTTCACTGCTTTAACAGTAAAAAACCAAAAAGTCCACAAAGTAAAGACCGAAGAGCTGCTTGTTACATTAAAGCTTAACGTCTGTCAAGGTTTAGATTATTATTTATTAAAAACTCTTCATTTTTATTATTATTACTGTTGTTAATTAGTATGACTGAAGCTAATCATATCATCAAATATTCATTCTGTCGCTTGCTAGTTAAATATGTGGGCTGCACGTTATGGGGCAGGACCAAATATCGATATGACAATGTATTGTCGTCCTGACTCGTGAGATATGATTATCTGCAAATATCGATATTTTAAATCAATGAAACACCGCTGTAAACACATTTCCCTGCGTCACTACTTCATGACTCCTGGCGTTGGCGCTTGAGACATGAATGTTGGTAACGTGCGCGTAAATGAATTGACTGAAGAACGAGGTGACAGCAGGATAATGTCAGCGGTGAAAAGAAAAGCTAAAAGATGTTCCAGCCACTTTTAAGTTTTTTAAGTCTTGACCAGCTTTGGTTTTTACACCATTGATGTGACAAACAAAATTTTTATATTCATGCTTGTAATGTATGAATTTTGTATTCCTCAGGCAGATATAGTGATGTATCATTACATGATTGTCTTGTAATATATCGATAATCGACGTATCCTGATAATATCGTTATCGTGGGCCACGAATCGCGTATCGTGTTGTGAGTTACCCTGAGAGTTCCCCCCCTACTACTAAACTGACTATTCAGCAGCCTACAAACCTCAGGGATAAAAAGTGAGCAGGTAGGATTTATTGCAGGGCTTCTGCATTATACTGCGTCAGACTGAGCTCGATGAACCTTAGCTCAACTTTTCCAGTACGTTACATGTCGTCATCATTCATGTTTGTCAGTTCATTCCTTTTTCAAATCATTTGTCACGATTTTGTTACAGCAAATCAATCTGTCGGCTGTCACTGCAGCAGCCATCATAACATCAGAACATTTTAGTATAAACATATTGTCCATAGAAACGGCCTCAGGACAATAACATTTATTTTTTTTCAAAGTAAGTGATATTTGGCTTTTTGTTGGTTTGTAATATCAGAGTTTCTTCAAGTCATAAAAAGAATTTTCAACCTTAAAAGGTCGTTATGACATGATTGAATAATGCAGTTAACATTGCTTTTATAACATTGCATTAACTTAAAGGGATTTTTCTTTTTAATATTTTCCTCCCTCCTGAGTTCCAGACAAGACGATAGATCCCATTCTGTCGACTGTACGTGCAGTAACAAGGAAGAGACGGGCAGAGCTCGCCCCCCGCTAATTAGCTTAGCTCAAACACTGGTAGTCAATGGGAAGTGCTAGCCTGCCTCCACCTAAAGTCATAAGATAAGCTTTCCAACAACTCTAAACGGTCCTGTGTGCTTGTTGTGACTTGTTTGTTTACCACATTACGTTTTTGTTTCACTCAAATTAGCACTTTATGTAATTTTAGAATCAAATACGTACTGGAAACAAATCACAGGGTGCATGTGCAGCAGAAGAAGAAACACATTAAGTGCTGATCTGAGTCTAAAAATAACATAACATAGGATACTTTTTTATCACTATGGCTGTAAAATAAGTCCTGTATTGCAGTCATGGTGGCCTTCAGAAATGTAAATTGAAGTTGTTGAAACACTGAACGTAATAAGACTTTTTTTTTCTTCCTTTCAGACATTAGATGGCTTCATTTTTGTGGTTGCTCCAGATGGGAAAATAATGTACATATCAGAAACTGCATCCGTCCACTTGGGCCTGTCGCAGGTTGGTTTGAGCAGCTTAATGCGATCTCCTCCGGCATGCTGGGCCGTATGTGTCACAGTTCTGAGACGAATGTTCGTTTCAACAGGTAGAGTTGACGGGAAACAGCATTTATGAATACATTCATCCAGCAGACCACGATGAAATGACGGCCGTCCTCACAGCACACCAGCCTTACCATTCACACTTTGTTCACGGTAATCAAAAACTCAAGCATGTTGTACTGTGTATGACAGCAGTTTTGAATTTGTTTCTTTTTTTTGCAACATGGTCTTTTTATTTCTCTGCAGAATATGAGATGGAACGTTCCTTCTTTCTGAGAATGAAATGTGTCCTCGCTAAAAGAAACGCTGGTCTTACCTGTGGAGGCTACAAGGTAGAAAGGCTGATCTGCTAAACTGGCATGAGTACAACTCGTTCTTTTAAGATTTCACTTTGTAACTGTTCTGCAAATAACACTGACATTGACATGAACGAACTACAAAAACCAGAAAAGTCAACTAAAAACCTCTAATGTATTTTTTGTGAATTTATTTTTAGTAATGTGCAAAAAATTCTGAGATGTAGAGGAAGAAAACAACAGACACAGAGTTAATTTAGTCATTATGCCAGTGTGGTCTTTTATTAATTATGAACAGCAGCAGATCAAACCCTTTGTGAGTGTTTGGACCAAAAACAGCCCAGTGTGAAGAAACTCAAGGCTATGTTAGTGGGTGTTAGAGGTGTAACAACACGTTTTCATGATACGATGAGTGTGACGATACATGGTTAGCGATATGATACAAGAACGATACTGGCTCATTTTAAACGATATGATATGATATCATTCATTGACTAGAAATCGATATAGTAACGTTTTTTGCCAAAAATTGAGTAAAAGAAAACGTCTACCTCTGCACAGAAGTAGAGGAGGTGAAACACTGGAAATGTTTGATACGCTGAACTCCACAAACATTCAGTTCAAGGCCTCGATTCAATCTGTGTGGAGCGCAAACTCCGACTGAAAATCTCTCGTTCTCCTGCTGCTTCCCTGCCACGTTAACATTTACAACTGTTTACCATTTTAAGTGTGAGGAATACTTCCACATAACAACGTCTGACGTGCTAAATACAAGGCACTGATTCATAGTATGGACACAATTGAATTATGCTTTGGAAAATGATTTTTGATCAATACAAGAACAAGATGAAGGACGCTTTGCAGTGTACTTATCGATGCAGTTTGATCGTAGGAATATGAATTGAAGCATCGATACATTGATGTATTGTTACACCCCTAGTGGGTGTGTGTTTTGTTAGATAGACACTTTCCCAGCCTGAGCCCAGACCAGAGACTCCGCCCACTCCACTGAGTGGACTTGATTCTCCAGGTCTGGCATTGCCTCCACTTTGAACGATTTTGAGAGGAAGGGGATTTGATTTTTCCTAACCCTGCCTCATTGGTCGCTGCCTTTTTGAGTTTAATCTGTGCCAAAGGTCATTATGTCACCAGTGGGTATTTCGCCTACTGTGGAGTGTGTGTGGAAAGCAGTCTGGCTAAGCGAGACAACCAAAATCCAAAAATGTCTCCACAAGATGTTTAATAATCACATAGATGTCGTTATATTGTGTTGTGATTGAGATTCTGACCCACCATGCATTGTGGAAATAGACAAAGAAACGTTTTTCGCTTTAAATCACATGTTGTCATCGTGAGTACACAGCGCGACCTAAAGCGTTCCTTCCTGCCTCTCCCCGCTGACGACAGACCGGGACCGATGCCGTCCCCGGCAGGAGCTGCATGAAGGAGCATCTGTTTAAACAGATGTGTCGTGGCTACGTATGAATTCTGTGTATAAATGCTGCCTTTTTTTTCACTCATATCAAAGACACCACATACAACCACATTACAGTTCTAGGTCCTGTAACGTGGCTTTATGGGCTGAAATGTCGGATATTTTATCGACAGAGACAGACAGCTTAGTCCCGCCTGTGGCTTCCCACCTCCAGTTCTCATTGGATAATCTGTGGTTGTAGTCAAGAGCACGAGACCAGTGTGCCGAGACTGTGACCAAGACTTTAAAAGACTGAGACCAAGTCAAGACCAAGACCACTTAAAAAATTTCCTCTGATTTCAAGGTGACGATGGAAGTTTCATGTTTTCCAGCCGTCTCAGTCAGCACTGCCTTGCTGAACCTGCACTCTGCAAAGTGTTTTTTCTTGATTGTTTTGCTTAAGAATTCTCTGTGATTAAAGTTACCAAAATGAGTTTGATTCCGAGATGAGACCGAGACCTTCAACAAATGGTCTTGAGGGCAAGACCAATCGTGAGTACTACAACACCAGGACAATCGCCCTTTCAACCGGGACAGCCACAGTTTTTAAAGCACAATGCCAGAGAATCAAGTCTCTGGTCTGGGCCCAGGCTAATGCTATCCAGGAAGAGCAGTTAGAGTCTGTGGGACCTGCTCCGATGGCTTATCAAAGATAATGGAGGACTGAGTTTTTTCACATCTCAGTTAAGTTAGTTGTAAACCTCTTGAATCCTCAGGTGGGGGGTACAGGTGACGTGCTGTGATGTCATTATCCAGAGGGACAAGAAACAGTCCCACATACAGTCCGTGTGGCTGATGCACTCCCCCTGACCCTCACTGATTAAGACAAGAAGGACTAGTGGAACATCCATGGTTTTATATTTACACTGCATCCACGTGTGAACTCTTTGTCCAGGTGATCCACTGCAGTGGCTACCTGAAGATCCGACAGTACAGCCTGGACATGTCTCCGTTCGATGGCTGCTATCAGAACGTGGGGCTGGTGGCCGTCGGTCACTCTCTGCCTCCCAGCGCCGTCACTGAGATCAAACTACACAGCAACATGTTCATGTTCAGAGCGAGCCTGGACATGAAGCTCATCTTCCTCGACTCACGGTACATTCTGTGTTACACCGTGTTCTGCGCTTGTGTTTGTATGCGTGTACAGTCTGAGTGAATGCAAGGTTTGTGTGTATGTTGGTGTGCTTTTGTGTAAATGCGGTACGGTGATTTAAGTGTACCCCCATAATGTGTGTGTGTGTTTGTGTTTGTGTGTGTTGCTCAGGGTTGCAGAGCTGACAGGCTACGAACCTCAGGATCTAATCGAGAAGACTCTCTATCATCATGTCCACAGCTGTGACTCTTTTCACCTACGCTGTGCTCATCACTTGTGTGAGTTAGGTTTGTTTTACCTTTCCTCAGATTTTCTCTCTCTCTCCACACACACACACACACACACACACACACACACACACACACAGTCGCTTGTGGTTTTTGAAATGAGCACTGGTTCCTCGGGGGTCTGGCCCGTGCAGTGTAGTCTAGGATGCCAGCCCTTCAGTTCTATAGTATGTTTTTATGCCGTGCTGTTGTATGTTTTACGTTATGTTGTACCATGTTTAGCTGTTATGTACAGAAGCCAGGAGTGGCCATGATGGCTACTATCTTTTTCATTCTGTTATCTCGAGATCACAAAAAAATCACGTTGTTATCACAGGATAACGACTCGTTTTTCCCGGATAACAGGATTTTAAAAAAGTCTGTTTTTAAGAATAAAAGGTTGCTTCCTCTTTGCTAATAATTATTTATCAGAGATCAGAACCGGTGCTGAAAAGTGTTTACATGGAGATGCTGTGGGGTCACACAGTGAGAATGTCTTTATTTCTGCCATTATAATAATAACTATTTATCAGTCTTCTGAATGGTTGATCTATCTCAAGGACAACTCTTCTACCCTTCTGTTTTACCTAAAACTTACAATGCCTTTTATCTGTTTTTGATGTGTGTGTGTGTAGACTGCTGGTGCCGCTGGTGTTGTTGTATTGTTGTTGTGTTGTTTATGTATTTTATACGCACTGATGCTTCTACACAAATGGAGTTCCAAACAGATAAACAAAGTTATTTGAATTGAACTGAACTGAATTGAAATGATAACGTCTTTATTTGAGCAGCTGCTGGCTGATGCAGAGATGAGAGTTGATCAACATCTTTGATGATCACAAACATGATGTTTTCATTATGATCCTTACATCGTAGTCGTCTGCTCTAACTGCAGGAAATAAAACAACACATTTAAACCTTTATTTACTGCTCAGTTATGAATCCTCCCCAACAGTGGCAGAGATCTTGAAGGGCCAAATCTGTGTGATCATGAACCACACACTCACTTTCAATCTTGTGATGAAGGCTCAGCAGATAAATTATCCTGTCATCACAGCAAAATGAGCCTTGTTATTCTGTGATAACAAAATGATTATTTTTGATCTGTTAGTAACAAAATGTAAAAGGATAGTAGCAATCAGGGCATCTCTTAGCTCCCATATTGTGTTACATATGTTTTTTATGCTATTTCTTATGGATTTTGGCAAATACAAATTCCATACATTCATTGTTAATTTTTAATATTTGCTAATATAAAACAGCTCACATATTTATTTACAATACCACGAGATGAAGTAAAAATTTATTCAGCGCAGCTTTCCAAGTTCAGATTCTTCAGTTGTGAATCATTTATCCCCCTTTGCTGTAATTTGTGCTATATTTCGGTGATGTTCTGTAAGTTAGGATTTGCTGCAATTTGTTTGAATTTTTCCCTCCACAGTAACTGTTTGCTGTGATTTCTTTCCCGTCTCTTGGTGCTGCAGTGCTGGTGAAAGGCCAGGTCACAACGAAGTACTACCGTTTCTTGGCCAAGCACGGCGGCTGGGTTTGGGTTCAGAGTTATGCAACCATTGTACACAACAGCAGATCATCCCGACCGCACTGCATCGTCAGCGTCAACTATGTTCTCACGTGAGTATCTGTATGCTTTTAAATATACATGCAGCGTGTAATTAGTCGAACAGAGATCCAAAACATTTCTGCTTACAGTGTTGTTTTGTTCATGTCCCCCGATGCTGAGTGGTCATCACTGAGATGTTTGTGCACATCATTTCTCAGAGATCAAATGTTCATCCTGCCGTGCGGCTGGAACCATGACATGTTTTCACTACGAGCAAAACATTCAGTGACTGTTGCCTTGGTAATAACACTAACTGCCAGATTGTATGACTTAAGTAGCTGCATCGTTTCTAATATGTTCTTCAAGATATGTTGAGCTTTTCTTTTGGTTATGTCGTGTTGATACTGATGTAGTCACGTAGAACTGGAAAATGTGCTGACTGAAGTCAGTTGTTTGCAGTTTTTGCACAATGTAAAAAAATGCATAAATAATTGCAGGGATATACCAGTTTTTTTTTTCCTTTTTGTTATTTGCCCGCCTGCCAACTGTCAGACAAGAAGATAGATTCCATTCTTTGGACTGCGTGTGCAGTAACAAGGAAGAGAAAGGCAGAGCTTGCACACTGCTGATTAGCTTAGCTCAAACAGTGGTAGTCAATGGGAAGTGCTAGCCTGCCTCTATGGAAAGTCATCAGATAAATTTTCCAACAACTCTGAATGGTCCTGTGTGCTTATTGTGACTTGTTTATTTACCATGTTATGTTATTTTTAGACTAAGATTAACACTTTATGTAATCTTAGAAAGACATTCGTACTGGAAGTAAACTGCAGGATGCATGTGCAACAGTAAACAGCAGCAGAAGAAGAAAAACATTAAGTACTACTTAAGGTGCTAATCTGAGTCTGAAAATAACATAACATGGTAAACAAACAAGTCACAACAAGCACACAGGACCGCTTAGAGATGTTGGAAAGTTTATCTGATGACTTTAGGCAGAGGCAGGCTAGCACTTCCCATTGATTACCAGTGTTTGAGCTAAGCTAGTTAGCAGTGGGCAAGCTCTGCCCACCTATTCCTTGTTACTGCACACACAGTCAAAAGAATGGGATCTGTCTTCTCGTTTCAAACTCACGAGGGAGGCAAATAACAAAAAGAAAAAAAGTTGGCATAGTCCTTTAAAGTCAAAAGTTTTTGAATGTGCACAAATAACTTATATTCCCACATAAGTATCAAAATCATGTGTACACATTTCTGCTATATCTCTGTCTCTGCTGAAACTGATAATTAAAGTCAACATCTGTTTTTGACTAAGTTGAAGTCCATAACTGAGTGGGATGAAAAAAATAATGATAATTTGTGAAAGGAGCTGGAAAAAACAGAGGGCAAATGTTGCTGGGTGCTTTCTTACATCGTCAGACCTGAATTTTTGCAGGTGGTGCAGAATTTTTCTATTTATGTTTAACTTTCTTTCACATAAAATCCCCAAAATATGAAATTTTGGTCTTGTTTAATTTTCCGGAATTTAGCAAGAAAGAAAATTCACATCATAAAATAGTTACTGTACTTAACATTTTGTGAGCGTTCACCTGGCAATCAATGTTTTAAAAACTACAATTTATATGATGTGGCAGTACATCAAGAGTTTGACAAACATTTGAAAAGTGATCAGTAGTTATAGGAAATGTATTAGTTTTGACATTTTTTGAAAAAATAAACTTATAGTTTTTGAAGATTTTCAAGGGGAAATCAATGAGCTTGTGGTCGAGCACCACAGACAGGGCAAGTCTGAAAGTACAGAAAGGCAGACCAAAACATTTTTGGTTTGTTTATTTTTAATGGCGTTTAATGTAAAACTTTGTTGTCATTAGCGTGGCATAGATATTTATTCCATCCAGTGAACCAATACGTCTTACAAGAGAAAATCGGGTTTTTTGTACATTAAGCCTTATAATGAGGATATTTACGATCATATATGATGTTGTCAGTCCTGAGAAGCTCGTTGCTGATGTCCTTCACAGCGGAGGTGAAGGGGCCATTTCAAGCATTTTGACAATCCGTTGGAAAAAAAAGGATTGTTTTAATAGATGAGAAACTTGCCAAATGTTTAGTGTTTCCTCTCTTGTTCCGACACTAAAACACAAAGCTAAACGACGGGTAATAAGTTGGATGTGACTGTTTGTTTGTTCCTGAAGCAGCTGAAAAGCCGTTTCCAGGTTAAAAGCTGTTGTTCAACTTCATGTTTTAGTGTCAGTCCATGAGACGACACCACTTAACACTGACCAAATGTCTCTATATGTAACACCCACTGCTGGTCTTCCATCCAACAGCAACTTACAGACACATTCCTGTAATGTCTTTCTGTTAAACAAAACTGAAAACCTGTAAAACAAACTTTCTACAGGTTGAATCTCTATTGTTTTCTTGGTATAGAACAGTCAAACAGAACACTGATAGGGAAAAAGTGATGGATTAGGGCCTGATAGTGGTGCATATGGATCTGCAGACGGCTGACAGGTGTCAGTCAGGTTGGTTTGGTTTGAAATGACACAAGCGTCTGGCAGCTTCAGGGCAGCAGAGTTGTGGCCCGGAGCTTTGTTGTGCTGTCATTCTCTGCTTTGAGAAGATAATGAGTGTTGGTACTAGAGATTTACACAAACAGTTGCTGTGAAGCAATTAACTGGAGGTTAATTAGAAATATGACGTGTTTGTAGAAGCTCGGGCTGCAGAGTCTGAAAACGGCGAAAGTTTGTCAGGTCATTTTCTGTTTTCTGTCTCTCTGCTCATCTTTATTCTTGAATGCTGAATTGGAAACAAAGGAAATGTCATCATGATTTTGTTCACTTTGAAAAAAATTGCTTCCTGCTCTTTCTTCCTCTGATGGTAGCAGACTTTGCGGTTCTGCGCCTGTATCTGCTCTTTTGAGTTGCAGTTCTGTCAGAATGTCTGAGCCCTTTGTCTCTCGGTTTGTTCAGTGGGCTCATGTGTTGGCTGTTACCTGCGGCGGCCTCTCTGTCCGTCACCTGGTATAGTTTATCTAAGACCAGCAGCTCGGCCTGCACAGTGTATAAACAGAGGCAAATCTGACTGCACTGGGACTGCTACTTCACTTCCCTCCAATAAAATCAAACTGTAAACATGGCACAGACTTTACACGAGCCACTCAGTCAGGGATAACCTTTACTTTCCTTGTATCCAGTTATTTTATTATTCTTGATGTGCATATTTCACAGAAGCACCAGTGAGCATGTGAATGAATCTTGCCCATAAAACCCTCCACTGCGCAGTGCGGCCGGCTGTATTCAGAGGCAGCGAACAGCTTGACACACATTTCTTCTACCTCCTCCATCAAATCCATAACAGCTTTGTGTTTATGGCCTTTTAACTAATAGGCTGTAAACTTGATGAGCGTTTATGGGCTGCAGCTTACTGTGAAGGGAATGCAGCCTCCTTTCCCTTCTTGTTCTGCTTTTGTAAATCTCTTTGAGATTCTGTATGGATCGAGTCACGCAGAGATGGTGGAAATGAGGCAGTGTGCTTCTTTTGTACATTGTTATCAGGAACAGGGTTGGTTTGCCTGGTAGCGTTAGCGCGTACAGCCGTGGATAACACAGCTGATTAGGCCACTTCACCTGCATGTGAACTCCCACTGTGTGTTCAGCTCTGATAACCTCTACACCTGCAACTGCTACCACAACCTGAGAGTGATTTAGCAATCCTTTGAATAAAGGCATGTCTGCAGCAAAAGCACGTAACCATATGTGTGACACAGACAGCCAGTTGGGCTGGTGTAGAGCTCGCTTGTTTCTCTGCTAACTTGTGCGCTCAGTCCCTCTTTGAGTGAACACGACGCCCGTGACCAATACAAACACTTGAATCAGCTACATTTTGTCACAGTCAGTGAGTTTTATGTAAGGACAGGGTCCTTTTTGTGTCTTTAGATTACTGGCTCCCAGCCTTGGAGTCGGGAGGCCTCAACTGGTCCGTAGAGTTTATATGAAGTGTCATGAAATCATTAAGAGAATTAGAAAAAAAAGAAAAGAACAGTGTTTCGGCACAAGCTTCGTTTGTATCTTTGCTCTTTTCTTCTGCCATACTTGATGATGTTGCAGTGAGTAAACTTGTTTTAAGCTCAGTCTGCTTATCACTTTTATAATGGCTTTAGTCTTTTTT
Source organism: Naso brachycentron (assembly GCA_029874485.1). Taxonomy (NCBI): domain Eukaryota; kingdom Metazoa; phylum Chordata; class Actinopteri; order Acanthuriformes; family Acanthuridae; genus Naso; species Naso brachycentron. The sequence goes on along the minus strand of JAQFJA010000025.1, from coordinate 27,395,718 downwards.
ATGTTGATCCACTTGTTTTTGGCCTGAACTGACTTTACACTGGTCAAGCACTAAGTGGGGCTGCACAGTTCTTGCTAAAATGATGAATCACGATTTTTCTCCCTGAGAATTGACATCACGGTTCTCTCACACAATTCTCATTTTTCAACAACAACAACAACAAAAAAGTTTTGCACTCAAGTACATTAGAAAATGTGCTGTCTACACAAGGCTTTCAACAAGCATGACCTTAAGTGTTGGAC
>JAQFJA010000025.1:27330687-27348217 GCA_029874485.1 Naso brachycentron | reverse complement strand
AAGTCAGCATTAAGTCCACTTATGTTAACTTAAGTTAGCTCGTTTGAGGAGGGGGTGCTCAGCATTTTGTCATTAACTAATGTTACGGTCAGCAAACATTTTTGCTGCACTGTATCAGTTGTGGAGGTCCTGAACAGGCTGGAAAACCTAACGATATCGTGCCTGGGTTAATAGTCATCCGCTGGTCTGCTAACTGTTACAAACAGCCACAGTTGGGACGTTAGCGTTAGCTAGTAACATTAGCGTCAAGAAGAGGGGGGCTTGCCATTTCTTGTCATTAACAACAGCCAGCATAATCATCATTTCTGCTCTGTATCTCTTGTGGAAGCCTAAGAAATGTTGAAAAACTTAACCACATCATGTCTGTGTTCATAAAATAATCCTGTGGTGATAAAGTCGTGTTGTAAGAGCTCAGTGTTTTCACACAACAGCACTGTTTTGATGGCCACGTCTGTGCGCTCGTCGGGCCGTCAGGTGTTGGAACATGTTGCAGCTGAGGTATGCCAGGATCTGGCTTACTGATAAACGTCGAAATTGCTTATTTGCGTAACACAAAACCGGTTTAAGCTTGTACACCGGACGGAACCGGTAAAACCTGAAACCTTCCCAAGCCAATTTCCGTCTTCATTTTTTCCTTCTTCCTTTAGCATTTCTCTCTTCCTCACTGCTGATAAGATACACCCACTGTAGACGAATATGTCACTGAATATGTCACAGTTTGCAAGGAAAAACCAGCAATTTTTTGGTTCACGTGCGAACGCTCTGGCTGGTTCAAAATTAGGTTTGGGAACCGGCACCGTTCCGGAGCCGTGCCAGTGTGAAAGCGCTATTTCAGACCAAATCAGGCATTGTTGGGGTGTGGAAATGTCTAGTGTGTGTGATTTAGTGACATCCAGTGGTGGTGTCATAGATTGCAACCAACAAAATAATCCTCTCCCCTTACCGTCATGCATCGGAGAGTGTGAATGCAGTGTAGCATGAAAAATCTGTATATATGTATATAATTCTCCTTATTTTGCTCTCAAATGTATTGTCTTAATCTGATATTGTTTCTTCAATTGAATTGAATTGATTGAATTCTGTGGGTTTTTTTAAATGTCTCCATACCTCAACTTGAACATTATCAAAAGTGCTTTACACCTTTCCTTATCAAATAATGTAGTGGATCTCTGAACTGTGGCAGGGTTGCAGCATAAAGTATGATAAATATTCAAGAGAAGTATCTCAAAATTGTGCTTAAGTACAGTACTTGAGCAAATGTGAAGTTCCTTTCCCACACTGAAATATACCTATAAATTCAGTCCATAATGTTTTCATTCATTATGTCTGGTATTTATCCATGTACCGCACTTGATATTCATGAATTATATTTATCGTGTCACCCGTGTTGATAAAAGTAAAATTCAGCAGCGCTCGTCATAGTTAAGACTTACCTTTTTGTACCTGAATGAATGTAATGTTCAGTTTTTACTAAACCTGTTTGTTGAGGTATTGATTGATCTGTATTACATTATACAGAGAGGAGTTTGTGTTTTACTCTCACTGACATCAGTGAAGCTTAATAGTAGTAGTGACACTGCTAAATACATTTAGCAGTGATAAATACAATTCATATGCCTGCTGGCTGAATTTAATATGGTGTCTTAACACTTTTTTGTGTGTTTAACCAATAACATGACAGCTTTCAAAACTGCTTTGCTTTATATTTAACAAGATGATCATGAATTATTTGATGCACAGATTGTTTAGTCTGGATGCTGCTCTAAGGTGTCTCATTTCAGAATTCTGCTTGTATTTCTGATTAAGTTCAAGTACTTTTAAATGAAGAATTGCATCATTTTAACTATTCATTCATTTTTAGAATTTAATTTGATTAATATTTACAGTAAATACATATATATATACATGTTTGGAGAGAAGGGCAGCTGAGTGAAGGAGCTCATCACGAGAAGAAATCATCCAAAAAGGAGTCAGCTACTTGGCTCGAGTTTGGCAAGTGATGCATATTATCAGGAGGAAGAAAGTCTGCAGTTTGCATGTTTGGATGAAACACCGGCTCAGTCTGGGCGAAAGCAACGTTCATCTCACATGGACGTGACATGAGAGGATCTGTCACTGCTGTCTGCAACGGTGTCATTCACAGCCTTTTATTCTGCGGAGCGTTGTCTTCAGGTTCAGATGCAGACGGACAAAAACACACAAAGAAAAATACGTCAGTCCTCCAGAACTAAAAAAATGCATCTTAAACATGCTTTAAAAGTTTTAATTTGGATTAAAATTATATTTCTGAAAAAAGGCAAGCTTCTGATGAGATTTTGACCATTTCTTTTGTGAAAACAATTTCATATTTTTAATTTTGCTTCTTTATACTGAAGTTGATCAAATCTGATCATCTAAAGGATAACTTTATTACGGCTAAGTGCGCTTATTTCTCCTGGTGTGTCTTGAATTACTCAACTGCAGAACCAAATTTTTAAGTTCTTCAGCGAAATTCTTTAAAATTCTGTAAAATCAATATAATTAAACAATCTATGTCCTAATTGAGTCAAATATGATCTGCTGTATTTAAATGTGTACGGTGGCCTAGAGGGGCCAAACACACTTCAAATTAAGACAATAAGTGCAAACAGACAAAGCACAAGCAAACTGAGAAAACATCTTCATTAACTTCATCAGGCTTATAAAAAACAAAAAGCTCACGCGAGGTTAACAACAAATACCTGCAATAATATCTGAACCATATGATCAGTCACAATGTTAAAATAAATCAAAATCACTTACACTTTCGCTCCGTTTCCAAAATTATAGCCAACTTCTTGGGCACTTTTATGTGTCCCAGGAAACACTTCCGTTGTGTTTTCTGTTTTTGCAGCACTTTTCTTAAATGCTGTGCATGTGTTATCAAATTGATGCTGTGCATATGATGTCAAGTTGATGATGATGTTTTCTCAGTTTGCATGTGTTTTGTCTATTTACATTTGTTTTTGTAATTTGAAGTGTGTTTCCTTAATGTTGAATAAGTGTGTCAGGTTCTCAAAGATGTTTTCTCAGTTTGTTTGCGTTTTGTCTATTTGCGTTTGTTGTCTTAATTTGAAGTGTGTTTGGCCCTTCTCGGCCACCGTATAACTGTCCTCTAGTTTTCTTCCCATTTCACAGGAAAACAAATTGATTTACAATATTATCGTCTCACCTTCCACTGTGGTGGGAGCCTTGCTCTTGCGTCTCTTCCTCCTTTTGCCCTACTCAAAAACAAACACATCATGCACATCAAATATAAAACTGTTTGCATCGACTGTGTTTCATCAGCTGTGCTGCTGAGACGTGCAAGCACTTACGTAATTCTCTCGAGCCGACCACTCAGGGTGAAGCTGCTCGTGGAGTCTTTTCCCTTGGACGGCCTGGTCGTAATATTTGGTCTGCTCTTCTTCAGTCAGAGAATTCCACTGTGGACAGATGACAACACACAACAGGTTAGTGCTAAAAACACATTGAGAGAAACATAAATATGCACACTGATTTTCTCACAGTACATTGGAGTAAAATGCTGCAAAATTTTTGAAGTAACAATGTGGAGATTTACACTTTTTATAAGCTTGACTGAAGAAAACTATTTAATCAATCTTTGATTAAATTTGTAACACTCAAACATACACTTACCTTCTCTCCCAGGTGTGCATTCACTGCACCACTGCCTCTGCTGTGGATTTCAGGCGCAACATTTGGCCTCTGCTCTTTAAGGTAGAGCATAAAGGCATTCGGTGGCCTTTTTATATAAGGCCGATTTTCTGCCTGCTGGCTCACACACTGTCTCTCTCTGCTGGACAAAAACAGCAAGAACTTGTGACTACAATATTTTAAAAAAAAGAAGTGAGGATCAAAGTATTTCTGACATTAAAAGACAAGCAGGATGATAGAAGGCATTTATAAAATTCATCCTTCTCTGTGCTGCGTTCTGTTGTACATGAAAACCCATGAACCTTGAAGTACATTTTGACTAAAACTGCCCACAGCAAACTTACTTTGAATTGGAGACGTTGTTCATTTGAGGGGCAGAGACAAGATCAAAAACACCTGCTGGCATTACATACAATATGTCTCCGTTCCTGCACAGACAAAAACACATTCAATGTTTAGTGGAAACTTTGTGTATGATGATCCAAACAGAAGCACAACTGTGATCACTTGTGTTCATGCATGTGTGTTTTACTTACAACACTCCAACAGGAATCAGGTGCTGCCCGATGTGGTCGGAGAAACAAGCTGCCGGCGCATCATTCAACTAGAGACACAAACACACAGAGGCGATCAAACAAGCTGCAGTGGTGTCACCTGCACACCAGGTGTCAGAAATTCCCATTTTATTAAAATTTACAGCAAGAGCTGCTGTGCATTTGTGGAGTAAACGCATGTCTGGAGAATCTGCGACACGCACAGGAATGTTCACAGTCATTAGTGTAAATGTCACAGGTCAAGAGTGTGTGTGTGCTCATGAGAAGATATTGCAGCACTTAATGAGTCCCAACTTGTTTAAAACTAAATTTTAGCTCCATCTATCAACTGATATTTTTGGTGAAATAACATCTGTAAACTTTTCTTGAGTAACTTTTCTAAACTTCTGCAGTGGGAGACAAGATGTTGCTAAGACGTTTCACATTCAGTCAATCTCTTAAAAGAAATTACAGCCAATTTAGCACTTAAATTGATCCAATTAACTGCTATTCAGGTTAATTTTAAGATATACTTGAGCAAAGCCTGACACCTGAAATCCTGACACAGTTATAACATTTTTTATAAATACAACTGAGCTTTACTTTTTTAAATAGCTGTAAAATTTGCCATTTTCGATTGGAGTTTTGAACTGAAACCGCATTTTTCTCTAGCTGGTTTCAGAGAAAATGCTCCCACTACAGGAGATTGAGCCATATTTGTATGATGTATATGATATATTTAATGACATTTTGGTCTTATGGCTGCAGCTAATGATAAAAATAGTCGCTGTCATTTAATCTGCTGATTATTGTCTCCATCAATCATTTGATCCTTAAAAATAAAATAAATAATGCAAAGAATGGTTTTATACATCATTAGCTCTAACACATGAAGGGACAACAGCGATCTTATAAAAATCTGCCTCCTTTTTTTTACATAGAGCATCCTCTGTTGACCAGTATCTGAATCAATACATGCATTGATCTCCTCTTATTGATGACAATTCTTAATCTATCTTTGACAGCTTACCTGTCCTTGGTTATAAGCAGGCTGACTCAGTGGCACAAAGCCTTCCTGCCACAGTGGCTCATTGTACATGCTAGGAGCAGCCATCATATGAGGCGCTGGTACACCAACACCAAACCCTCCACTCTGACTTTCTGCAGGCTGAGAGAGAGGATCACCCTCACTGAGCCCGGCAGGGACAAGAGGAGTCAGCGAAGGCAGAGAAGGTGGAGGCGCGGGTATGTCGGCCAACATTTCCTGGATGGTTTCCTCTAGGTGGGGAGCTATGTCTTCCCCCAACATCTCCTCTATAATGTGCTCCAACTCTGCTGCGAGGTCCATCGCTCTGGCAGAGATCACTTTATGATGTGCTGTCTCTTGTTTAGATGAATGACACTTGAGTCTTTTTTAGTGGATTTCAGGGAACCTGCCACACATGTTGAAAGAGAGCCTCAGAAGAGCCACAGAAATTGTGCTCTGCACTCACAGGTCATGATGATTAATAACTTGATCACACAGCATCACCTTCAACTGAACTTCTTAACTTTGAGCTAAGGTTTAAGGATATTATATAAACAACTAACAACAAGCTTAAGAGATATTAAAAAGCTCATGTTAAAGCCAAGAGTAAGATTTCACTTCACCTGCTGCTGCATGCCAAAGTAAGACAGTTAATATTAACTGAACAGCCTGCTGTTTACGTACTTTCAAGTTTTTTGTTGTGCTTTTGTTGGTGACTCAGTTCGCCCGCTTGTCTTTGAAATGACTTGATTCTTTCAGTTTGTCTCAACTTCGATCTGTATTTCCGTTTTGGTCTCAGGCTACTAGTGAAATGAACCGATTTTTGCAACCTTACTGATTGTCTGCAGAATCCCTGAACATTCTGAAACATGCCACAGTGACTGCTTCATTTAATATTCCATTCTCTGATTCCATTCTGATTTATGCTTAACAGTGTTTCACACTTTGATCCAATTTCAAATGTATTTACCACCACCTAAACATCTATAAACAAATGATTAAGTTCACTGTCCCTTACTTTAGCCGACTGACTAATGAAATCACACTCTTTTTTTGTCTTTACTTTTTCAAGTCAAACTATTCTTTATGTCCTCAGGTGGCTTTTACAGCTGGATGCAGACAGTCCTCATGACCATCCAAGGTCCTGTCATGCATAGTTTTCAACAGTTTCTTGGTTCATGCTGTGCACAAAGATGCCCCACTCTCATTTTAAAATGACTTAAATTCAGTAAAAAGAACCTGTAGACCAAGAACAGCAACTTGCTGTGCAAAATACAATAAAACAGAGCAGGACAAAAAAACATGTCAGTAAGATTCAAATGGCAAACCGACCACATTTATTTCAATCATAAGCCACCACATGATGAGATGCTGGTTAACAGTAAACATGCATTTGAAACAACTGGCTGCTGTTTGTCTCAATCACAATAAAACAAATGTTTAATTGCACATCAATAAAGTCATATAATATGGAAAAACAAAATCAAATTCACTCACCTGTTGCGTTTGTGTTTTGCAGGGGCATGCAGCACTGCACTGTAGCACTGGATTTAGTTTTTATCACTTTGATGGACAGTTCAATGTGGTTTAGTCATCAAAGGCAGCCTGTTTTCAGTACCTGTTTCTAGCACTAATGTTACTACGTAATGCAGACTTTTTTTCTTTTTTTCCGTTATAGCCCACAAGCTTGTTCCTCTTGTACCAAACATCAAACTTTCATTATTACTCATTTCTAAAAACATGCTTCTTTGTTGTTTTATATTGCAGTGTCACATACACAAAGCCTGTGGTTACATTTCTAAAAAAAAAAAAGGAGATGACACAGTGTTTGATTCCATGCCTTTATCTCTGCAGGGCTTAAAGACATCAGTGAATAAATTAACAGCTAATTTATTTTATTTTATTATTTTTTTTTTTCCAATTTAATCCTTTATTCAAACAGGTAGTCTCACTGAGATCGACATTATTTTTTCAAGAGAGACCTGTGTACAAGACAAGAAAAAACAAAGAATAAGAATTTTAGGCAACAGACAGATAAAAGTCAATTTCAGGCAAAACTGGGTTGATGTTGGATTAGAAATACTGTGGCATAAACCCAATAAAATACAAAAGAGAGTGAATGAGAGGGAGTCATCAGTCCTCTGAGTTAACATACAAAAACGTTTTTGTCATTTTTTTTTAGCGTTGGTGTTTTGTTTTGTTTTTTTCCAAACCTCAGGTAGTCATGAAGCTGGTTCATAAGAGACCAACCAAGGTACTTTTTAACCATTTGTGGGTTTTTTTGTTGCAATTGACACAGTCAAAAATCAGAAAACAGTTGGGTTTTTTTTTTTCGTTTTTTAAATTTTGGGCAAAAAAACAAACAAAAAAAGTTCAACTCAGTTTCTTGTTTTCTGCTCTTACTGATGAAACGGCATTACTGGAAAGTTTCTAGTAATGCCGTTTCATCAGTAGAAACTAGTAGTTTCTAATAGAAACAACCGGGTAAGCAAGGAAACATATTTCTGAATAAAAGTTTTGCAATTTAAATGAACCTTTATGAGTTCTGGACAACGTATGCCTTTTAAAGATATTGTTATTGTCAACTGCAAGCAAAAATGCATTTCTGACTTGTCAGTTGGGGGACCCCCTGTATTTCTCTGTTTTTTTTAAAGGTCATTTTGGGTTTTTTTTTTTAACCTTTATTGACAGACAGCTGAAGATATAAACAGGAAATGAGGGAGAGAGAGAAAAGTGGAATGAAACCCATCAAATCGGCGGGGGTGGAACCAGGAGCCGCAGGGAGGAGGACATGTTTTCACCGACATCACATTCTGGGCGGTATCCCGGATGCGCGTCCATAATGGAGGCACTCGGTGTAAACAACTGAACAGACTGCAATGGACACTTGTGTGTTTGGGACAGTTTAAGTAAATGTAGCCATGTCAAAACAACATGAAAGCTCATCAAAACGTGTCCCAGATGCAAAGGCATACAGGGAAGGACTTGGACCACAAGAAAAGGCCCAATATTTCGAGAAATTACGGTTTATTGGCGGTGCAGATCCCTACGAGTTGGCTCCCTCTTCTTGGATCCATGACGACCCGGTGATTCTTCCTTCAGTTGCATATCCCGATATAGTCAACTACCTGGTTTTCTCACCGAGCCCATACACAGCGGAAGACCTTAAATCCTACAAAGGTTTGGAGGCCTATAACCAGATGGTGTGTGGATGGGTACCAAGTCATTGTGTTGTGAAGGCCAAAGAAAGTAATTCAATTACGTCTTTAATCAACCTAACCTTAACTGTATGCTATCATTGCGATACTCAAGGTGTAGCCAAGTGACTATGTCAATCTTTTTTTTCATTTCAAAGACCCCCAGTTTGCTATCTACACTGTACACTATCTGAGTTAGTTTCATAGTATTTTATTTGATTTATTTTATTCTATCACCCATGCACAGAAAAGCTTAACCAAATGCTATTTCACTACATGTCATACACTAGTATTTCTATGTATGTAACAAATAAACCTCCTTGTATCCTCCTTGTATCCTTGTGTATGCACATGTACAGTCTGACACCCAAAAAAAACACACACACACTATTAGATCGAAAAATAGTAGGCTGAAGCTGTCAAGCTTATATATATCTACCGGGGGCCTCAGTTGTGAATCAGTGATACAGATAAGCCTACCTGTTTATTTATTGATTTTTTTTTTTTAAAGTGAAATGGGGAGAAACTATTTTGTTATTCTTAGAGTCTTCTATTTGGTTTTCTCGTCTTTCATTCAGGTACTCCATTCTCAATCAATCCGAGAAACACCCCTTGAACCCTGGATAATGGCTGAGAAGTCTGGCCGTATACTTGGAGCCCACTGCACATGTATGGCTGGCCTTGGAGAGACATGCACACATGTTGCTGCATTATTGTTTCTCATTGAAGAAACAGTGAAATTGAGGGACTCAAAGACAGTGACTCAAGAAAAGGCATATTGGCTGCTGCCTACTGCACTGTCAAAGGTGGAATACAAGGAATGCCGGAAGATTGACTTCGCTGTAACAAAGAGATCTCAAGTAAAAGAGTTGGCCAGATGAATTATGCTGCTCATGGACAGTCACTTGAGGAACAAAGTGCTAGTGGTTTTTCGACTGTTACAGTTAGGAAAACACAACAGCCAACCAGTGATGAACTGTCATCATTATTCAGTGCTCTTAACACAACTGGATCAAAGTCTGCTATTTTGTCCCTGATTGAGCCTTACTCTGACAGTTCTGTCCCCAAAGTGATTGGAGAAATCTTCCCTCCTGTGCTGACTGAATTGCGAAAGGATGAAGCAGTTCTCATGGACTATAGTGATCTATTGTCCATGTGCAAAGATGCTGACATTTCAGTATCAGAGGAGCAAGCAAAGGCAGTTGAGGCTGCTACAAGGGATCAAGCTTCCTCTAAACCGTGGTTTCGATTTCGAAATGGAATTACAGCATCTAAAATGAAAACTGCATGTTGCACTGATCCAAAACAACCAGCGCAGAGCTTTATCAAAAGTGTGTGCTATCCTGAGTCATACAAATTCACATCAAAAGCCACTACGTGGGGATGCAATCATGAGAAATTTGCACAAGACATGTTTATAGATGTACATAAGGAATCTCATGAAAATGTGAAAGTACACGACACAAGTTTCTTCATAAATCCAAGCGTGCCATTCTTGGGTGCTTCTCCAGATGGCTTTGTTTCTTGTGATTGTTGTGGTGTCAGTGTAATTGAAGTCAAATGTCCATTCTGTGTGAAAAGTGACAAGTTAGACAGTGTATCCTACTTGGAGAAGGACAGTGAAGGGAAACTGACACTTAACCGAAACCACCAGGATTTCTACCAGGTGCAAACTCAACTTGAGGTGTGCAAACTGGAATCTGCCTATTTTGTCGTTGGGACAGAAAAGGATTTGCATGTTGAGCAAATTTTATTTGATGAAGCGTTCTGGGGTATGATATGCCAGAAAAGCAAGAACATTTGACACAGCCATTATGCCAGAGTTAGTTGGCAAGTTTTACACAAGGCTTTCATCTAACATGGCCACTGTGTCCTCACAACCTGGAACATCTGCCTCAGCTGAATCACAGGACTCTGATTGTGCTGCAAGTGCCAGTGGACAAGAAAAAAAACTGGTGTTTCTGTGGCCAGGTTGAGTTTGGAAAGATGATTCTATGTGACAATGCTAAATGTTATATTAAGTGGTTTCACTACTCGTGCATTAATGTTAAGATTGCACCAAAGGGAAAATGGTATTGCCCACAGTGCCAAAAGCTACCTCAGTCTCTGCCAAAACAAGGAAAGAAACCTCCAAAGTAATAAAACAAAAAATAAAACTTATTTTAGTTGGCTGCTGTGAAATTTTGCACTTCAGACACTTTGTTTTAATGTAGGTTAAATTATATTTAATTCATTTGTTGTGCACCTTTTTTGAAAATGTGACATGTTCTTTAATATTTTTGACATTTGATTTAAAGTTGGGGAGATTTTTGTAAAGCTCTTCTGACTACTTCTACTCAAGTTACATACAAAATTGGGTTTACAGTTACTGTAGTTTATTGCACTATAGTATAATGTATAATTTATAGTAGTGTATAGTTAATAAGTGTACTTGATAAGTGTGTTTTTCCTTTAATAAATCTGTGCTCTGATGATAGTGATATGCTGTGTGTTCTCTTCCACAACAATACAACAATGACTTAATGACTGTAAATTAACATTAATTTTAGGCTATATAGACACAATCCAGACATGGATTATTTGATATTTTTATTGCCAAAGTGCAGATAAAAATATACTTTAGTCAAAATCAACTACTGATGGACAAAGGTTCACCAGAGCACAACAGACGAGTCCAATCTTATCTAGGGTACAATAACCATCACTATCTTTGCACATCAAGAAATCAATTGGCAATATCCCCCCAAAATAGTATATTTCTGGCGCACACAGCCAATTACACACTCAACATGAATCCTGATGTGGGCAATTTTCCTCGTGGTTTCTAAGTGAACAGGAGCTAACGGTGACTTTCCACGAGTGAAGGCTGGAATTTGTACATGAGCCATTCTACAACCGAAAGTGGCCTGAATATTAAAACCACGGTCAGCAAGGACTAGATCACCAGGAGGTATGTTGTCCAAAAAACCACAGTTTTCAGTTATGTATTTGTCACTTACTCTTCCTCCCCATGCATTTGAAATGTAGGAGACTGTGCCTTGTGGTGTAATACCAATCAAGAATTTAAGTGTGTTATGGTGCTTGTAGGAAGACCATGTTTCTGCTCTGGCTATAAGATTAGACGGACGTTCTATAAAAACCTCAAAACAGTCAATAATAACAGCACATTTTTTCCCAAAATGTTTCCTGAATTGCATTGGCATGGTGTTTTTGCAACTGTTCTCTTTCTGGCCATATGATAAGTGGCCTCATGCGAATAAACATGACATCAGTGACATCAGTGACTATCCTTGAAGCAGTGGCTATTGACACGTTGAATGCATATGACAGGAAGGTTGTGGAAACATTAAGCCTAAGATGCATCAGTGTCAGCATCAACTGCTCAAACTTATCAAGTGACTTCTTCACAGGGAGGTGGGGACGAAGGAATGTGAAGAGTACTAACAGTATCTGGTATGTAGGTAGGCCAGTGAAAAATAAAACCTTTTCATCCTTATCAACAAAAGCACTTTGGTCATAGGAAGTGGAAAAATGTGCAACATCAGAGCTCAACTGAATGTTTTCAGTTCTAAGACTTTGAAGTTCAGCGGTCATAGCCTCAATGACATCACCAGTCAATTCAGTTTGAGTCCCTGTGCAGCAAGAATTATCGCTGATGTAATCACTTGTGGTGGGGTCATCAGTCTCATCATCATCATCATCATCATCATCAGCAGCAGCAGCACTAGAAGCAGCAGCAGCTTCAGCCTTCAGTCTCTGCTGGTTCGATTCATGCGACGCTTGTAACGTGAGTTCCCCGTTTCTTTGGTTGACTGAGGTGAACCTCCTTGCTGACCTGTCAGTGCAACAGATGGCACCCAATCATCCTTTTGGTTAAGGTCAGACTTTTTACCTGAAGTATAATGAGAAATACAGCACATTTTAGCTCTACATTTTAAGAACGATCAGAATAACATATTAAGTCATTAATGCCACATGCAGTAGCTTGATATGAATTATAATATGTCAATGTCAGCATTATTTATATACCACATTTAAAATAGCCAGCGTCCTACCAAAGTGCTTGACAGTCAAATAAGCAAACAGTAAAAACAATACAAGCAATATTTTTTCCTATTTACTATTAAAATATTATTATCATTACATTAGAAAATTTGTTATGAGCTGTTGCACTTGATATTTCACTTACCTGACAAGAAATGTGCCGAACAAATCCGGATGTTGTCCAGATTTTTCCCTCGTAGATCCTGGTTGAGCTTTGCCAACCACAAGCGCCTCCTTTCCTCTGATAACTTCTGGCATTCCTCTCCCTGGTTTTTAATAACTTTTGGAAGTCGATAATATTCCAAATGTTTTTCTCGGTCTGACCTATTGGTACAACCTAAAACACGGCAATAATTAACCATTTTCCTTGACGACGTTCCGGATCTTCCCCAGTGCCTGTGCTTTGTTGTGGTACGGAGTATCTCCAAAATGGCGACTTCCGGACTCATGATGCGCTGATGACGCGTTGTGAAAACCCGCTATCATTAGAAACCATTTTCAGCTCATTTGATGCACATCATTTGATGATCAACATGACGACAGTCTATTGAGGTAAATTTGAGGAATAATTTTAGAGGTCAAACTGCAGCTTAATTTCTTTAATTTGTGGCCCTGGTCAGTGATAACAGCGACAGGAAGCAGCTGAACTATGTACTGCAGCTGTAGTTTGACTTCTTTTATTCTTTTATTATTATTCTATGTACCCTCAAATTCGCCTCAGTAGAGTTTGGTAGGCGATGCAACTGGGTCCACTGACTTGCATTAGCATTAGCATTTGCAGCTAAATGGCAAACCGACAAACTCTGTACCACATCAGATGAGCTGAAAATGGTCTCGATCGATAGAAATAGGACTGGAGAAGTCAAAAATTCCAGAATCTCTCTTTAATGAGTGAGCTGAAGCAGTTTTTTTTTACCAGATGAGCTGCCTGATGTTCAGAGCGACGCCTGTCTGATCGGCCGTATCAAGAAACAGACGGGATAGTTCTATAGAGAATGAGAACATGTAAGACTACTTATGACCTCACAGAAATAGAACCACAAGAAAACCAACCACATCTCTTTCAGTTTTTTGGATAAGAGAGGAGGTGAGAAGCAAGCAGATGTGAATGTATAGCACATGGGTGTTTTCCAGTGAAATGGGCTCTAATTATGCTGTAAATCACAGCCAGAGGCAGCAGAGAACAATGCAGGACCTACAAACTGAGACAGTGCGACTTAAACACTATCAGCTGTGCTCACACTGACAGCTTATTCAACCACTATTTGCATCCCAAATCTGACCTCTCTCTCTCGAAGTCATTATCAGTCTCTCTTTACACCTCTCTATCTCACTCTGTGATAGTGAAGTGTGGGAGAGTACATATTTACCTCTGAAAGGTGGGAAATTTCAACATCGCTTGTTGGTAAACACAGGCCTCGCTGTTATCAGAGCCAAGTAGAATGTATTACTCACAAAAACTGTGTGTGAGGAATCTCTGCAGAGGGGAAAGGAACAAAGAAGTGTGCTACATCTGGCAAAATCGTTGGGAATTATTCTGTGCTGTTCCTCTCACCACAGTTACAACTTTACCTTCTCTAACGTTATGTCATTTTACGTTGTCAGACCTTTATAAGGACAGTAGTTCATCGTTGCTTTATGGTAGATGGAGCACTTTATTAAAAAAAATAAAAAAAATATCATAATGGTGATTTAGTTATTTTAAAAATGATGTCAGGTCCCAAATAATTTTTTGTTTACCTGTGTCTAAGCTGGCCAAAGGCTCGTCAGCCAGTAGTATAAGGACATTGATACCACATGGTGTCTGTGTTGTCAGTGCCTTGAGGAGATAAACAAACAGTTGTATGCAATTAAATTTTCTTCAGTTACATTAAGATAAAACGCAACTAGCGGTCTTTGGTAAAAATTTTAAAAAGGCAGGCACTCACGCCTACACCTTGATTCTGGAGAACTAAAGACTAATTGCCATGTTAAAAAATCTCAGTGTAATTCTTAACCAGGAACTAAATTTTGGTTCTCATATCAAGTCTTTAACAAAATCATCATACTACCTTAAAACATGTCAAATTTGTCTCCACACATCATTCATGCGTTTATCTCCCGCAGGCTGGAAAACCATCAGACAGTTACAGCTTGTCCCAAATGCTGCTCAGATCCCTGCACTGGCTTCCACTTAGACCAAAATCTGATTTTAAGGCCCTGCTCATCACGTACAAGTCCCTTAATGATCTGTGCCTGTAATATATTGTAGATGTGTTGATGAAGTAGAAGCCAGGCAGGACTCTCAGATCAGCAGAGATCGGTCAGCTTGCGGTGCCCAGAGGAAATAAATCACAAAATGTCCTTATTTGTACTCTTTTCATTGACTTGTTTATTGTGCTTTTATTTATTTATTCTCTTTTTGTTTATTTTTAACCTGTAAAGCATTTTGAATAACCTCTGTCAATGATACATGGCTATAGAAATACATTTGCCTTTGCCTGTGTCTTCAGTTTCAGATTCTCCATGTTGATGGTTTGAAGTGGTCTGAAGAACCTTTAAGTGGCACAGAAGAAACTGGGAGGGCGTTGTTGGGTTCAATGCATGATGAATAAAGTTCAAGTTATTTGATGTTTCCCTATAAGAAGAATGTGAGTTGTATTTTAATAACGCCTTATTTAATTTTATTTATTTATTTTGAACAAATGAAAATAAGAAAATAAAATGTATTAGCAGTGAAACAAAACAAATGGACCATATCAAATAAACTTTCAGCTAACAACAAAACAATAAGTACTTAACGTTCTTAAAGGGGGTGGGATGAAGCAGAACATTTTTCTAGTCCTGCCCGTTTTTCATACTTAAAACATTCATAAACAAAAACATTTAAAACAAACCAAGCGACACAGAGACCATTAGCATGAAGACAAAAACAGAGTTTGCAACTAATGTAAAAGCAATGGATCAAGTGAAACATGTTTATCATAAGAATTAGAAATTTTACAGTAAAGCAGGTCTTTATTTTATTTTGAAATAATGTCTTTCTTGCTCAGTGGCTGGTTGTTCTAAACTGTAATCACTTAACAATATGAAGAGGGAAGCACAGCAGCACACACAAAGCAACATGTGCTGTTTGTGATTAATTTAATTAAACTTCCCTTTGGCTGTGGTAAAACACACACATTTTAATTTAAAAACCTTCTCAGTTTTATCTGGCTTAAAGTTATACATACTACACACTAATATACATATGCTCTTGTTACTTTTGTAGTTGTGTTGCTTTTTAATACAACACTGAACAGAGGTGGGGTTTCCAATGCTGACTACAGCCTGAACTTCATTAATTACGATCATATGCAACACATTCTGACTCCAAACTCCTCGTGTGTGTGCCTGGTCAGGCCTCCTTGGCGTCACTTTTTAACACACGTGTATAATGTTGAGAAACGGTAACAGTTTGGCACCACCAGGAAAACATCACTGACTTAAACTGGGAGTCCTGCTCCGTTTTTTCGCTCTTTTCTACTTTGTCAGGGTGGAGCCGTTGCAGTAAACGTAATGGCAGGGAAACGTTAACATTACCGTGAGTTTAGAGCCGTACATGCAGCACATGAAGACTACAGAGGCACCCTGTGCTTTCTAAAGTGATGTTGAGGATGTGATGAGTTTGGAGATTTAATGTGTGTTGATAGTTGAGTTGTGCTGGGAAAATAAGAAAGACAAAGCTAATAAAATGCACATTAAAACTTGTCTTATCCTGGAAACTTCTAGGGAGTAAAAATCGACTCTGCCAAAAGTAGACATTTACCTGTCTAGTGATGATTAGACTGTCTGGCCTGACCTCCCAGGGCTGTATGTGATATCATTAGTGCCCAGTAAGCAGTGATAAATAAACTCTTTTCTTGATTAGTATTGTCAGTGACAAGGCACGAAGCAATTAGTACAAGCATGCTGCTTTCATTAATTATCACAAGTGCAGAACATTTAAAGAGCTTCCAAAGGTCAGACTCATTATGGAAGACAGTATTTAGTGTCAGCTCCATTGTCTTCTGCTCATTGTTGATTGTTGATGCTCACGATGAATGAGCACATGACTATTAAAGAGGAGACGACCTACAGAGCACACGGGGTCAAACCTCTGTCAAACATAGCTGCAAGTGGCAATAGGTGGGGTTCAAGCACATTGTTTTGACAGATATATGGCTTAAACAACTCTGAACGCTCAGGCAGCAGAGACACGGGAGGACGCACGAGCCGTGACTGCAGTCACAGCGTGTATGTCTGTCGGCCATTTGGACAAGACTTGACCCTAATGTCGTGGATTCCAAAACGCTGACTGATTCTGCTGAGGTCAGACCACACAAAATCAGCCCAGTATCAGCCTGACCAGGAAGACGTGGGGTGTCGGATAGGCTCGAAAACGATCAATGAGCATCAGTGTGATTTGACGACATAATCAGCATAATGGACAACAATCAACGCCACATTTAGGACGCTTCACGACCTCACGACAGAAAAACTAGCATGTTTGATATTTTGTTTACCTCCCATGACAGCTTGTCAGTAGTAGCAGTCAGTGGCGAGACGTCGTACACGTTGTGAACTGCAAGCGATGATTGATCAGGGAGCAACATGTAGTCTGTCATGTCACTTGGCAACAACACAGTAAGAATTTATAACTCTTTAATTGTCTAATCTGACCCAGTGAACATTTGAACAGACAGAAACATCTTGTAGTCTGACCTCGGCATTTCGTACAACGAGATTTTCACTGTCATTGACTTTGTTGCATTACTTTACAATAAACTGTAAAACCCAAATGTGCTGGTGATGAACATTTTTTCTCCAGATTTTGAAAAATTTTAGTTGCATTTGAAGAAGTCCTTTAGAATTTCTTAGACTCGACTGATTGGAAAAATTTTGATTGGCAGACTCAATAATTGTCCATAGGTTGCAGTGAAGCAGAGTTTCTTCAACATCTGATATAAAAGGATTAAAGTCCCTCAGATGTTTTTTGATTTTTTTCTTTTCTGAAGTTTTTACTTTTTTTTTTTTTTTTTTTAATTTAATGGGGA
>JAQFJA010000025.1:27292841-27307693 GCA_029874485.1 Naso brachycentron | reverse complement strand
AACTGTGACTACAAGAGTAGCTGTGAATGAGAACTTCGAAATGCTTAATTTAAAAAGAAAGATATAAAAAGAAATGAAGTGCAATACAAAACAGACTTTTATAGTTTATGTTCCTTCAATACACTGCAGGTCCACAACAACTAACAAATGACTGTGCACACTGTATAAGTTATCACTAAATAGGTTCAGGCAGCCAGCGGGAAACTCGTGTGGTTTCAGTCGGTCGTCCACATCCAGGAAAACAGAAACCAACTCAACTGGACAAAATACGCTGAGGTCAGTGCAAACAGACCGGACCTGTTGTATAAAAACAGACGAGCTCCTTATATATAACTTCACGTCAAACTTTCTACAGACACTTTCATTTATCTGTAGCATGAAACTTCCATAATAATGACTAATGAAAGACTGATTTTGATAGAAATTAGAAAAGAAAAACACTCAGCAGCTGCCAGAAGAATGAAAGGTGAGATTTATTATGTATTCAGTAGTTAAAATCAACTTAACAGAAATCTGAAGCAACAACATCCATAATAAATCATGGCCTGCTGTGAGTTATTTAGCCTGAGTGAATGAGACGAGTGACAATAAGAAAACACAACTTTGAGAGTCAGACGTCAGCGCTCTGTGAGTTAAGACATGACATCGTTTATTCTGCTGCAGATGTCAAAGATCTGAAGGAACATTTTGACATTTGTTTACGGTGTGTTTGGAACAATAAATACATTTCTGTTTTTGAGTCATTACTTTGATTTCAACTCGTCATTGTAAACAGACACCGGCATAATAGTGGAAAGGCCATTTTCATGGAAGAGCCGGGAGATTTTTTTTTTTTTTAATGTTTTAATGAGTCATTAAAGAGTTACTTTGCCAATTATCAACCAGCTTTGTACTGTTCTAAAGTTGGCGGTACATTACAATGAATGCTGTTAATTTCCCTTTATCCTCTGAGACAAAATTTACACAAATGAAGCGTTTGATGTCATTTGTGTAAATTTTGGCCTCCCTGCTCTGAACTAAAACTTTGCACTCATGGTGACCAGGCTCCATATTTGTTTTGAGAGGAAGCTCAGCCTCTGGTGGACCAAAACACTCTCGTTGTTACACAATATAAAACAACAGGAGTGGTGCGATGTGACAGATAACAACCTCGGGGACCCCACAAGTACAGTTGGTGATTACTGCGCGTAGGGAGCAATAGGAGCCTTTAGCAGGAATCTTTCTACTGATCCGTGCGGTGACGACCTGAGACTCTCAGCAGCCTCGGGTTCACACACCACAACACGTTCAAAAAACACCAAACAAAAGCACTAAAACTGATGTAAACAGCTAATATCACAACACAATAAAACAACATCTATGTGATTATTCAACAGCTTGATCCTCAGGTACACCGGCCGAGCTGTCGGTGTAGCCGTTAGCTCCGGCTAACCGCTTCTCGCATCTACTCGGTGATCATTTGATTTATTTCAAGAAGAAAAAAAAAAAGGTTCAACTGTCTCTATGATGCACGGTGGGCCAGAATATAACAACATCTATGTGATCTATGTGTGCCACTCATGCTTGCACTTTGTACACTGATCCATGTTTGCAACCTGAGCTCACATGCAATGCATCCTGGTACATGTAGGCACTGTGAGAACGGCTGAGTGAGCAGGACAACTCAGAAAACTCAGCTTTCTCTGTTACTACAGCACAGACTGACTACAGTTACCATCGACATTGATCAGACATCCACGTGAACGGGGGGGCGCTGCCCTTTAATTCATCTAGGCAAGGCTGCTTTGTCAATAAACAACGACTGTACAGGAGAGGGTCGTCTCGATGTGTATGTGCTGCATGTAAAGGAAGACGAGGAGGTTTTGTGGATCGCTGAATGAAACGAGTTCGTGTGAAAACATGAAGCCTGTGCAGCCTCACCTGCTCCTTCAGTCGGTGTATCTCAGCTGTAGCATCCTTCAGCCTGCCAGCGTCTCTGTCCAGCAGCTCCTGGTTCTCAGCAAACCACTGCAGTTTTTTCTTCAACGCTGCCACTTCCTGTCTGTGCTTGTCCTCTAACACACGCGTCTCAAAGGTCTTGTCTCCTGACACATTCAGATTGGATACACATTGTCAATACAAACATCACCTCTGTGTTCAAACAGTTTTCATGTTCTCTGGATTTTGGATGTGCTCTTACCTGCCGCAGACAGAGCCTGAGCTTTAGCCAGGTCGCTCTCTTTCTTCATGAGCTGCAGGTCGACCTGCAGCGCCTGCTTCTCTTGTTTGAGCGTATGAATGTCTTCAAGCAGCTTGGCTTCATTCCTCTGCACAAACATACATGTGTGTATTGTCAGTGAAAGGACTGGAACAGAACTCACGTCAGTCTTTCAGTGATTGTGGTGCTTACCTGAAAAGTATTTATCTGTGCTAACAAGTCAGAAATGCGTCGAGTGTGATCCATTAAGCAGACGTTTCCCACAGGCTGAGAAGTTTTATTGAACTTCTCCCTGCAGAAGACACATGAAGATACTTGAGTAAGCTCATAATATTAATGGATGTGTGTTCAAATTTGGAGGACATGCACAAGTAATGACACTGGGCGCGTCTCAAGTCTTTTATTTGTTGTTTCCTCAGTCCTCGATCCTGACTTGAACTGGAAGTTGTTTTGGCGACACCATCTTAAGGACCGTCCCAAGTCTCTGGGAACCGAGGAGCGATGAGCGAGGATACACGAGTCCATCCTTGCTTATTGCTTCTCGATGATCGCGGAAGTCTCTCAGCTCAACGGTCGGGTGTAAAAACTCTGCCTCCACAGCTGGAGCATTTGAACGAGATAGAAATTCAAGTTTAAGGGGCCCATATTCACTTCTTTCTCCACAATGAATTAATTCAGATGTACTCATGTGAAGGAGTCCAGAGAGCAATGATATTTAACGCACAGATAATACGAGGGTGACAATATATTTTTAAAAAGTCATATTGGGAATTAGTGAAGGTTGGAAAAACAGAAGAGAGGCTCTACACAGAATTTGTTTGTAGAAATATATGAATGGGCAGTTATTTCCAAATCACTTGGCTTGAATAAGACAAAACACAGCAGACAGCAGCAGAGGGAAAACGCTCCAGCCACTTTATTATTATTATTATTTTTTTTAAACTCCGGCCAGTTTCTGCAGCGAATCCAACTGCGTCTGCTTCATCAGGGACGTCGCTTCATGTGACAGCGCCGAGGAAATGACGTCTCATTTCTCTTAAAACGTCCTTCCTCATCTCCTCTCTCCTCATTTTGGTTTCCTTGTGTCTCTCCATGCATCCATGAGACTAAGACACAAGGAAAGGACGCAAGTGAGGGAAACATGGAGGCAATTTAAGAGACATGTGACGCACCCACTGACATATAGATCACAGCTCTGATATATCCCTTTTCTACCGGTGAAAAAACCCCGAGTTAGCTCGCTAAGCTCAAAATTTGTGTGCAGTGGGAATGTGTACACGCAACACTTACACCGGGATCAGTTGACTCTGCAGTGGACGCAGGTTCTTCTCACCTCGGCTCTGCTCAGCCTGGCTTTAATGTGAACATAAGGCCCGCTAATCTCTGACATATTTCCTAGTGACTCTTTTCCTTCTTTATCTGGTGCGTCATGTCATCCAGGCGCGGCGCAGGATTTTCATTTTTGATGGACTTTACAATCACACAAGTTTACACTAACGGACAGAGAGCTGAAAGTGATTCATGTCTGACTTGCGTCTCTGTGAGCACAGAGCGTTTCTGTTGAGACTTTTCTCTTTCATGAAAAGTCAACCTTGCTCACCCAGCACACCTCTCTCTCTCTCTCCCTGCAACACATTTAAACAAATAATCCACCCAGATTATCCAACACACAGAGACGGCTCTGTGGCTGCGGGCACAACGCAGCACACACAGGTTACTTTGTACTCATGACTCATATTCCACTCTGCAGCCGTTTACAACAGTGTGACATCACTTCTACTCCGATGTGAAGATGATTTGAGCACCAACATTTTCATACAAGCTGTGAGAGAAACGATCGTACTGTGGAATGTTTCCATCCTGATCCAACTTTTGCAAAGTGTGACACCCAGATTAATTTCTGATACATCTGCATGTCATTAATCATAGTTAATATTGAAGTTGACAGGCATCTGTCTCACACATCACAAAGATGTTTCCACCAACGCAGCACACAATACGACGCCACACATAACATTCACAGACAGGCTGCCTCGCCTTCAGGAAGTAGGAATGAGGTCAACAGACGATTTTCAGCAGGTTGACCCGTGTTTGAAAAACTCACGCAGACCTGCTAACTTTGGTGAAAAAGGAGAATTAGACACAGTGAACTCACCGTGTGAAGGCCAGCTCATTCAGCAGCCTCTGGTTCTCATTGAACATGGCCTCCTCGTTGGCTTTGCTCTTGGCCTGCTGAGCCTTCATCTGTAAATACAGCTTCTCATTCTCCTGTGAAATCACATCAGAGTTACTGCGGATCAAAGGTTACAAACACACAAACATTATGAACTTCATGTCGGCTGAAAGGACAGTGTGCCCATCCAAACCACGAGCTGCTCAAGTTATTCCTCTTAACTTATTCCTCAGGACAGAAATGAGCAGAGGGAGTGAAGACGTCATCATTGAGGGGAACAAACCTGCTGGTAACCTTTGATGAGCATCTCCTGCTCTTTGATTTCTTTGTCCATCTGCTGGAACCTTCCGTCTGTGGCAGGATCAGGCGGCTCCGCCCATCTCTTCTTCTGATTTGCTTCTTCTGCACCTCGCAGCTGTGAAGTTTAACAAACAAACAAAGCTAATTCTTGTTTACTTGATGTATCACCGTGGCTACCGAGTGTACAGGCTGAGTTGGTGAGCTAACCAGAAACTGAATAGTACTTCCACCAAGAGACAATCCGGTCATATTTTCACGTCCAGGGCAACATGTGGGGAAATGCACGAGGTCACGGGCTCGCTTGCCTTATAATTAGGATCAATCACCAGCCCAGGCAGGTGTGGCAATGGAACAGATTCATGTTTAGACGAGAGCAGCCCTGCTGAAAATGAAAAAGTCTTTGTGTTTTTAAAAAATTCTGCCTTTACATGAGCAACCAAAAGTGCTGTAGTCTGCATGCCAGGCCAGTAGTTGGCAGTGTAACTTTGTACATACCGTCGGGGCTGCTGTAGCTGTTAACTTCCTGCTGCTGCTAAGCCCTCAGCAGCCTCAAATAAAGAAATTCAGCCGCAGATTGACCTCTGAAATTATGCAACAAACACCTGAATTCACCTCAGTAGACTGTCGTCATGTTCGACCTGCTTCGGCTGCACTGTGGAGTGTTTCATCAGAGTTTGGTGGTGGCTCCCACAGAATGCATTGACTTGCGCTAGCGTTAGCATTAGCATAGTCACTGCTGTCACAGGCTTTTCAGGGATGCCAGCACGTCGTTGACGTGTAAAAGGAAGCCGAGCTACAACAAAACTTCACCGTTTGATGCAAAAACTTTTGCTGCGGTGGGTTTTTCTTTGCTTCAGCACAGCTTTCATTTTCACAGTGTTTGGTTTATTGATCACAGAGAGAGGA
This sequence comes from Naso brachycentron, assembly GCA_029874485.1. Lineage (NCBI taxonomy): Eukaryota > Metazoa > Chordata > Actinopteri > Acanthuriformes > Acanthuridae > Naso > Naso brachycentron. The sequence continues at coordinate 27,302,117 of JAQFJA010000025.1, read as the reverse complement.
GTGCCTGTGTGGAACAGTGTTTGGATAAAATCTTCACCTTGAGCACAAACACTGTTCTGAAAACTAACATCATTTTTCATCAAACAGTGTCTCTGTTCTGTTGGTTGTTCTGGATATGCTGTGAAACCATCTGGTGTGGTTGGGTATCGCGCATAATTTAATCAGATCCTGCAAATCTGGAATTTTACTGCGGGACAATCCCACAAACGTTTACTTTGTTGATACATTATTAATATTTCACTTGTTAGCGCCAAAAATAAAAACAGGCAGAGTCTGTTTTTAAACTGTAGGGGGCGACGAGGAGCAGAACTGACCAGGACAAAGACAGACTGGCAGACCGGCGGCGTGTGCGAGTAAAATTTATTGACGCTGTTGTAGCAAAACAGCCAAAGGCCTTTACACACCGGATGTGGTTTTTCGTGCACATAATTTGCATGAAAAAAACATTTTCTGAACTGCTGACTGGGCATGAGTATTCTCACACAGAATGCCAATATCACGCAAAAGCGAACCTTTTATTTTTCAGATTGAGGTCGATTTTTCCAAACATTCGGAGCGGACATCGCATCCGTATCCCACAACGACATAAACAACAACGGCGGACAAGCTCATCTCCTGTGTCTCTCAGCTCCACGTGTTGTTTGACAAACAAAACACAAATCACAAAGACAACATGTGGCGGAGTATCATTGGTCAGTTGGGCTCATCAAACGGCGAGTAACGTTTCCTCGTGTACTTTATGTTTGGATGAGGTAACATCAGCTAACGCATGTTAACGTGTGGGAGGCTCTGCTCACTTTTCACCTGTCTAATCACACGGTTTACACCAGCCTGCTGTTAATGCCTGTGACGTGTGGTGTTGTATTTTTTTCTCAATATTTTGTGTTTGATGGCTGATAAGTTCTGATATGTTTTAATCTTGTATTTGTAACATGTGAGCCCACTTCTCCCTCTTCAGCGTTAGCTGTCAAAACTCTTTCACAAATTCGTATTCCTGTGTTTCTGTTGCAAATTCATGTCGCTGCCGGTGTGAAGAGTTTTGATCCAAACATTTCATGTTCCAACAATTCACATTTTCATGTCGTTTATTCGTTACACACCTGGTGTGTAAAGTGTAGCCTTTAACGCTGGAACATGATGTTTGAGTGAAATGATCTTTTCACCGCGATGTCAGAGGGTAAAGGCAAACAGAGTAATTATTTGGTCCTCAAAAATCACTCAGCGATTACAGAAAAAAAAAAAAAACTATTATATTATTGAGGTCAATATGAGACGTGTGTACGTTTGGACTTTGACGTCTGAACAGGATTTTAAAAAAGTACCTCAGTTTCTACCATAGTCCATTTTTGGATCACTTTTTGCTTTTTTACTTGGAATTTGTGTACTAGTACTGACTCTGGGGACAAACAGGACGATGCAAGACGTGTTACTAAACTCAAGTTAGCAGCTCCCCACATGAGGAGGAACTCCCCCCAGTTTGAAAAACAATTTTTAGGCATTTCCAGCATTTTGGCTGCTGTTGGCCAGCCGTTAGCAGATATGTTTGCTAAGCTTTTAACTGATGACAAATTTACAATCTCAGCTATCATATTGATGAACCAAGTCATCAGTTCAGGTAAGAGTCCAACCAAGAGTCTAAAGACAAGCGTCCCCTCTCTCAGTCACTGTAGGAAACAAAAATGCCACGAAGGTTTGAGACTCATGTTGTAGTGCTCCGTGTTGTGCGTGTGTTTGTGCACCTTGCTTTGCAGCAGGTAGTTCTGTTGTCTGAGGGAGACGAGCTCCTCGGCCCCCTCCTTCATCGCCTGTACCTCTCTCTCTTTCTGAGCCAGCTGGACTCTCAGCTCCTCCGTCAGAGAGCTCTTCTCCTCCCTCTGCAAGTCAGACATCCAAAGTGAACTGAGCTGAGCTGAACTTCACCAAACATAAGAGAGTTTCACAATGAAATGAAAGAAGTGAACATGTACAGAGGTTCACACTTTTCCCTCATGTTCCATCCGCTCAGGCGCCCCATCCATCGAGCAGCAGCACTCAGCACAGAAACAACAGGCGGGTTTCCAATAACCCTCAAATTAACATCGCAAATAAAAATGACACCTACTGGAAACAAGACAATCAATCAATCACACTAACATGAGGTGATATTTCAGGCGATTCCAAAAAGGCATTTAAGACTTTATATGCATTTGTCTGATTGGCAGGTCTCAAATTCTGTCAGAACTTGATCCAGGGTTCTCAGACTGAGAGTGACACCTTTTTGATTAGACTCAGCTCCTTCATGTCACTTAAAATCTTTACATAGTGTGAAATATTTAATGTTATCTATTCTTTTCTTCCATTATTTCCCACTGAAGTTTCTCACAGATCGCTTATTTGCTTTTGGGAGATGCATTTTAAAGAGAGGGACAGCGGTCAGGTCCCTCAGCGACGCCTGAAGTGAGATTTACGTGAGTTTTGTTCACGTCACACGAGCTCTGCTGGTTTGTGTTTTTATGCATTTCTGTGTCCACATATTTTGGCATATGGTCACTGTAAACCTCACAAGCAGCTTGCTGTTTCTGTCGTTTAATGATGAAAAGAGAAAAAAGGGCAGAGACTGGTTGACTGACTGACAGACAGACAGACAGACAGACAGACAGACAGACCATGTGTTGTCCAGTGTGCTCTGGGCCCTGTAGATTTTTTTCTCTTGCCCGACCCACCGCTGGTGCCGGCGGCTGCAACAGAAATTTTTCTGACCATCCATTGTCATGTCTCTTGGAACATTGTTGCGAGAGGAGAAGTCGCATAACATCACTCAATGGAAACACGGTCATGTCACCATTGTGTTTTTTCCAACTTTTGATTAATACTGATCAAGTTTTGAGCTCATCTATGAGCTGATGTGGTCCCTCAGTGGCTTCTCATCTGCAAACACTGATGACAGATTTTGCTTAACAGCTTCTCTAAACAGTAACTGGATACTTGAAGGTTGATTCAGACAAAATCAGGCGCTGCAGCGTGCAGGAGGTGGGAGTGTCTCGTCGTTTGCATATGAACATTTGCGTTTTTGTTCCTCCTCCAGGCAGTGTTGTTCAGCTTCGCTCTCTCTGATCAATCAGCTGATGTTGTCGACTTTATTTTAGTTTTGGGTGCAGAGCTGCCTCCTGCACCGCCGCAGCTTCAGCAGACAATCCACAGAAAAACTGGATGAACCTTCACTGAAACATCTGATCTGGTCTTAAAAACCTTCTTACTTACATTTGAGCACAAACAACAGTATTACATCTGTCCAACAATACTGGAACACTGCTCCTCCTCAGTTTCCTCACCTTCCTCATCGATCCACCAATCCTTGCTTACTGTTTGAGATCTGCATCTCTTTTTATAATTTTTATAATAATTAAAATATTACAAAACTAAAATGATCTTTTGTATGTAGCCATTACATGCATAATGACTTTTCAGCAGTCAGTTGTGAACAGGAAGAAGTCAGCTGGTGATGAAGGATGTTCTTACGTTGTCGTTTGGAAGGTGACTCGTCAGTCTGGCGTCCTGGTCACAGCTGGCGTCAACATGTTGGTGGAGGACAGCAACTAAGGACTGAACAGACGCCACCAGCTCGCTGCTCACCTGCAGACGAGCATCTGCTGATCAAACAAATATTAACACATCACATCAATGCACCCATGGGTGTGTGGTCTTAACATGAGGTGATGCATTGTTGGCAGCAAACAGCGATGGTCTAGAGAGAAGCTGTGCCTCTGACGCGCCTCGCTGGTCTGTGTAAACAGCACGGACGTGCGGTGGGGAGTTCAGGTTACACTGCCAGTAATCCGCCTTCTGAGACGGAATCAGCTGAGTCAGAAGTGGAGCTGGCAGGTCGGGGGCATTTATCTCGACGAAGGAGAAATAAACTCGAAGGATTACACAGAATTATTACAGAATGCACATTTATGACTGTTTTACACTGTTGTCGGAGTTCCTCTACTGTTTTTTATACAGAGTAATCACTTCTTTAATTGTTGGGGGTGGTGGTGGGGGTGGTGGTGGGGGTGGGTGGGTGTTCAGGGGACATGACAAACAAAAAGGAAAAAAATGAGAAATGGATTTTTGTCTCTGTGCGATCTTTTCTCTTAAGCTTTGGTATCAAACTCAATTGTGTTTAAAAAACAAAAGTACGACATGAGCGGACAGACTTGAGCGCACAGCTGTGAGGAAGGGGCGGAGTCTGCTGCAGGCAGCCGCCTGCTGTGGTTTTTAAAATCATAAACACATAACCTTACAGAACACTGTGTCGCATGGCGGCATTTTTAAGACAACAGAAGCAGCTCTACACTAGACGGACTTAATGACTGTTGCGTTCTTACTGTCAGCGTTTTCAGACTGTTTTTACACAGTTTAATCACTTCTTCAGCTGTTTGGTGCACATGTGGCCTTTATCCTAACAGAGGAAGCTGATGCTGTTAAACATCACAGCGGTGACGTCTCCTTTGAACCGGCGGCCCTGGTTCGCTGAGTAAAATGACAGACTGAAGCGGCTTAAAGACGCTCTGCTCAGTTCTGTGTAAATAACATGAAATGAACAGAAGGCGGGTTACTGGTGAGCCAGCTGACACGGCCAATGACGCGGGACTTTCCTGCTATGTGCTATGGACTGTGTTAACAAGATCAAAAGACTGTTGTCTCAAATTATCTGAGCTGTTTGATGGCGTGATGTTTTGGTTGTGAGCGCCACTAACAACCTGTGAGGTCATCTTTGTCTTGACTCTTGGTGGATGTGTTCTTGTCTTGTGGACGTTGCTGAGGTCGGGGAACAGAAGCTCGCGTTCTGGCTGAAGCTGCAGCTCTGCTCGGGCCAGTTGACCCAGAGGTCACGACAGTTCTCCCCTCCGCTGTCCTGCCCCTCACGTGAGCCGCCTGAGGCTTCCTCACAGAGGATGAAGAGCGATGAGAAAGAGTGGAGCCACCGGAGGCCTGGGGGAGAACGTGATAACAACAGTGTTACAAACAGGTAAAACTACACAGTGAGATGTGTGGTTGATGGGTTCTCTCGTTTAACATGCTGCTCCCAAACTTATGGTTCTGCCAGGTTTGTATTTTCTGGATGTTTTTAGGACTCATCATCATATCACAGGTACAAGTTCTGCAACATTCAGGTACTGCACAAAACGCCCATCATAAATAATAATACTTTTTTATCTTACAGGGACACGATTCTTTTGGTTATTCCACCCGAGGTTCCCGAGGCTTCACTGCCATTCACTGTAGCAGGTGCAGGTGTTTTTGTTTTTTTTTTTCAACTCTTGTCCAAAATTCATCCCTTTTCTTTTTTTTTCTTTCTTTTTTTAAATAATTTTTTTTAAATTCATTTTTGAAAAAAATGTGAACAATGCAGCATTTATTGGCAGGACAAGTACAGAATGTATGACAGCCATTCTTTAACATAAAATACAAAATACCACCTTTGACATGAACGTATAAATCACATTATCACTCTATTGAAACTTCAATTTGACATGTTGCCAGAACTGACCCCATATCTCAGAATAAATAATGTATAAAAACATTTTATGATATTGCCAACTTTGTTGCAACCTACTGCAGACCAAAAACATCTAGTATATCCATTATATCTATAATCTATAATCAACATTTCGGGGCATCTTACATGTCCTTACTGAGGAAAAAAACAATGACATCAGTAATTTCCTTCAGCCTTCGGGAGCCGGACTGATAAATGACGCCCTGTGAAGTGTGTCCTCAATTAAAGTGGAAGGAGAAAAAACCAAAGAGTTTCCACCACAGCATTTTTACATTTTTTGGCTCGTTTTTTGCCTTCTTACAGGTGCTAACGAAGCCTCAAAGCGACCGAAGAGGCGATGTGTTGTGACTCGCTGCTCTTAACTCGTGCTGAAACTTCAGCTTGGTCTCTGGGGGAGGGGCCGAGCACATTCGCTGGGAAGGGGTGCGCCAAGACGGAACGCCAGTGACTGGTCATGCAGCACTTAATCGTTTCTCTTGATTCTTTCTTTCTTTTTCTTTTGTTTTCAAGATCGTAGGAAGCCAAAACTGTAATTGAAATTGAAATTCGATTAATTGTCTAGCTCAACTTCATTCTTTCACTTTCAGCACCGCTTGTCATTGGTGATTCTCGTCTTTTGGATTCGAGCTGGCGTCCAGTGATATCTGTGCATTATTTTACAGGACTGGACCTCTGTGCAAAGTCTGATTCATTTTCATGCATGGGAACGCAGGTTTCTGAGGAGGAGGAGCAAGAAGAAGACTTTTGATGTTCTTTATTAAAACATAAGAACTGTAAGAAAAGCGCCTCTTCCGACAACTTCATAAAACCCAACCTTCCCACACACACACACACACACACACACACACACACACACACACAGTCTGGGATCCCTGCCCTGCCTCAGAAGGATCAAAGCTTTTGATCATTCTGTTGTTAAATCTTCTGAGTCGCAGTGACTTTGGATTCCGACTCAAGATCTAACAGGCTTACTCCCACCTTCACACTCTGTTATTATTGCTATTAGCTGCACTGGGACCTATACACCAAACATTATTTCCTTTCATGTATCACGTACTGGGATGGCAATAACTTAAAAAAAAATCCTTACCTGTTGTTTCTTAGCCTTGCCAGTCTGAGAGGACGTGTAAGAAGAGTGTTCGTCCTGACCCTGCATCAGCCTCTCGACTTCCTGTCTGATGCTCCAGGTCAGGTTGTGGTCTGGAGGGTCTGCAGAGCACAGTGCGCTGGCTCCCTTTAACCCTGTAACTGTGCCCTTCTCTCCTGGCTGCTTCAGCTGTGACACTGGAGGAGTCTCATCTGGAAGAGTCCTTTGAAAAGATGGAAAGTCTTTTCTTGGCGAAGTTTTAAAACACTTTAATCATAAACTGTAAAGAGAAAAGCACATCCAACCTACTAAAACATTTGTGTTGTGACTGGTTTTATATTAAATCCAGGTTTAGATTTTTAAGAATGCTTGTTCACTTGTGTATGGTTTACATACGACAACCTGGGCAGCAAAGCAACATGAGCAACACAGCAGTGCTGAGACTGATCGCGTTGGTGGTTATCAACACTTAAAACTCAAAACTATATAGGCTAGATAATAAAACAAAACTATAACTACGATTCAGACGCTTACAACAAAGAATCTTTTTATTAGAACATTCCTATCCATTACAAAATCACTGAATTTGAAGCCGCTGAATTTATTTATTTATTATTTTTTTGAAGGGTTTTTTTTTTGCTTTTTGTGCCTTTATTTCTTGGACAGGACAGCTGAAGAGTGGACAGGAAGCAGGGGAGGGAGAGGGGAAATGACATGCAGCAAAGGGCCACAGGTGGAATCGAACCTGTGGTTGCTGCGGTGAGGACACAGCCTCTGCACACAGGTCATCTGCTCTACTACCTGAGCCACTGAACGCCCCGATGGGCCACTGAATTTAAATATTTGTAGCCTTTAACGACAAGCCACTTACAGCGTAGCAATTTTATTTAGCAGAAGAAGAATAAAAAAGTGAGGGCGCTCCCACAGAAAATGTTTATCAGAGACGTCGTTTCCTGTATTCTGACGCATGTTAACATGTAGCTGATGCTTAATGGACCATTGGACCACAGAACACCTGTTATGAAGGGAACAGCTGATAGTTGGCTGTAATTAATTAATGATTAATTATATTAACAGTGGTGATTATTAGCCTACTTATTTTCCTTTTTAATACACGTCTTATGTTCTTTTTTTCTGGTTAGCAAACATGTTAAATCAGAGATGCTGGCAAAAATAATGTGGTTTACAGCTTCCATTCGAATCTTCCTGCTCACGACCATTGACTGTATAATACTCATGACCAAGCTGTTAGCTTTGCTTTATACTACATACAGTATCGTTAGAGGTGTCGGTGCTCTGTGTCTGCTAACTGAGACGCGACTGCACGGAATCCGCAAGGTAGCAGTTTAAACGAGGTATGGAATTTCATTAATTTAAACATTCTGTCACTTCCAACATCTAAGTCCTAACCTGACAGGCTGGAGAGTGAAGCCTCTGACGTGGTCCTCTGGTCGGATGGGTTTCATCAACTCTTCTTCAGTGGGTAGCTCTACACATACACATACACACACACACACACAACATTGAGTAAACATAGTTTCATCCTGTCAAAACCAGGGCGATCATTAGCACCTTGGAACAGTGGATACGTGGTGTTCTGGGGCTGAATCCGTCATACATGTGGAATAAAACACCCTGACTGGGACAAATGACGGCTGGTTGGCTGAACTTGTGTCTTCTTCCCTATTACGTAATCTTACCAATACGACAGTGTGTTACTGGAGGGGGCATCTAAGCCTAAGTCTATCACTATTTTGCACGACTGATTCTGAGACACTGACATATAAAGGGCACACTCGCTGCATCTTCCAAAGCTGGGAAAAAGATAAACGCAAAAATTATAAATTCTTGGATGTTTCTAGAGGAGATGCAAGGAAGTCTGTTAAATTCTTACAACAAATTTAACATAACACCAACTTCAGAGGAGTCAGTTTTTGCCGATGCATTATTTTTCCAGTTAGGGAAGTGGGTCATACAGACTCAGTGAGTCCACAGCGTATTTACAGCGTGACAGTGTCTGACCTGACTCATTCGTGTGAACCGGCTGAAGAGACTGTCCGGCATGTTGAGGAGGGGAGGAAGGAGACACGGGTCTGCTGATGCTCTCCCTGTCCTCCTGAGATGACACACGGAGACCCCGCTCATCTGAATCTTCCACAGCATGGATCTGTCTGTAGGCCTCCTGAAGAGCTTCCATCTCTGAGCCTCCGCTCTGCACGTACGACTGGCCTGCACAGAAAACAAGTTCAGAGCGCTCTTGACTTCTAAATGATCTTGAGGAGAACCTGCAATTTTTGTAAAACACTGAACTCTAAGGATAAGTAACGTTCATATACTGCTGACTTACATCATCAAATCCATTTTGAGAGAGTGCAACTTTTTTATTTTCAATAAAACAGAGGAAAAAATGAGCAATGCTGTAAATGCACATGTTAGAAATTGTAATGACTAATCCTTAAAAGAGAAAAAGAACCAGCAGGTGGCAAGCACATTAATGTTGACCCCCAAAAAAGACTGTGTAAAAACAATTTCTATCACTTAACTTTCAGAAATATAACAATGTAGTCACGCTAATTTTGACATTTTGTTGCTCAGACTTTCTCCTCCACAGTACTATTGTCATATTTCACTCTCTGTGGATGTGTGTGTGTTAATGTGTCAGCTA
>JAQFJA010000025.1:27274227-27285296 GCA_029874485.1 Naso brachycentron | reverse complement strand
ACGTGGAAAACAGCAGTATCAATTAATTGGCATATGTAATTCATACAGAAAAGGTATTTGGAGATTTTTGAAATCCTCAGGGATTTAAGAATGAACATATTTTAACAACAGCTGTTGTCTTAAGCTCCCTTTAAAGACATACAGAGATGCTAACATTTTTGTAGTGATTTCAAGCTCATTCTAAATCTGAGGACCTCTGCAGGTCATGTTAAAGCTAGTACATTTGAACGTGCACTTTTTAAACCCTTAAAAGTTTTTTTTTTCTATAGTGTTATGTGCATGAGAGGGGAGGTATGTTGGGATAAGGTCACAGAGTCTGTCAATGAGTCTAAATAATTCACTATACATCACACAGGCAGTGTGAAAAATGTTGCAGTTTCAAGAATTTGTAATGATAAAAAACAGGATCAGAGGGAGCTTTTACCTAGGACCATGATATAGTGCGTATAGTTTTCTTTCGTCGGATCTTTAAATTCTCAAAATAACTAGGACATGTATTGTACCACATACTATTACAATAGTATAAGTGCTGCTCAGAAAGACCCAAAAAAGGGTAAGAACAGCTTTAAGTGGAAGAAAATGTCTCAACTTGAAAAATAAGCCACAATATTTGGATAATTTCTTTGTCAATTCATCAATATCCTTCTTGAAATTAAGAAATTCATCAGTGTGAACCCTCAGAAATTTTGTGGATTTTGCCCTCTAAATAGTCCTACCATTTATCTTTTGGTTTCTATTTGACCAGAATATAGTAAAATCTGTTTTGTTTATATTTAAGGATATTAATTACACCAGGTGTCCATCTTTAGTAGCTAATTATTTACACTTTAAAGATTACCTAAATTTTTGTGTGACAAAAATACATTTGTATCGTCAGCAAAAATCACTTTGTGCAGAATACTAAATGAGTAAACAAAATCATTTATATATCAAATTAAGAGGAGTTGTCCTAATATTGATCCTTGCAGGACCCCATATTCAATGGTTTTTCTTTGAGATTTGATACCATTTACACGTACATATTGCTCCCTTCCATACACATAACTTCTGAACCAACTGAGTGCTGAACCCCTGATACCATAATGTTGCAGTTTGCAGAGCAGGATTTTAAAATAAATAACATCAAAAGGTTTCGACAGATTGAGAAAAATCCCAATGACACACTCTCCGTTATTGATGGCATCACTGATATTTTCAGTGAGATTAAGAATTGCCATACAAGTGGTGTTCTTTTCTCTAAAGCCATACTGTGATGGGGCAAGAATATTCAGTCTATGTAAATAATCACTAAGTCTGCAACAAACAATTCTCTCCAACACTTTGGAAAGAGTGGGCAGTATAGATATGGGTCAGTCATTATGCATATTATTTTTGTCACCAGACACCAGATATTTCTTGCTATCTTTGCCAGTTTAGGTTCAACCCAAAGCAGAGAAATGTTGATGCAAGTGGATCTATTTCATTCATAACTGCTTTTATAATTTTACCACAAATACCATCCACACCTGCTGCGAGGGAGCTTTTCATGCTCATAATGATTTTAATTACTTCGTTTTTGTCAGCTGGCGTCAGGAAGAAAGAACTGAAATAATTACTTTGAAGATGTTGTTGATAAGTGGCGATCTCTGGAGGGCTAATAGATTCAGAGAGATTTTCTCCTATGGAGATAAAATAATCATTAAAACTATTGGAAAATTCATCTTTGTTGAAATCATTTCTGGCAATTTGCTTGGCTGTGGTGTCAGGGAGTGCAGTGGTTTTATGACCCTGGCTGAAGACTTCATTAAGCACCTCTCAGGTTTGCTTTTGATCACCCCCTGAAGCTTTAATATGCTCCATGTACTATTACTCATTCGTATTACATGTGTCAGCTTATTTCTATGCTTTAAAATGATTCTATGTTTCCATTGCTTGGATTTTCAATATGACGTTTATAAAGTATGTTCTTTTTTTACCTGATTTTAAAATACGTGGTCAGCCATGGTTTCTGATCCCTCACATCACGTTTCACAATCTTTTCAGGTATGGTGGAGTTTATGGAATCAGTTATTTCATCAATAAGTGCATTACATGCAGCATCTGGTTCTTTGCAACCATAAACTGAATCCCATGTTTTGTCTCTAAGGTTCTCAGAAAGTTTTAACAAGGTTTTTTCATTTAGTACTTTCACTTTTGTTTTTAAGCGTGAGTCATCAACTTAGCAAGATCATTGAAGAGTACAATTGCAAAATTGTCTGTCATGTCTCAAAGAATTACACCCGAGTCAACACCAGCATTCTGAATTTTTGTGATGATATTGTCAATGATTGACTTGCTGGATTCTGTTATGTATTTGTAAAAGGATAAAAGGACGAGGAGCAAAGCATGTTTGTGAAGTAATTTTTTGCACAATCCTCTTTAAATACATCAAAACAATTTTTATGTGTTTTGTTTATGCAATATAAAAGCTTATCCAATGTCATCTTTAAAATGTTGAAGTCAGTCTGGAGTCTGGAGGTCACTCCTACAATAAGTTTTTTTCCACCATTTATTGCAATGAATAAAGAGTCTGAGTGTCCATCATCAATGAAAAGTCATCACAAATATTCACAGTGTGGTGAGTCTACATATAAACACACTCCACCATTTGGTCTACCACGTCTGTTTCTGTTATATAATGTTTATCCGTTCGGGTTGAGAATATCCACATATGATTTTTGTTAATCCAAGTTTCACTGCAACTGATTACATCAAAACTACAGCCTAGACTGGCTAAATGAAAGCCCACAGTCTTATAATATTTTGTTCAAGGGTTGGCTGAGACACTCAGTATTGTATCTGCTGCTCTATGATAACTGGTTTACTCACTGAAAACAGAACACAGCCCTCTGCCTTTTTCATGAGAATCTCTCATGTTAATGTGACAGTTCTGTGCTCTAACGAAGGCTTCGTCCTCTCCTGTCACTCTGACGATGGGATCACCATCTCAGCGGTGAAAACTGGACAGCTACCTTCATCCTCCCACCCACCAGCTCCTTATTTTGATTCATCTTTAGACCATCACAAGGCTTATGAGGATGCTTCTCCATCACAGATAACTGGATTACCCCTCAGTGTTGTGCACTTTCTGTTGCATTCAACTTCTTGGATTTGATTTAGGCTGGTAAAATCTAGAGTGGACGCTGTATGTTCAACCAACCTTTACAGTTTAACATATGTAGTACCTTATATTGGATACCCTTATAGCCCTGGATTCATTCTGTGGCTTTTGGTTAGAATCCCAGATTGGCCACTGAGAACATAACCAGTGTAAGAGACACCTCTCTACGCAGGTAGTGTAACTTAAAAATCCCTAAAAAAGGTAGAGCGGGAAGATGACTCACTCTGCATCCTGTTCTTAGGAGCCATCGTTTTAAATTAACTTGATGTTGTAAAATGCAACTAATGTGATCCCTGCATGAAATGCAATGGGCAGACACAACAACTGCAACAAAAAATTATTTGAAACCAAAACAGCACAAGAGTTAAAAACCATACAGGGAGGGGGTGGAAAAAATTGTGGCTGTAACAGGAAATCTAAGCCTCTGAATTTGAACAGCTGACTCAAGTGATGCTTTCTAAAAAGAAAATCTGACAGGGCAGAGTCTCCCGGCAAAGCATTATCATGTTATCCAGTTTTACAGCATTACTCTGGCTGAATACAAATCTAGCAAAGAGATGCCGTGTGACTTGCAGTAATTCACGAGGCAGGACTTCATGATACGTGGATGCATTGCTCATGACAATGAGACAAAATCACTAAAAACACGCCCAACATTCCAAGACACACAGGCAGCCGGGCAATCAGACCGGTTGTAATCAGGCTGGGAGTTAATAAGTTTAGCTTCTACTCATATAATCACTGAAGGTAAGTGTGGCAAGAGGAAACTGAATGCACAACGTTGGCAAGCATGGGTCAAACATACATCCAAAAGTGGGTCTGATGAATGTTTACAGTTTGGACCGTTCTTCATCACATTTCCCCCTCACCTTTACATCCTTCTCCAAAAAAAAAAAAAAAAAAATTGCTTATTTAGGTTTTTGTTTAAGTTGTGTTATTCCCAGATATCAAATATTATTGCAGTGTGTACAATATTATCATAACTGATTGAACATAACTGATAGAACAGAAAAAAAACGAACATGGTTGTCTTTTAAATACACCAAATGTAATTTTAGCATTGCAGTGTTGCAAGCTAAAGTTGGGATTGATCACTGTAATTGGTATGTATGAAACCATCAAGAATTGACCCTGACATGCCTGCAAATACATTATTTTTTTAACAATTAAGGTCAGCTTTAAAAAGTATTAAAATTGTTGATTACATTGCTGCTTGCATTAAACTAACCGTTGGGAGTTGCCCATCAAAATGGCTGCTTGAGGCTGTTGTTCACCAAAATCAGCAACCAGCAGATGTATTGGAATGGTAAGTGTAGTTTTTTTCATTGTTGTTGTTGCTTGTTGGCTTGTTTGGCAGCTCAGTGGCCTTGACCAGGGTTCGATCCAGGGCCAAATCATACAAAGACTATAAAAATGGTACCCGACGCCTCCCTGCTTGGCACTCAGCATCAAGGGTTGGATTGAGGGTAAGTCCCTGCAATGTACTAGTGTCATGTCCAGGAGGTGTGATGTACATCCAGTCGCCTCATGCTACAGAAACACTTCTCCCCCCAAGTTTCCATGATCCCCAGGGAGTCAGGACTCCCACTATCAAAAACACTGGCTTAGAAATTTTACTTTCTATTAGAAAGAATGCACAATTTAATTCTTCACACAGTTTTTTTAAGCAGGAACAGGCAGAGTGGTGCAAAGATTTTAGATTTACAGAACTTTTACATGATGAATTAGTCAAGATTCCTGTTATTGTCACATTTTCGTGTCGTGGTGGCTGAGGAACACTTGTTTTTTCACACTGTGTCCCGCCATAGTCTGTGTTTCAGGGTTCATGCTCTTACAATTTCTTGTGTGACAGAGCTAAGTAATGCATTATAGATGGAGATGATGCAACTAATGGGAAATGACACTCGCTGACATCATTTCCATATCAGAAAGTGACAAACAATAATGAGTAGCTATATAGTTCTAGAGGAGAATGTGAACAGAGTTGGTCTTGTATTTCAGCTAAGAGCTCAACTCTTTTCACCCTTGGCATTAATACGGGAAAAAAAGATCTTTGAGGTGAAGAACAAAATTAAGATGAATGCAGTAATCGAGAGATAAATGTGAAAAATGTGCCACACTGGAGAACTAACTATCTGTCTAAACCTCATCAACCTGAAGATCATTCCATTGATTGATTAGCTCTGTCTGCACTGTTCGCTTTGATTGGAAAAGCTCAAGTCGGGTGAATCCTCTCCATCACTTTCTTCTTGGGCAAACCACATAATGTCAGCTGAGAGCAAAAAAGATGATTGTAGGGAGGCTCACCACTTTCCTCCTGGAGACGCCTCTCTCCTGTGCTGCCTGTTCCTCCTCTGGCTGGAGGTTTGATATGACGGGCTTAGCGGATAGCTGCAGATAAAGATGACATACCCTCACATATCCTTGTGTGCTATCTCAGCTCTTGTTGTCATGTTGACAAATCTTCTAAGCGCTGTCACTCATAGTCTTGTACCGTGCTCATGCAGATTAAGTTATACCCAAAATGTTCTATGTGTATTCAGTTTAATGCTCACCAGCCTTTGCTGTGTGTCTGGAGATATCAAGATATTAAAGGTTGAAATTTTATCAAAAGCAAAGCAAAATTCTCCCTCTGTGTCACTTAATGTTTGTTATGCATATCGATGCCTGCCAATACCATATGGGGAAGGGATTATCTCTATTTTCCTACTATTTTGGGAGGTTTGGTTTGTTTCAGCTGTACAGAAGTGGTGCCATATGCCTTGTTTCTTAATGGAGTTCTTTATTTTTTTCAAGTGATTCAGAGAAGAACACGGAAAAACTGGAAAATAAGTCAAAACTTAAAAATATCAGCTTGAGGGCATTTGTTTTAAGGACTGTGGATTTTTAAATGTGAAGAAAAATGGTCAAATTAAAGCCGAATCATTCACAAAACGTATTTGAAAAAGCAAATTATTAGTATATTTAATATGACATTTGTATTTTGCTGGACAAAGGGTGGAAAGAAAATTCAGGTATATGTGCATGTACTGTACACTGGCATTGCTCTCACATGTGAACTCCGTTCAGTGTCAACAGAATCTGGACATTGTGTCGTTCCTTTTCACACGCGTAGCACACGACCAGTGACGATCCGTCTTAGATGTGTTCTTAACTGACTAATAATGTAATAACTCCTGAAGATGTAGTAAATTTGGCACTTAGCTTGAACAAAAATGTAATATGACCCAGTAATGTCATACTTTAATCAATAATGCAATAGCATGTCCTGACTAATATTGTAATAATATTTTTACTGATGATGTACCTTATTACATTATGAGGAATTTATTTCATTTTCCAGTCAACCATTTTTTTCTCAAACTGACGATGTAATACTATGTTTCTTTTTCAATCCAGAGTTCTATATTCTGTGTTTAGTCGCCTGTTGACATCAGTGCGGCTGGTTTGATTAAATTCAAACTCTTTAGAAAGACTTTAGGTCAACAGTGTTTCATACTGTGCAGTGCTTAAAAAAATACACTTGGGTAAAATGGCATAATACTGACTGCTAATACAAAACCTCTTCCAATAAATGGCAAATGTCTAAATTTGATGGACACTGAAACTTCATTTAAGCTCAAAAATCATTTAAAATACTTTTGAAATTTAAAATCTCTACGTTGGAGCAGTTCTGTCACTTTCATGTGGTAATACACAGCATCAGTCAGATGTGAAAAGCAGAGTCACACAGTGTCAGATCTAAAAAAAAAGAAAAAAAGGTCCGCAGGAGCGTTCACTCATGCAGCCACAATCAAATGCACCGGCGTTTTCTCTGAATTGAATATGATCTCTTGGGAAGTTACAGTATGAAGTGTTGTGAGTGTCCCTGACTTTTGTGATAGGCTGCATCAGAAAATAGTTTTATGATAAAGTGGGAGGCTACAGGCTGTATGTTTGTTTTCAACTGACCACATGCTGGGCCTTTAAAGTTAATGATGCTAACTTCTCACATAAGCCGAGCCGTGGCTACTTTTTAAAACAGCTTACGCTCTGACCACACATCCTGCATGTACCTCAGCAGCGCGTGTTCCTGCTGCAGCCTGTCTTTCTGTGTAGAATGTTTGTTTGATAATTCCCATCAATATTAAATTACTTAATGGGATTTTTATTTGAAATTTAATTCATTGAGTTCTGACAGAAAAGCACGTGTGCAATTCTATTAACTAATAGTGAGAAGAAAAAAAGAATATCCAGCAATTCCTTTTCACTTGGTCTGGTTTAAAAAAAATAATTTGCGCGTCATGTCTGCATTGGAACTACAGTGAACGCTGCTGGTATGATGTCAATATGACTGCCAACAGATTATTTCTCTGTCTATTTTAGCAAAGAACTGTGGAAAAAATGACAGACTCCTGAGCTCTGGTGTGTCACTGCAGGTCTGCTGTGTGGCTGCTCTTATTTGTCAAAGAAAAACTAAAGGGAATTTAGCCGCTTCATCCAAAATCCCAAAGTAAGACAAGAACATAAATCTCTCCCTTCTCTGTGCATTTAGTGGGTTGCCAGATACCTGCCCTGCACAAACACTGTTGCATGTTTGATGGAAGTGAAGGGGAGAAGCCTCGGTCAGTCATAACCGCCATCTAAAGCCTCTAAAACACATCCAAAATTCTCCAACATGCCCCATCTTTAGACATGGCTGTCTTTGGCTGAGTCTTCCATAGTTATATTTATTATAGCACTCTCCATTTTACATTTTCCCAGCATTTACTGTCACTGTGTTTATTGTCTCTCGCTTTATCTCAATGTTCATAAAGCCCACACAAAATAAAACACCAAAACAAACACCTCATGTCTCTATATCACATTTATATATCTATATTCTGTGATGGTTTGTTTGCAAATTGGACCCAGGAACAAAACACTAAGACAGCTGAACGGTTAAATAAAAGGAATTTATTGTAAATGGTGAGGTTATGGATGGGGCTGGCAGCAGTGGAGTAGAGGAGGAGGTTGGAGTCGAGAGAGCTGAGGCTGGAAGCTGTGCGGCTGATGGCAGGAAGGTGAGTGTGCCTGGAATGAAGAAGCCGTGTGGCTGAAAGTGAGAGGGAGGTGAGGGGCTGATGAGTAAGCTGGAGAGCTTACGGCACAGGAGGTGAGATACGGTGGTGAAGATGTGAGGCTTACGGCACAGATGAAGGCTGGGCGGCTTGTGGCTGAGGCACTGGAGCGGGTCGATGTCACTAGAGAGAAGAGACACGAGAAATTAATCAACAGACTAAACAATGGAAGCAAACACTGAAGACTTTCACCAGCAACGGTCACAAGAATTATTGAGCAAACTGCACCAGACAGCAGCGGAAACAACCTGGTGATGAGTGTGAAGATGACTGATGAAGGCTTTTTACTGCTGGTGATGATGTAGACGAGAGACAGGTGAGTCAGCAGGAGCTCCAGTGCCAGCAGACCACACCCAGTCTGAGAAACACACAAAAAAAAGAGAATCACCTCGCCTAGCAAAACATTAGAAATCCAAAATACACAAGAGAACCACAAAAAATACGTATTAAAAATCCAAACCACCACAAACTCACCTTTCCAAATAAAGTTTTGGTCATCACTGCATCTTGAATGCACTGACAAACAGATACTGTAGACCCTAGATATTCAACTGGTGGCCCGCGGGCCTAATCCGGCCCTTGGGGAGCTTTCTTGTGGCCCCCGACGCCGAGAAGGCCTTCTTTTTTTGCAGAAAACTTTGTATTTCAGACGGACTTTTAGGCCTCCTCTGATCTCATTTGCTATCCCAGGTCTGGCATTATTCTGGTTTTCTATCCGCATTTTTATGTTGTAATGCACAAATCTAGATTTGTTATACCAAAGAAGCCTGTGGTTAATAATTTGGTTGCCGATTTTACAAAAACAAACTTTCTATGGCTCCAAAATGCTTGTGCTCAATGCTTAATATAATCAAATAACGAAACCTTATTTTGAATGTGGTGCATTTTTATTGTGATGTGTTTTATTAAAAGTAGGTCAACATCAACTTCATTATGCTTGTATAATGTATGGTCTCAAAATGACCTTTCTACAGTGTATTTAAAATAACATTTCTTGATCTGAATATTATATTTAGCTTTTCAAATGACTCATATATACTCTCAGTCTTTTTTTCTGATGAGGTTTGGTCTTATAGATAACCCTCACCTAAAAAAACATGGCATATTTGTTCATTTTTGTTGTCACAGTCATGTGGCCCCGACTTCAAGTTGTTTTAGAATTGTGGCCCCCTGCCTAACCTAGTTGAATACTCCTGCTGTAGACCAATATTTGTATCAGTAAACACAGCAGATGCGAACGCATCTTGGATGCAGAAAGCTGGAAGCGATGAAGATGGCTACTTGAACTACTCCTACGTTATATGGTTAGATATTTCTTTTAAAAATTCTCTGCTTATAACAACAGATGGGCTGATTAAATGTTAACTTACCCGATATGAAATGAGTGCTGCAAAGTTGAGTATTTTAATTTGGTTATAGTTCCAATGATCTCTTCTAAGGCCTTTTAACTAAGGATGTCTGTGATTAGCATGGACGGGGGTGTGACTCGACAGTATTATGTGAAAGTCTTTTTAGACAGTTTTGCCATTCTGTCATCCCACTGCACAACATGACATGTTCACCTCTAATGGCTCTTTTTGCAGCTGTCATGCACAGTCGTAGCCGTGAGACATTCGTGTGACGATTTCTAATAGTTCACCTATAAAATACCTCTGGACTTGCGCACTACAGTTACTAGTAAATTAACATTAGCCTCTGACCATTTTAGCCATATCAATTTGAACAGTTTTATTTAATCAATTTGCATACCTAACACAGTTCAATAAAATGCTTTTTTACTTTGAAGTAGCCAAATCACTGATGCTATAAACATCAATAGTTGAGAAGTGTGGCCCAAACTAGCATCATACCATTAGCTGTTTGCTAACACAGTAACCAAGAGCTGCACCAACATTACTGCTGCTCTCAGCGAGGGTTAGAGTTTGCATGTTCTCCCTGTGTCTGTGTGGGTTTTTCTCCGGGTGCTCCAGTTTCCCCCACCATCAAAAACATATATATTAGGTCTATCTCCAGTCAGCACCCTTGACCGAGCTGGTCCTGCCCTGTGGCTGCCCACTGCTCCTCAGGGATGGGTTTAATGCAGAGAAAACATTTCACTGTACATTGTGTGTATGTGACCACTAAAGTACCTTTTATGTATATTCTATAAATAATATCTATATATATATTTGTCATAACAAAAAATATTTGCACATTAAAAATATCACAATAAGCAATCACAGACATGAATGTTGCTTGGATAAGTTCCCTTCTTGCAACAAAAGAAAAACAGCATTTGTTTCTATAGAGAAAACCCAATTTCATCCTCATTTTTAAAATTTGCCAGTAAGTTACAACAGTTGCTGTTGGGTTTTGACATACTACTACCCCTAAAAACAAGAACAGAATAATGACTCTGCAGGGAGACGTGACTCGCTTTGACTGAGTTTTCCGGAGATATGAGGAAAACCAGTGGAACATTAACTTTTGATTATTTTCCCTGTGGCAAACATATGTGTAGTGCTGCCAGAGGGCACTGAAGTGGCGCTAGGTCACTTTTTCTGGTAAAAAAAAATTTCAGCAGCATAAACCAGTAGAGATTCAAACGGATTTTATTAAGTGTTTTGATCCAGTCATTATTATAGTGTTTGTCAACATGCAAGAAAAGCAAAAGCACATGTGTTATGGTTGAAATTCAGACATTTCACTCAAGTATGTGTTCTATATGTGACACATAAATCCTCCTCAAGTTGTCATATTGGCATTTAAGGTGCACTGACTAATTCACAGCCTCAACTCATAAATTGAAACAACCTGCAAGAAGACATTCCACCTAAAAAGATACATTTGAG
>JAQFJA010000025.1:27255662-27267141 GCA_029874485.1 Naso brachycentron | reverse complement strand
ATCGGCAGATTCCAAATTCTGTTTTATTTCATGATAAATACCAAATGTAGAGAGTAATGCATTTATTGTGTTAAGATATCTTTTTAAAAAACAAAATAACCCCTGAAGTTATGCCAAAGAGGAAGAGAAAACACCCACTTTCATCAGAGATCATCCAGATCCACTCCCAGCTGATGCAGGTGATCCGCTGTGCTGCCGCGCTGCTTTGACGGACAGAAATTGAATCTGTAAATGAATTATGGCAGCACTCAAAGTTTTACTTTTTACAGAGACAATGATAGTTGCCAAGCAGGCTTGGGAAGGTTACTTTGGACATGTAATAGGTTAAGGATTACTAGTTACCACATTTAAAATGTAAAAAGTAATGTAACTATTTCAATTACTTTATCAAAGTAATGTAACTTATTGCTAGCTTTTGATAACTTGATTACTTTTAAAAATTTTGAACAAATGTTTTGAACTGTTAACCATTTTCAAATGTTTTAGGTAAAAATGATCACAATTTCATTGCCTTTAGTGCGATTTGTATGAGTAACATGTTATGGAAAATACAGATGTTTTTAAGAGATGCCAAGAGAACTGTAATTTTTAATTCAACAAAGTTATATGGCGTATAAATGTGAAAATGTCCAAAAGACCGTCATGTCAAGTGTTAAAGTGATAACTCTATAACTAGGTGTCTATACTAGAGATCAGTGCTAGTGTGCTGCTAGTGTATTTGTGAGGTGATGCTGAAATCTCATGATTTTACATATGACGTTCTTGTTAAAATGTTGAAAAATGATGGTAATGTGGTGCCTCCTAGGTGGGGAATATTTGACTTGGCTTGAAAAAAAAAAACAAAGGTTTTGTTGTTGTTTTTGTTCTTTAATCTCTTTGAATGCAATGTTATCTTTGTTAAAACAGGGCCAAAATGAGAAAAATAAAACCAAAGTTGTTACAAACAGTATTTTTCATTAATACTGTACATGCACACATGCACTCACACACCCACACACACAAACAGCGAAGTCTTGGTTATTAAAGATATTCTTTGAACACTTGAATAGTCATAGAAACTTTCCCCAAGCTTTTTACAAGCACGCGGCTCTGCAGATTACACAAATCTTCCCAACTCATACCCAGATATGTCAGTCAGGATTGGTTTAACATGTTGAAATCAGGATTTGTTATAAGCTATGAAAGATGTCAGAGAGATTTTGCATCAGAAGCGCATCACATTTCTATGATCATTGGGGCTGTTCGATGTCGAAGAGAAGCGAACAGGTGGGGACCAATGATGTACGTCTCCTTTGCTTTATAATGTGCAGATGCATAGATATCGTCAACGCGTTTGTTGTTCTTGTTGTACCTCACCAACACTCTGTCCTGGTTACTTTTAGGGTCTGTCCGGTTGTAATACTTTCTGACTTCATTGGGCAGGTCCTTGGCATGAGGAGCGTTGAGGTTTCCGATAGTGTAGTACTTGTATTGCTTTTTGTCCTTTATCACTGGAAGCAGATGCTTGGGCCCTCGGTTCCGAAACTCGTGAAATCCGTACTGTCCTTTAGTGGGATCACACAGAGCCACCATGTTGTTGTCCAGGCAGTTCTGAACGTACCACACCAGCAACTTGAGACCATGGCGAGGAGGCGGTTGACCGAAGCCGCTGTCCTGCAGCTCTTGGTCTGAGTCAAGGGTTTTCAGAGCTGAGGCCAGAATGACCGACAACATCAGAGTGAAACGGAACAAGAACTGCATCTCTTTGCTGTGTGCCATGTCGAGGTTATCTGTGAAAAAAGAACCATTGCAAAGCCTTGATGACAACATGACCTTTCAAATTTGTATTAGTAAATACACAACAGTTGTATCCTATCACATCTTACCTCACAGTGGGTAAAAACAGAAGCAAATTTGTTTGTGGCCACTGTCTCCCAGTGTGAACACACTCAGCTACGAATAAAAGAGCAAAGTGAGCACTGTGGTCGACTTCTCTGTGTCTTGTGTATGTCGGATGAAAGCAGCGTACTGCTTCTTTTTTTTTTTTTTTTTTTAACTTTCTGTTAGTGATGAAAGAGGAAGTTCTGTGGTGGTTGCACAGCTGGGGTCTGCAGATAGCTTGGTTTAAATTTATCTGAGTTAAGCCGCAGCTTGAAAGAACCATGTATGTAATCTGCACTGTTGCAAAGAAGAGGTATTAAACTGTGGGAAATAATTACCCCTTTAATTATATCAAATATACAAATTCACCTGGTTAAGTAAATAATTAGACAATGGAGTTATGGATTATTTGTGATTATTTTATTACTTACTGTTGTTTCGTGATCATGATCTATTATTTTTAGGTAAAACTTTTTTCATTTCATTCAACTTTCTTGTTTCATAAGAACAGGAAGAAGGGAGAGAGGGGCTCAGTGGTTGAGGAAGAAAAATCACCAGTGATTTTTGGAGAACAGCTGGAAATCTGAAGCTGTGAACCATGTTGTAAAGCCCAAGGACAAGTGCAGAAAGCACAAAAGGTGGAGTCTAATTTACATATAAAACCAAAGTTTGACTCAGACAGTTCAGTTGCTCAAGTGGATGAAGAGCTGACCTCATTGGCCATAGGGAAGTTTTTAACCCCACAAAACTGCAAGTTGTACATTATCTGCAAAACTTTGATCATAATCAAGAGGAAAAGGCAAAATCAAGATTGAAGCTGACAGGAGTCAAATTTTTACTCAAATAAAGTAGGATAGCAGAGAAGCTCTGCACTAGAATCACAGAATTGTAACTGCATAACAGAACCAGCACCATTTGTTCCACTGCTAACTTTACTCTGAAATGCTACATCAGCTGTGATGCTGGGTGTCATCAGCACCTTCATCATGTGTAAAAATACATGTTAATACATGCAAACAGTGGTGGGGGGGGGGTGATAATGGGTGGGTGGGCTGACAAAGTAGTTCCATCTAAAGGCCTGAACATAAACCGCTTGTGCAGACTAGGAAAGTGGTTTCATTCTGTTATGTATTTTGGCTTACCAAGGCCACTGTAGTAAAACAAGGGGAAAACATTGTGGGTATCACATTGCAAATGTTGTTGTTAGTATCCATGTTGGAGTGTGTTGTATGGTCGGTGCTGGGAATAAACGGTTAATTCGTTATCCGAGTCCGTATCATCATTGTTATGTACTGAGATAAACAAAGTCACGACACGTTCACGTTAAAAAAACATGGGTCCGCACTGGTCCCAGTCTGGCCATATGTGATATGCAGTGCACAGACTGTGGCAGAATAAATAAAAGTAAACAGAAGAAGTTTTAGTGAACACAGGATCTGTGAAGTGTATCTTGATGATGTTCTTGCATATTCAGACACATGGTCTGACCATGTCCAGACCCTGAGAATAATTTTTGAAAAATTGAGAAAGGCTAATCTGACATTTAATTTTGCCAAATGTAAATTCGGCAGTTACCTACTTCGGGAAGCAGGTGGGCCAAGGGCAAGTGCGCCCTGTTGACGCCAAGGTTAAAGCGATCCTAGAGTGTCCTGTTCCCCAGACCAGGCGCGAGCTCTGCCGCTTCCTGGGAATGGCGGGATATCATCGCAGTTTCTGCCAAAGCTTTGCTGCGGTAGTTGCTCCTCTTACTTCTCTGACAAGTGAGAAAGTCACCGTCATCTGGTCCCCTGCATGTCAGTATGTGTTCAGAGCTTTCCCTCTGCAGCACACCGGTCCTCGCAGCACCTGATTTCAGGCAACCGTTCAATACCAGTGCCAGCGGGGCGGGTGCGGTGTTGTTGCAGGAGGACAAGCAGGGTACACATCACCCCATCTGCTACTTCTCCAAAAAGTTTAGTGGTGCCCAGGTTAACTACAGCACTATCGAACAAGAGGTCCTCTCCTTACTGCTTGCTTTGCAGTACTTTGAAGTGTACATCTGCTCCAGTCCTTTGCCTGTCACCGTGTTTACTGACCATAACCCCCTCGTGTGCGATGCAGCACATCCAACCAGAGGTTGATGTGCTGGGCGCTGTTGGTCCAGGATTACAGTCTGGAAATTCGGCACAAGAAAGGCACTGACACCGTCCTCGCTGATGCTCTTTCCCGTGTCCTGAGCCACTGAGTGAACAAACATCTTTGAGAGGGATGTTCGTTCTTTTAGGAAGGGGAGTGTGACAGCCCCAGCCGTATTTGTTGTATGTGTATGTATATTGTGTGTGTTTCCCTCCTGTGCTGTTTTTTCCCTCGGAGAGCGGGCTATCACCTCTCACTGAGGATCTCTGTCTGCAATTACAGGTGCCGTCCCCTTCTGCGCCAATTGGTTGGGTCGCCATGACGGAAACCACTACTGATTGGTTGAGCTGGGGGGCTTGACCTTTCAAAAGACCCACGGATGCAGATGTTGCTGCGAGTCATTGCCGGCAGCAGGGCCGAGACTCTCCTCGCCGTGTCCTCGATTTTGTTGTTTTTTGTGAGACTGAGCCAAAGTGTTTGCCAGCCTAGTTTCTGTGTTCCTTCCTTGACCCTTTTGCTCAAGCTAAGTGTATATGCTGTAAATTGCGAAGTCCTGTAAATAAGATTTCGTCACGAAGCTGAAGGGATGACCTGCTTTTATCTTTGATCACTGTTTTCTCCTGTTTTTGTTTAGTCTGGGGAGTAAAGGTTTGTTATCGTCTTTTTGTTTGTTTCTTTTTCTGTTTAGGGATTAGGTAGTTTTCAACTGGGGAAGGTGGTTTGGGTTTTGTTTATTATTTTGGCCTTGGTTCACCCTGAAGTCACTGCTAAACTTGTACATATGACACTTGTTGTACATAGTAAATAAATCACTTGTTACACTGTCATTCCCTCTCTGGCTCTGTTCTATGCGGTGCCCTATGCGGTGCCCTGGTAACACTTCTTTTCTTTTATCTTGATTTAGTCAAACTAATGTTACTAATGTTGCAGTTACAGCTAAATCTGTGTCAACCAGGCAGACACAGACACACAGAGCACATTTTTACATTCTCCCATTACACATCTGAACAATTTCTGCTGTTCTGTCCACTAACTGGAAGAAACAGAGAAATCTCTCCTCAGCAGAGGCTTCAGTGATGTAATGTTACCTGAGCAGAGTTATGCACTGGCTCACAGGTGCCATGCTGGTTATCTCATCAACTTGCAGCTACAAATTATTCCTGCAAAATTCATATGCTAGATTTTGTCCATGAGCAGCTAATGTTAACATACAATGCTGCTGTGTGACTTGTGCTGCATTCATGTTTCTGGATCTTATTGAATAAATGTTTCAAATTTATAATTCATTGTTTTGTCCAAGCCGCGTCTCCTCCCAAAAAGCAACATGGGAAAGAGAGAGGTGCATTTTTGTCCTTTTGTGTAATTTCAAGATCGTTTGGCCAATGTACCCCCAGTTTTCATTTCAAAAATCTGGTCATCTTACAATGACATAAACATATAACACATAAACATTTTGTTTTTTTAATGCACTTTGCAGGCTTCCATAGTCTTTGACATGAAACACCATTCAAATCTCCACAATGCATGGTGCAACCCATACAAGCAGATTGTTTGATTTTACTTTCGTCCCATTGTGCTAGTTCCAAACTGGACACTCGAACTATGTAAATGCATTTAAGCAAAAAGTTTGGTTTGTTTATGTTGCCAAAATATAGTGTGCAGATAATTTGGGCCTGCAGTAGACTTCTCTTTTGTGTAAATATGAATGCATCATATTTGTTAGCATGGACGGACTGGCCATCTGGATTTTGGGCACGTGCCAGAAGGGCCGCCTGACTATGGGCCGCTCGGGCCGCTCCCCCAGCGTATTAAAAAGTATAACAATTTTTAAAAAAAAAAGTAATTTATTTCTCTTCTTTCAATTCAAATCGCCCTAATATGCTGTTTATTAAACTTTTTCTGAGAGAATTCACTACATCTAGTTATGAGGCCAAGACTCAAGAGAAGCGGAAAGTGTCAGGCTAAGTTGCAGCCGCAGCTTGCGAGGCTAAAGAGATGAATCAGGGCACCAAATGAACAAAGGGGAGCAGAGAAAAAAAGGTGAAAAATCAACAAAGCTCTTACGGCTGAGGGTGAAAAATGTGCTACGATAACAGATTTATTCTCAAGGAATTCCCCTGGCGGCTGTGTTGCTTCTGCTAGCAATGCTAACATTAGCCTGAAGTCAGCAGCGACACGGACATACAGGAGGAGCTAGACCAAGAAGGTGAAGACAACCGAGACGATGAAGGAAGCAAACATGAGGATGAGGTCAGTGAATCACATTTAGACATTGGACTTGTGGCAGAAACTGACGATGAGCAACAAAGAGCCATGGAAAGTGGATTTGAGCCGAGGGAAACTGAAGAAGCAGAGCTGAGCGGAGCAGCAGGTGCGGCGCTTTCAGAGGATGTTCAATACGACTTTTTCAGCCAGATCCCAACACACTGGATTGTTTTTTCAAATTTCACCCAAATCAGTCAGCAGATGAATCAGTAAAGAAGGCATTTCACTGTAAAGATGGATCACAGCGTAAATGGGTCAGCTATCACGCTGATCTATTTATTTTGCACAGTGTGCCTGGCTTTTCCTAAAAAGACTGAGATAAATCCCTTCATCGATGGATGGATGGAATGATTGGAGGCACATGCATCGGAGGCTAAACGAGCATGAAAAAACTGTTACACCTACACAATGTGTACATGCATACTTTTCATGGGTAAGTCAAGCAGACATCAGAAGTTTGCTGGATTT
Source organism: Naso brachycentron (assembly GCA_029874485.1). Lineage (NCBI taxonomy): Eukaryota > Metazoa > Chordata > Actinopteri > Acanthuriformes > Acanthuridae > Naso > Naso brachycentron. Next base: position 27,260,433 of record JAQFJA010000025.1, on the reverse strand, counting down.
AAATCAGATGTCAGCGCGCAGAGAACAAGTGCACTAGAGGCGACAAGTTTTAGAGTGTGTTGTAAACATAATAAAACTGATAGGCAAGCATGCACTCAGTTATTGGGGAAATAAATCTGAGGCCGCATACTCATTAGCTGACATGTTGGTCGATCATGACAAAATTTATTTATTATTGTATACTTTGGCTGTGTTTGTTTCATATTATAGTGAACCTCTTGTAGTTTGCACAGTGGCTGTACTGCGCTCTTTTCATATTTTAAAGTGGGGGTGAGTGTGTGTGTGTGTATGTGTGTGTGTTCTGTGTTGCAAATTTCTGCATTTTGGTCTGTGTGTATGATTTTATCTCATCTTATTCATAAAAATTGGGTTGGGATAGGTGAAGGTGGATTTGAAAATAGGGCCGTTCTGTTGCAAATGCCAAGGCCATTCTTTGATCTCAGTCCATCACTGCCCACAGCCATCCTAATTAACAGTTATTAATAGGCCTTGCTCAGCCTTACTCACCAAGAGCCCAATGACGAGCCTTCCTGCTAGCAAAGTCACAAATCAAGTCTTTAAAGTCCAGTTTTCTCATCAACTGACTTTCAATAGACAGCATGGCAAGACTGCAAAGCCTGTCCGGGGACATAGTGGACGTCAAATAGTCTCTCACCACCAGCAACAGTCACAGGAAGTGTGCAAAAGATATGTAAAGCATGTCACTGTTAAAAAAAATTCTTTACAGCTGCTTCTTGCAAACTGCATTAAAAGAAAAAGGGGAAACAAGTTAGGAGGGAAAGTGGAAGCATGTACAGCGTCAGATGTGTTACTTCACTGTCAGTCTCAGGTGTAAATTCTCTGGAATACTTCCTGATCAGTGGTTGGCACACAGAAAGGACTTTATCCTCACTAATCTGTCTAATTTTTAGAGCAGCAGAAAACGATATCGTCCATAGCAATGAAAAAACACTTCTGAAACACAGTTGCACCACTGTCCTGTGCTGTCTCGTCCTGAAAGGTCTCATTTCGAAATCTCCTCCTTTTCCTTTGGCATTTGTGTTTCTTGCTAAATTGAGGTTCAACATCCATTTGCATAGCAATCAGTGTTGCTTGAGACAGGAGAGACTGTCATACATCTCTGCGAGCTTACATCTATACCTTTAAAGCTCTGATACTGGCTGCCTCTATGCCAAGTGAGATTTTATTCTTCCTGACGAGTCACATTCCTGTCTCCAAGTACATTTCAGCATTTTCAGACAAACAGTAAGAAGAACAAAAGCAATGAATGCTTCTTATCTTCCGTCACCTGTGAGATTTCTTGTCAAGGGTATGCTAGCAAGGGCCTTGATGATGCAATGTAGGTGTTTTGCTATTCTCAGTCATTGCATTCCAGTGAGTATCAGAGGCAATGCAAAATCACCTGTTTTCTCTTTGTAGAGGGCTGTCGCTCTGGGCTTCGTAACCAAAAAATGTTGATACTTCTGGACTTAACTTTACAGTATGCACACCTACAAGATTTAAGGTGTGGGAGGCACAAGGTGAAAAAATGTAACCAGATTATTTTCTTTAATATTTGGACTCGGACTCCCATAAATGTCCCTGAAATGTTTGTCCCATTGTCATATTCCTGTCCTCTACAATCTCCAATGTCTATCCCATGGCCATGTTTTGAGGAAATCATTGAATTCAAGAAATTGGTCAGTGATCTATCAGTCACCTGTCTGAGCTCTATTTTTCTTAGTTTCTGACTGTAGCTTCTGCAACTGACAGTCTATGTCACCAACAGCCATTAAAGATTGTGGCAAATTCTTTGACTTCAAGAGGCAGCCTCTATGGGCCTTATTCCTCCAGTGATTTTGGATTTTATCATACATACGACACCACTTCATATTTGATGTTTGACATTCTTCTTGAGCGTTCAGTGAGTTGGTACTCGTGCTATGAATGACTCAGTCTCTGTTTACCTTTTCGATTCTATTGGTTGACTTTGTATACATCAAGTGTACCATGATGGCTTTCCCTCTAAATCCTGTGGCATCTGTAGTTCTTAAATGTTGTGGCAAGTTTCCCAAAAGTAGTCTCCCTGTCCATAATTGTGGTTTTTCTTGCCACAAACCTGGTTCATCTGAAGATTGTCTTGCCCTGCGTCACTTCCACGTAACTCATCGGCTAGTTTATCAACATCCTCACTTTGTTGCTGTCTGTGCATCATCTCTCATTTTCTTCATCCTCATCATCTGCTTTGTTGCTGGCACTGTCTTTCACATGTTTCTCCACTTCCTCACTCCTCCCTGACAAAACTGTATTCCTTGAAGAGGGTTCTCCTTAGTGTACATGATGCGTATGATACCATATCCTGTAATGCATTTTGTTATAACATTACAAGCAAATTTAAGCTCCTACCTTTTTTTAATCTAAGTCAACTGCATCGCCAATGGGAAACAATTAATCCTACAAAATACTGAACCAAATTACCTTCAGTTGTGTATCATCACCACTAGATGTCAAGTAAATAATCATATTTCAGTCTGTAGTAATGTAAGATGAAAATATTTTAAAATTAGGTGTCACTATAATACAGATCAAGTTATTTAATGCTGTAATGGGGATGGGTGTTGGGCAATGGAGGTTCTCTGGATGTTTAGTTTTAAAAAATATTTAAAAAATAAAACGTGAATAAAATACTCTATTAATGACTACAGGTGCAAAATTTAATGTCTGTTTGTTTGTTTTTTAATGTTTTATATTTTAATCATATGTACTTCTCCCCCTCTTCTGGCACCCCCGAGTAGTTCATTTGTTCAAAGATGAGTATTTATGTCTGCAGTGTGTTTGTTGAGAGTCTTATGTGTGTGTTTTTGTGAGTTTGTGTGTGTGTGTGTTTGGCTTTGATAACACTTTGGATTCAGTGTAAACAGCTGAGAAATAGAAGAGTGCAGAGACCTCGGTGCAGCAGATTCCACAGATACTCATGCATCCAAATACACACAGTATGTGTTGCAGAGCTAAAACAAATCATACTTTAAAGATATCAAGGTATACTTTGTCCTTTTAAAATTTCATTTAAAAACCAAATTCGAAAACAAAAGCCTGAGAGGCAAATTTGAATGGCATTTTTCTAAATTTACTGTGCAAAGTCACACAGGAAGACTAACTTAACTAATGTTAAAATGTCTGCCAATAGTTCTGTACTATGTTGAGTTGTGTATTATCAACATTATTCTAAATGTTACAAACAAGGTCAATTCCAGAGGAGTCCATCAGATAGGATTTCAGAGGTAAAGGTTGCAGTTTAACAATATAACAAACAAACCCAATGATCCCAAGCTACTTCACAATACCATAAAAGCTACATCTTTTGTTTTCTGTTTTGATTGACAGACCTCTAGTGTCAGAAACTACACATTGTGTGTTTACAGAGGAAAGGGGCAGGCAATGTTCCTTGGATTGGAAAAAGGCTGTTTTGGTGATGTGTTTGATGTGTTGGTCAAAGGAGAGGGTCTGATCAAAGATGGCAGGTGGAGGAGAGAACAGTGGAGCTGTCAATGGGGAGGGAGAAATTATGGGTGGATTTGATGAGAGATTTGGGATTGATGATGATAACTTTTGATTTGTCACAGTCTAGTTTGAGGAAGTTAGTTTGAAGCCAGGATTTTATTTCAGAGATGCAGTTGGTGAGGGCAGAGAGAGAGGCAGGAGTGATGGCTTTGGTGGAGATGTGTAGCTGGATGTCGTCGGCAAAGCAGTGAAACTGAAGTCCATGATGGTGGATTATTTGACCAAGAGGAAGATTGTACAGAATAAAGAGGAGGGGGCCAAGAACTGAACTTTGGGGAACACCTTGGGAGAGGGGGGCGAAGGAGGATTTGCAGTTGCTTATGCTGATAAACTGAAATCTGTAGAGAGGTAGGATTTGAGCCAGAACAGTGCAGTGCCGGTAATGTTATAAATGGTTTTGAGGTGGTAGAGAAGAATGGAATGGTTGATGGTGTTGAATGCTGCACTCAGGTCGAGTAGGATGAGGATGTTGAGGTTGCTGGCATCAGTGGAGAGGAGAAGGACATTAGTAACTTTGAGGAGGGCTGTGTTAGTGCTATGGTGGGAACAGAAACCAGACTGGAATGATTCATAGAGGTTATTGACTGAAAGGTGGGTTTTGAGTTGTTAAGCAACAGCACATTCCAATAGTTTTGATAGAAGGGGGATTGAGTCCAGGTTTCTTTAAATTGGGGTGACAGCGGCAAGTTTGAGGGAGAGCAGGACGGAGCCAGTAGTTAGGGAGGAGTTTATTGTAGTGGTGAAGTGTGGTGATAGAGTAGGAAGGCAGGCCATGACAAGATGAGAAGGGATAGGGTTGCAGGTGGCAGTTTTCATTCCCGCCATAAGAACAGATAGGTCTGTGGGGGAGATTTGTGAAAACTGAGACAGAGGCAGGCAGGTTAAGGGAGGGCAAGGGAGGAAGAGGGGAGAGATTAAGTGGTGGCCAGGTCACTGTAGATCAGGGGTATTCAACTAGATTAGGCAGGGGGCATCAATTATAAAATGTCTAGAAGTCTGGGGCCACATGACTGTGACAACAAAAATGAACAAATATGCCATGTTTTTTTCAGGCTAGGGTTATCTATACAGCTAGCCTGGTTAACCATCTGCCTCCACATTGTTTCACTATGTGAGAAGCGTCTGGCCACTCTCCATTGAGAAACGTTTGCATTGTGGTGGGCGGGATATTTTCAACTTCGACCAATCGCTACTGCTTGGTCATTACGTATGTTATGCGCTTCCGTCGGAA
>JAQFJA010000025.1:27180317-27194161 GCA_029874485.1 Naso brachycentron | reverse complement strand
TTGTTTTATTTTATTTTATTTTCTTCACTGGGGAAATGTCGTTTTTCAGCCATACATCCAGTGTTTTGTCCTCTCCAAATATAGTAAATGACATATTACTGAAATACTCCATTAGCGCCTCTGCGGTTACAGTATCCTACCATCAACGGTTGAGTGGTAACCATGGAAGCGCCTACATAGCAACGGTGAACTCTCTGTAAATAACCACCGCTGAATTGACCAATCAGAATCGAGTATTCAAGCGAGCCATGTGCTAAACTGTCATAAGTTCATGAACCTGACCTAAATCACACATTTCACTTTTTTTAGCTTGAAACTCTCTACGGTGGATTATTTTCTCACTGGATCACTGAATAATGTCATACAATCCTGTGGCAACATCCAATGCTGTTGTCCTAAATTATAATGCATTATTTGTGAAAAAAATACCTTAAGTATGGCTTACTAGACGTATTGGGCGAATATGTTTGAATATGGCATCTCAATTTTCATGCAAAAATTTCACTACTTTCTAGAAATCCTACACAAACAACACCTATGTCAACAATTAGCACAACTACTCAATAACATACTGAGTGCGTTTCATCAGCTTACCATGTCTAGTTTTAATGCTGGGACTGTGAGTGTGGGATATAGTAAAGGAACAAAACCGCTTTTCTCCACTTCTGGATAAGCATGGAAGTTTGAGACGCTCTGGCCCGCTCGTGATTGGTCAGAGCCCGTGACATCACTACCTGTGACGTAGCCTGATCTTCACTGATGGGCTGGAGAAAGTCGCGTTTTTCTGCTGCCTCATGGAGAGGCATGGGGGTGCCATTTTTAAAGACTGCGGAAATGACCGTGTCCGGTTCCTCGCCTGATAAAGGGTTAAGCAACCTAGATGGTAAGCGTTTGTGATCAGAGGTCTCATCGTCATCGGAAAAATTGCTGTCACAGTCTATTTGTGGGAATTATTCTCCGAGTCTGAGCAGACGTTTTGGACATCCTTCTTGCAGATGATCCCTCTGCAATAATCTCAACCATTTTAGTGAGACACTGGAGGATTCACATAACATCCGGTTGTAAATTCTATTGCTAAGGACGGCAAAAAATTAAAGCATTTTAACTTTTGACCACAATCAGCCATCTGCCGTTACCGTTGCTGGCATTCTCTGCCGGTCTCATCAAATTTTACCATCCTGCTCTCATCCACCTAAATGACATCCAGTTTGCCATCCACTGTCTGCCTCATTCCATGTGAATGCAGCATTACTCAGTCAGTCAGTCAGTCAGTAAAATCCAGTGCAGTCAGTTCACAGGTCCAGTCTGGGTTTTGTCTGCTGGTGTGTGGATACTGGCTGGTTTTCTTGAAAAACTGGGCTGTGTGGACAGCAGTCTGAATGATCCAGGACGTAAACGGAGGTTGTCCCAACGATTGGAGGCTGCTGATACTGGCAGATCAGTGCCGTGAAGGTATTAAGCTTCCTAACCTTTTTTTACTACTGCAGTTAACAAGTGTGCTGCAATACTACTGCTGGCTGAAAACTGAAGTACAAAGTTGAATAATGAATGAGATGTGAGATAATCGCTTAGGGGATACAAAGTATCAGTAAGTTCAAAGTATCGGTAAGTTCAGAGGGGCATGTGTATTTCTTGCCACTTGTGTTGTGGTCAAGATTCAATACTTTATTGCCATGCAACTAGGTTGCTTGGAATATGGTGCAGTGTGCTCATTACAAAAACATGACAATCACAGCATATGTAAACACATAAAGACACATGTAACCCTCCACCCATACCCCTCTACCCACAAACAGGTGTACAGAATAGAAGTTAGAGTGCCAGTCCTGTAGGACACCCTACGAGTCAGTGCAGTCTGTGAGGAATGAAAGTGTCAGTGCGTTACTTTCATAAGGTGCTGTTGCAGGGTTGAGGATCCATTAAGTAGCTGGATGGTCCTGCAGCAGGTGCTGTTGTGAACACAGGATGTTTTGGAGTACAAGGCTTTGAGTCTTTTCCCTGAAGGGAGAGTCACCAGCAAGGGGTTGGCAGGGTGTGGGTTGATGATTTTTTTTAACTACTTGTGTTCTATGGTGAAGAAAATCAAAAATCCAATGACACATAATGACCAACACATATTTGCCTTAACTTGCCAAAGAGTTTTGTTGGCAGGATATTATGAAAAGCGGAGTAGTAGTCCACAAAAGAAATGGGGACAGAGGGACACAACATCCTCTGCAGACCTGTTAGACCTGTATGCAAACTGATACTGATCACATATTAGGCGTTCAAAGAGTTTGATTATTACTGATGTCAATGCTACAGGTTGCAGTCGTTTAGGTAACTGATGTTGGTTTTCTTGGGCACATGAATTACATCAGCAGATTTAAAACATGCAGGCACTTTGCACTGTGTGAGAGGTGTGTTAAAAGTATCAGTGAACACTGAGGCAAGTTCATTAGGACACCATTTAATAATAGCAGAGGATACAAGATCAGGACCTGCAGCTTTCCTGTTGTTCTGTTTGCGCAGCAGATTCCGAACCACATACTCCTCTGTAATAAAAGGAGGAGTCAAGGGGCAAGTCAGAAATCACTGAGACTGTCAGTCAGCTTTGGATCAGTTTTTAATTGGATATTTATTTTTCAATCATTTACTTTATTTCTAATGTGGAAGTTTCACAGCAAGCTGCTACGACCCACTACAGACACAGACTGAGCCACTTTACTGATTAATAACAGCCCAAAGGTGGTGTGGTGTCCTTTATCAGGAAAATATGGATATTCTGCAGCCAATCAGAATCAAATATTCACATGGCATTAACTATTGTTTATTAGTTTTGCCTCATGTGCATCCCTACATTACAGTGTGATGAAGTATTGTGTAATTGTAGTGCCCTAACAGATAAGGTTGTGGCACCAGGGGGTGTATGAATGTGCACTGCATTTCGATGTAACACTGTTTGTTTCACATCCTCACTTGTTTTAACAGACAGTGGTTTCAGTAACCATGACATTAACGCACTCAAGAAGTGTTTTCGGATCAAACGTTACATATGGCACATAAACTGGGCAGTTGGTACTAACATTACCTCTACTCAACTTAGAAAGTAACTTTACAAAACCAACAATAAACGAAGGCTAAATTACTGCATTACTGCTCCACGCTTTTGTCTAGTATGTGGCGATTATCTCCCAGGAGTCTCATGCTGGATGCCATTAAATCTCAGTGAAGATACAACAATGAAAACAATGACGATCTCGTTGCGAGCTCTAGTTTGTTTTTTCTGTTGTCTTTTTTCACAGCTGTTTTTTTTTTTTTTAAAAGGCAGTTGCCGGCACTGGCTTTATGGAATAAGATTTGTGTCAATAAAATCCAAACAATTTCAAATTGAAGAAAATTCACTTAAGCAGAAAAATGTTATGGCAAAAGTAAAATTTAAAACTTGCAAACAAATTATTAGCGTTAAGATGTAAAACATTTGTCTTTTATGTTTTTGATTACATATCTTTATGTTTACAGTTCCCTTTACTTCTTTCCCAGTGATCAGACTTTTTCTTTCATTGTGGCCTTTGTGTTTGCGCTGCTAGACTTTCTGGTTTGTGCTTCCTGAGTTTTGTTTGCTATTTTGACACAAACCTCAAGCGCGGACGGGCTTTTTCAGGGGTGTCTCCCCATTTGCTCATGACAGGCTCACTTCTCCAGATATCATTCAGCCCAGGGCAGCAGCCATGACACCTTGAACACAATGCCTGAGCAGCAGCAGTGCTGCTGGCCTACCTGGGACCGCATGTAGTTCTAGGAACTATTGAATTGAATAGAAATCTTTATTTTTTGGCATGTAGCAAGTAAACCTAACAAAACAAAAGGTCAAACAAAACTACAGCACAAAAGAATTACCTATTCATGACCAAAAAAGGAGTAGGAAGAAGTATAAACCCTGTTAAATCCTACCCCTCCTCCGCAAATAAATTTAAAAAAGTACTCAACAATAGACTTCCGCATTGCTCAGCAATCCGAAAATAAATAATAACTAATCATACAAAAATAATCCACTAATCTAAGTGCCAATATAGCTAATGTAAACATTAAATACAATATACAGTTAATATCTGTAATGTAAATTAAAGTGTTTATATAGATTAAATGCTTCAATAATATTCAATATAGACAATTAGTGTTGATCATCCTTGTGCCTCTTTCTGAACTGGCTCATGCTTGGACATTCCTTTAGCTCCACACTCATACCGTTCCATAGCTTCACTCCACAGATAGAAATGTAAAATGTTTTTAATGCTGTGCGCTCACTAAGAATTTTTAAATTTAATTTCCTCCTCAGATTATAGCCCCCCTCTCTATCAAAGAAGGATTTTTGTATGTTTCCTTGCAGTAGATTGTTTCTTGCTCTGTACATTACCTGAGCCGTCTGAAATTCTACAAGATCTGTGAATTTTAATGTTTTGACTGTAAGAATAATGTATTAATGTGATCATGATACCGGCATCATGAATAATCCTTATGGCTCTTTTCTGAAGGACAGAAATTGCGTGTGGTGAGCATTTGTAGTTGTTTCCCCAAACCTCAGAGCAGTAATTTAAGTACGGTAAAACCACTGAACAGTAAAGAATGTGGAGTGATTTATGGTCCAGACCATACTTTGCTTTACTTAGAACAGAAATGCTTTTTGACAGTTTAGCTTGTACATGTTTTATGTGAGATTTCCATATGATTTTTTCATCAATAATCACACCAAGAAATTTACTTTCAGAAACTCTTTCAATGTCAACACCATCAACCTGTATGTGTACCTGCGCATTTATTTTATAATTACCAAATAACCTGATCTTTGTTTTACTCAGAGTTAGTGAAAGTTTGGTTCTGTCAAACTACCCTTTTAGTTTGCCCATTTCTAATGTAATAACCTGTATTATCTCCTGTAAGTTATTCCCAGAACAAAAAATGTTAGTGTCATCTGCAAATAAGACCAACTTCAATATTTTTGCTACATTGCGTATATCATTTATGTACAGAATAAATCATTTCAGACCCAGTACTGACCCCTGGGGGACTCCACAAGTACTGTCCAAGCATGATGAGACAGACTCTCCCAACTTCACACATTGTTTCCTGTTACTAGATCTGTTTGATCTGAATCTGTATTGACTGTCATTTAGTAATTTGTGTTTGTTTATAAATTTTTCAAATCTATTGTTAAAGAGTTTTTCAAAATTTTTGAGAATTGTGGAAGCAGAGAAACATGTCTATGATTTGTGAAGTTGTGTCTGTCCCCAGGTTTGTACAGTGGTATTACTTATGCTATTTTCATTATATTTGGAAACTTGCTGGTTTGGAGTAATAAGTTACAGATGTAAGTAAGTGGTTCTGAAATCCCATCAATGATCTTCTTCACTAATTTCATGTCTATATCATCATAATCAGTGAACATTTTGTTACTACATTTATTAAGAATGTCTATAATTTCCTTCTCCTCTGCATCTGTAAGAAACATTGATCTGGGATTCCTTTCTATAAGATTATCACTCCAATCCTCAGATGTCACTGGGTTTGGGATTTTTTCTGCTAGGTTGGGACCAACACTAACAAAAAACTTATTAAAGCTATTAGCCACATCATCCATATTATAATTGTTAGTATCATTATCAATAAAATATTGAGGGTAATATATTTGTCTAGAACCATTTTTAATAATACTATGTAAATTAAAAAAAAATTATTTATTTACTGAAATATTTTACTTTATACAATTCCTTAAGATATTGATTAGTTTATTTTTATATTTTTTATTTATCTTAGTTTAACAAACTCTCTTTAGAGTGTATTTTTCTTTTTACACACATTTTGTAGTCCCTTAGTGATCCATGGTCAATCTTTATATGATTGTTTTTTATTGTATTTAATTAACGGACAATTTTTATCATATAATAATTTAAGTATTCTAAGGAATTAATCATATGCACAGTCAATATCATTCTCATTATATATCAGTTCCCGACTCTGAGCTAGTAAATCAGCCTTTATTGCATTCATGGCTTCTTCTGAGCTTACTCTTCTGTATATTAGCTTTTTATCTGTCTGGTTCTTCTTGCATTTCCTGTCATAAACCGTAAAGACCGGAAGGCGATCATTAATGTCAGTAATCAGTAGTCCACTAACTGTATTATTATCTATATAATTAGTGAATATATTATCTGTTAAAGTAGCACAGTGGGATGTAATTCTGCTGGGTCTGGTAATTTTAGGATGTAAACTTATGCTGTACATTGTATTGATAAATTCTTCCATCATTCTGTGTTTGTTAGGATTCAGCAGATCAATATTTAAATCTCCACATATGAATATTACTTTCTGGTTAATTTTCAAAAACATCTCTTCCATCCATTCCTTAAATAATTCAATACTAGATCCAGGTGCTCTATATATACAGCTAAATACTGCATTTTTATTTTTTCTATAAATATTTCAATTACCGTAATTATAACAGTTCATGGTTCTTGCAGTGCATGTGCAGTAAAACACGAGGTACATAGGACTATGAAATGGTCATAACTTGGTCTTTTCAGTGCTGTCATGGCCAGTACACGCAACAGATTTTTAAAATTTTTCTTTAAGTTAACTGAATTTAAACTTTTGTATATGGGTCAATGCAACTGTATCTTTGCTTGCTGTGCTTTTGGATTCTCAAAGTCAAAGCTAAAAAAGACGTCAAAACAACTTCTGTGTTCACTGCAAAAATTTTTGATCTGTGTAGCTGCTTGATGTTTGGAAAAATTCTCTAAATTGGTTATTATTACAGTTTGTTCTCTATACTGTAATGCTGTGATAATGCAGAATACACCAGAGGCAGCCTCTTCAACCCTCTATATCTTTGGCAGTGAAGTTTACGTTGTTTTTCTATAGGATGCTGTTTGATTGATTTGTCAGTGTAACATAGTGCACTCTTGCAATTATACTTAGAGAGGCAACTTTACACTGGAAGCATCTGACTTAAGCTGTCATTCCTTGTTAATTAACACAGTGGATGAGAGAATTAAATCAGAGTGACAGAAACAAATTTATGCCATGATTGAATATCATAAGGGACAGAAAAAAGCTGTGGGATCTGCTGCTTAATTATGTAAGCACTGCGCAATTAATTTTTGGTCTCTATTTCATTGTTCCTGCAATTACACAGTTAATGATTGAAGAACAGATAAAAACATCCTGGTGGTGGAAAATAATCCAGACATGTGGGACAAGCATGGGAGTTGGCTTGATTCTGAACAGTGTACAGCAATTCAATAATGTGACATGAAACCCAGTTTAGAAACAGACACAGTACGGACGCACTGTAATGCTTAATCCATGCTAGAAATACAGTAGGTCAAGTTTAAACTTTCTCTAGACTCCCCTTCATTTTTTATTTTTTGAATAAATCTTTATTTACTAACAACACAAAAGGAATAAACCATGGGAAAACAAACAAACAAACAAACAAAAAGTTCCCACGAGTCTCCCATGGACTGCTCACCTGCTGTTACTTCAACAAGTATAACATTCAGCATTCCCCTGTTCAGGATACAAGGAGCTTATTCTTCATTTGCTTAGCTGCATGTGACCAAATCTCCAAAGTTTGGTAGTTAAGTTAAGTTAGTTTAGTAGATAAGTAACACAATATCAAGGAAATATGTCTGCCATTTCCTACTACTGAGATCAAGGGTTGGTAGTCTTTTGAAGGCTGTATGACCTCCCAGTAGCAAATTGTGTTGTCTTTCATTGAATCCCGACTGATAATCATCGCTAACGAGCAGAGGACTTGGATTATGTGTTATAGCCTTGCCTGTCAGTTCAGACAAAATTTTGGCTGCCTGGCCCCAGAGATCTTGGACAGGGGGACACTCCCACATCATATGTTTATAGCTTCCTCGTGCATTGAACTGGCACATATTACAGTTTGAACTCTGTATTTGTCTCATGCGGAACTTGGTGACAGGTGTATAGTAAACTCCAGGACAAATTTTAAATGGCTAAGTTGGAGATTTGGGTTTTTAGAGGCACAGCAGGGTTTTTTCCATACATTGTCCTATCCTCTAGATCAAAGTCTCACTCCCATGCTCCCGGCTGCGGTAGGTTCTTCTCTCGTCCAGGTAGTGTGGAGTATGTTGCTGACACAAATCCCCTGGTGGGGAGAGAGTTCATCCACTTCACAAAAGGGTGTGTGGGGAGCTTAGCTTCCACTGGCATGCCACATGACGCCACATGATTAGTAGGTAGAAGAAAAATGATGAGCTAGACTAACGAAAAGTAGCACATCAGTGTCTTCAGCTGCTTTTATTCGTCACACGATCCTGGTCTTGAATGCTGCAATCGTCACTTGAGAACATCCTTTGCACATGACAAACTAATAACTTGATATCTCTTTTCTTTCCTCATCTTTTAGGGCTGACGGCAGCTTTGAAACACTGAACTGGTGAGTTACGGGGCAGTCACACTGTTTGCATTAGACGCGCTGCTTTGCACTGCCAGTATGCACCACAGACGCACCAAGGCCCGCAAGGTTCCCGAGGTCGTTATACACGCAGTTAAGTGATGAGACGGTGATATTCCTTGAACTGTTTTATGATCTGGAGCAGCTCATGCACCTTCAGTATGGTTCTCATTATTAAATGTAATGAACATAGGCGAAAAGCGGAGGGAAAACCAAGTTCACTCAGTATTACATCAAATTTAAATTTTGTTATGACAGATACGTGTTTTATGTACATAGTTAAATAAAACACAAATATACAATGCACTGAAATAATTTCTTTATTAAATCACTTAGCGTTTCCATAACATCTGGCGAGTTGATGCAGAAGTGGGAAAAATCAGAAAGTGGGAAAAATCAAATATATGCAGCACCCACATCGCAGTGCTTCACATGACAACATGAAGACAATGCAATGGCCCAGCATTAACACATTTTCTTTTTTTTTACATTTTCTCAAATGAAATAAATGAACTTCTACCGGAGAGCGACGCATTCAATGCAATGAGTATGACTATGGCGACCCAATGGGGCACTGCAGCAAATTACTCCTGGTGTTAACACTTGTTTTGTGTTAATGGACATATTGCAGCTGTTCTCTATGAAGATCTGTTGTCTGTTGATAATTTGCACTGCTGTATGATTGTGAGTTTACCCTGGGTAATAAGTACAACATGTGAAGTCAGCCTGAGGTGCATTGAGACTGCGTGTTAAAGTGAATTTTACCTTTCAATATTTGTGCAAATTTTTTCCTTTGAGCCATTTGTGTACTTTTAGAATTTTTAAAACTGTTTTCTTGAAGTGAAACAAGGTTCATTTCCATCATCAATAGGCTTTTTCAGATCAAACACTTCTGGAAACCTTTTGTGAGAAACTGTCCACTGGGGAGTTCCTCGGGAGCTAAACACCTTTAAGGACCTTTTTTCTGTTGGTATTCACAGCGCCAATAGGAACTCCCTACAAAAGCTATGTAAACTGGCAGGCAGTTGGTAAACTAATGTCACTTCTGCTCGACTTACAACACAACTTTTGACTTACAACAACAATTAAAGGCTGATATTACTGCTCCATGCTTTTGTGTAGTACGTGGTAACAATGTATAATGAATCTCATGCTGAATGATTGAAAAGGCACAATGACAGAGTGACATTCTCGTTATGAGCTGTGGTTCGAGTTTTGTGTCGTCTTGTTAACACAGTTGTTGGGTTTTTAAAAACCGGGCTTGCCGGTGTTGGCTCCTGAGTTAGACCAGTTAACGTACATTATGACACTATAGTTCCTCTGGTGCTGTGACAGTACCTGCTCTGGAGTTGGAGCTAAAAACGTTCCACAAAACGTAGTTCTAAGAACTAGAATAGTTTATGGTTCCTGCAATGCGGATGCCATTAAAAATGTTCCTACAATTATGAAATAGTTCCTGTGGTCCTAAAAACACTAACTGCTCCATAGTGGTCAAAAACTCGACAGGGCCCCTTTCATGCAAGACAATTTACTTTTACTTGTTATGAAATAATTAAAACTGCATTGCTTGCTGATGTCAGTATGGTGTTATTGGTCATGGTTTGCATTTTAGTCGGTTTGCTGCTTTATTTTGTACCTTATCTCCTTATCACTTATGCTTTGTTCACATTCCTGTCTTTTTCTATTCTGCTGTTTTTTCATTGATTAGTTTTACCTACCCTGATTATCCTCCTGTGTAATTAGCCCATGTATGTTCCCATCATGAGTCGTCAGTATGTTTGTGTCTGTTCAGAGTCCGGTGTTTGCCCCTGCGTTTGTTAGTCGTGTCATTCTTCAGTTTTTCTTCCTGTGTTCCCTGTGATTTATTGGCAGTTACTTCTCTGCATTTAAGTTTGTTATTAAAGCTCACCTTTTGTTGTATAACCTGCCTGCTTGCGTTTTTTTAAAATGATAACTAATTATTGCTGAATAATGTTTATTCATGCCAAGCTACCAACTTTGCAAATCAGAGGAAAGGATTTTTTCCCAACTGACTGACCAAGATGTGTGTTAGGATTAATGGACTTATGCTTGTCAATGGCAATGTTCCAGTAAAACCAGCCAAATTCATTTTCCAGTACTCACTCACTGCTTCAAAAGCAATGAGTTTGGCCCAACAAGGGAAAGAGGTTGAATTAGTGAGCTAAGTGTTTTGCATCCTTGTAACTGATGGCTGCAGCTTTATGCTTTTAGTGAAAGCTTGACTCCAGAAGCAATGAAGGCAGATATCAACTTAATCAGGACATTTTTCCTGAAGACTTCCGACTCTCTGTGCCACACAAACAGCTCTGTGAATTTTTTGAGGGCACTAAGTGTTTTGCCTCTATTCTTCTCTTCCTCTTTTTTTTTTTTTGTTGTCCTTTGTTTTTTCCATCTTCAGTCTCTGCCACACTGATGACAGCCTCCAAGAGACTCACAGAGGAGTTTGGTGTGTTTGATTGAATTTAGAGAGCAATTTGTTCAGCAAGGAGAGACACAGTATAATCCAGTCCCTACAGACCGCCTGAGTAACTGTTTGTTTTCTATTAATTAGCGTCTGTGTGTGTGTGTGTGTTATGTTTGGTTACTTTGGTTTCCTTATTTGCATGTGTGTATGTGTTTGCTTTGGGGTACTCATTTACTAATCTGTGTGTGTAGGTGTGTGCGTGTGTGTGTAGGTGTGTGTGTGTACGCGTGTGTGTAGGTGTGTGCGTGTGTGTGTTTGTCTTGATGTTTATGAATGCACATACATTTGTCTGTGTTGATATTCTAATCCACTCGGCTCTGCTTCACATCTCAGCCAATCAGGTTAGATGATTTTTTTTTTTAATGTGGAACTTTCAAAGAAGTCACCAGATGTCTGAGTGTGCTCCGTCACAGATGGGCCGGCTGCCCTCATAGTCTGCACTTCATAAGTGCCCTTGAGGCACATCACCAGTGTATACGAGGGGAGTATTTTAAACAGAATAATATCCATGCTGCATCATGTATGTTGAATTAAAAACACATGTTACTTTATTTATGAACAACTGACAGTTGAGTAAAACTAGGGAATGATGACTCATAATTAGTTAAAATATTTTATCTTACATTTTCACCCTCCTGTGTTTGGAATGTGTGAAAATCTTTGACCTTTATCAAGGGAAGGTCAACTGCATCAGATCAGAACTCCGGTGGTCTGTTTCACAAAGCAGGTTCAACAAACTCTGAGTGTCACGCTGAACTCTGAGTTGATTTAGCCTCAGTTTGAAAAGCTGTTTGAGTTAGTTCAGTTCACTCTGAGTAAGTTCACTCTGAGTTTTGCGCGTGCACTATAAAAAGACATTAATAGAGCACCAATACTACGATTCACCATGGCAACAGCGGACAAAAAGAGCTCCGCCTACCTTTCTCCAGTGGAATTGGAAATCCTCATGCGCACATACAGCGAGTATGAACACATTTTTAGGTGGGAAAAAAGTAACAGCTGAAACTGCAAAGGAGAGAAAAGTGGGGTGGAAAAAAATTGCTCCTTGAATAAATGCATTAGTTTGAATGTAGTCTATTTCTTTAAACTTTAATCACACTTACTGGCTAATATTACAGGTGAAAACTGGATCGTATGGAACCTAAAATTAATTTTCATGTAGGATATCCGAACGGGTGAAAAGCTTTGGACTTGGAATCATTTCAACTGAAATATCAGAACAGAGTGTAAACAGGTGAGGCGTGACAGGTGTGACTGGTTCATTGTGGTTCCTCACTTTAGGCATATTTCTTTCAAAATAAAAATCAATCAGTGGATATTTCAAAACCTCACTTATTTCGATAGGTCTAGCCTAATTAGGTGAGCGTTTCTTTCCATTAATGTGGCTTATATGAATCCCCGCTGAGTTACCATGGTAACTTATGCCAGCGAACAAGCCTGCTCTGGGGCAGGCTAACAGTCAAACTTAGTTTAGCTCTGTGTCAAAGAATGTGCGACGATCAGAAACAAAAGTTCTATTTGGTAAATTTACCCACAAACGTCACTGCTGTCACATTAAAAAAAACAAACAAACAAAAAAAAGACGCCCGACATTCATGTCTCACCACTTTCATGCCTCCAAAATTAATTTATCAATGAAACGTTACTTACATATATAGTTGCACATCAAACACAACTTTGTGCTGAACATAAAATGCGGTGCAAAGAACGTTTAAAACCCTGAATACATTTAACTCTTTGTGTCCCGCCCTACTTTGTCTCTGATTGGCTTCTAAAAATACAGTCAAGGCTGTTAAAGCAGTGCATCAGAATGAGACCCACACAGACAAAGAGAGACAGAGTGAAACTGCATGTCTATGTTATGCATTAGATTATTGTATTGGCGAGAGTTAAAAAAAAAAAATCCGTATGGACGGATGAACCCCGTCCTCAAATAGCACATGCAGCGGCTACATACCCTCTACACACTGAGGATCTTTGGGAAAATGTTTCTGAGGATAATTTGGCGTAGTTAAATTTGGCATTGTTGAAATGAAGGCTTATACTGAAAAATCAGTAGGTCAAGAGCCAGTAGTGGGTTCACACACACACACACACACACACACACACACACTCCTCAGACAATAGGGCCAAAAAATAAATAAATTGCAGTTATGTCGGTTGCAAGTAGGCCTACACCTCTATTTTAAGCATTATCTAGACCACTGATAATACAGTTACACAGTCTAGTTATCTGAATATTTTATCAATGGTCTAAATTGGCACTTAAAGGTTAATTTATTTGTGTAGCATATTTCATACAGAGGAGATTCAAAGTGTTTCACAGGAGATAAGAGCGAAATAATACGAAGTGATATTCACATGTGACAGTTGTAGACTTGTAGTCACAACATCTCCCTCTCCTGAGCAGAGACGCAGGCGCACAACATCACTGATGAAGATCTATGAGCTCGTAACGTCGTTAATATTGTTAAAAGCAAAAACATTCCAGACCAATTTGGTTGCTTCATATCTGTAAACTTCACAGGTACATTAGGCCTGTTATCACACAGCAACACCGATCATGCATGCAACAGCTCAAGTAAATAAATAAAAATCCACAAACCTCACAGAACACAGTCCTTTCCTGATCAGAGAAAAGCCTCGTTTGTTTTCACAGCGCTTTATGGTTGAATCCAAAGTAGAGATTGTGTACATGTTCCATCTGTCCCAGACTGAGTCTTTAGTGACTTATAATTAATGAGTAGCCACACGCCCTGCTGATGAAGGAAAGGTGTCATCAGCATCAAAGCTCTCTGTTTGATCCCAGCATGTCTTCTAACTTCAGTGTTTAAAAGTGAAAAAGTCAAAATTTATTGAAAAGATATAGATCAAATAATTTCTAAAATTCACAAG
>JAQFJA010000025.1:27090622-27103219 GCA_029874485.1 Naso brachycentron | reverse complement strand
TGTTCTTTTTACTCTTTCATCTTTTATATATTTTTTAAGGCCAAAATTTCACTCGGAACAGAGCTCTTCTGTGATGTACTGACCTGTGTCACGGCCTTTCACATTGTGCTGGGCACCTCTGGGGTGAGCTATTGTTATGCCATTACCTCGGGTGCATCGGCCTGTGCAGCAGTAAGTAAAGGTAATTGGGTGCTGTGGTCTGAAGCGCGAGGTAGCTCATATTTCCTCATTAGAGCTTTATATAATGTTATTAGGCAAAATTGTTGTTTTCATCCTTGTGGAACCAGCGAGGATCAGGATGGGTATTTCACCTGTAGCCTCAACATACGGTAGCATGATGTCTACTAGAGTAAATACAGATAATAGGGTGATACAGTTGCTTGCCACAGGGAGTTCTCACTTCCTAATTAGAGTTCTAGAAAATGCAGTTGAAGTAGATTCTTACATTTTAAAACCATGTGACTCCATCTGTACTGTAATTCTTTGTAAGTTATGTACACCTACAGCAAGTTTCTCAGTGACCTAATTAATTGGGGCCATAAATATCTTAATTAATTTCCCCTTACTGGTGCCATTCCACCTAAAATCCAAATGATCTTTCAGCTCGTTAGTATTTGAGGCAGATCCTCGCCATCGATTGCGAGCTGTCACCAACTTAACGAGACTGAAAATTTTAATTACATTTCACTTCCTTGCTTGCTGTCTGTCTTCTTTTCTCTCGATAACCCTCCTGTCGAACGGGCAAACATGGAGAAATGCGCCGCGACAGCGGCAACACGCCCACGCACACCTTCTTCACTTCAGTGAACAAACATGCACACCGTCTGACTTTAAACTCTGTTGATAAAACATTTCCCAGAAATGTTTTTTATTTACTTGGTAACATAAAACAATGCAATAAAAAATACCTGGACTGAGAAAGCTTCATTCATTCACCCTCTTAAACTGTGTGTTCATAAAATTCATGGAGACGCTTGCAGAAAATCTTAAATGTATACCACAAAACCCCAAACACGTACAGAAATCCTCCTCTCACCACTGGGCTGGTAAGAAAAGCAAAGAAAGCTCAGGGGACTGTCTTTCTGGACGCAGTGAAGTCAAAGAGAAGAAAGAGAGCGCGCTCTCCCACCAGGAGGGAAGAGAAAAAGCATCTACCCCAAAAGAATTATGCATGGAGTAACTAAGGTGGGCTCCAGACAAGAGAACAAGAAGGAGAAGCAGGAAGTTTTCCATCACTGTTTGTCTTCAGAGGAGAAAAAATAATTCAATTTCCATAAATGAACAAAAATTTAAATTATTAATACTTATTTACATTATTAAATTCTTCAAGATTCAATCATAACTAAAACATATAATGCAATCAAGCCACTAAAAACAACGGTCAAAGTTATATTAACATTTAAGGCGTGTTGATCGATGATGTCCACTCATGCACTGAGAAACATTCACGAAAACATTCCGCCTTAAAGGCTGCCAATAACTTCCAGCAGCCTTTGAGGGACACAGAAAATGGAATAATTATTTTCTCCAGTCGAGCCCGCAAACATTAACAATTGAAGAAGAACGGAAAGCGGGACATTGTTTCATTCATCATTCACTCTAACAGTCTCTTTATTTTTGATGCATTTTGCAAACATGACAGAATCAGCCTGCTATACATGGCCAGCTAATAGGGGAACCGATACCGGTAATAGGTATCGGCCTTATACTATGAGCATGTACTCGCAATCATAACCATAAAACGACTCCAATACAACTTTATGGCAGCGTGATGTTAATCGCAATGTCAGCGGTTTGGAGATTGTTTTAAGATAAACAGAGATAAGCAGACTGCAAACTGTTCTGCTTAACTGTCAAGAGGATGGGCATAAACAAGCTCCTTCAACACAAGCAATTTGATAAAACATCTGAGGAACCGACATGACACAGAGTTCAAGGAGTTTCCTTATGCTGGCAGCGGTAAACAGCAACAATCAAGTTTGCAGCAAACGCAGGAGAAGCAAGAGAAAATGACCAGAGACAACCCACGGGTGGCGAAAACAAGAGGCCAAACTCCCCGAGGTGCTACTCCCCTGTAGTAACAGTGGTTACACAACATACGCATGCATGCACTTAAATGACAACAGGAGGAACGAGATCAAAAGGTTTCTTACTACTGTTGTAGCCTGTAGCGTAGACATCAGGGTTGGGCATCTCTGCTGTGAGGCTAATACAATACGTACAGTATTTCAATACACTGTCATTGCTTCGATGCATTAAAGATACATATGCAGCAGCTACTGATCAATACGATATGATTCACACTCCAATCACAATGCAGGGCAATTCAACACACTGTGATTCAACACAGTGCGATTCGAAACAATACAATGTGACTGGATAATGCAAAGGAATGACGTTAGGCAATTCAATGACTTTGATTATTTATTAATCAGTGGTTTATTCAATAAAGGCTTAAATGAGAAGCCAAAAAAACCCAAAACAACTAGTAAACTAAATCATTACTCCACTCTAAATGTCTTATGAAATGACTGAAAAGAGAAATGTGTGTTAATATTGATGTGTACTTTTTTGTTTTTGGCTGTCCGCAACATCTTTCAATATGGCCATCGCAGTACAGCCTCCTAAACGACAGTGATGCCGTAGAAGAATTTTAGAGTTTTAACCCTGAATCATCGCCCTGAACGTGGCCAGTGCCATCTTTGTTTTGAGAGGAATTTCAGGTGGACTAACACATCTTCCTTATTGAAAACTACACAATATTAAATGAACGAAATGTGCCAACGTGACGGATTACAACCTTGACACGCAGAGAAGAAGAGGAGCCTTAAATAGGAGTCTTTCTACCAATCTGTGCGGTATGGACCTGAGACTCAGCTGTGCGTAGCAAGCCAAGTCTCTCTCAGTATATCCGTGGCTCAATGTAACATAGGTCCAATTTAGGAGGAATAAAAATATCAAAATATGAAATTACTGGGTCAGTCACATTGCTAAACAAATGCATTAAACATTTAATGGTCAAATCGATCGAATTTTACCAATGCAAACATTTCATCTTGTTTTCTTTCCAAAATTGCATCTGTACACAGCTGCTCTACCGATGCACTCGCATCTTACCCACACGTGTCCAAGTATCGATACAAATCCGTGAATCTTTCCATCCATAGAAGACAGCATACCTTGCACCCAATCATAACTGATTAGAATTTTCCTTTGTAGACATCACGACATCACTTGTACTGATAAAGCACCACTGTGTGCACAACTCTCAACACTATTAAATCACAACAACAAATGAACGAATCACCCTGTGGTACTGAACTAATCGGTGATCCTAGCACTGCATACAGATTGCTTTCTTTGCTTACACCTGACACGGCAGCTGTGTCATTTCACGTAAAATCAAAATGCTTTAAACTTGCACAAGCAACCTCATCCTGCACTCTGTGTGGATGTGTAGGCCCCTGTGTGTGAAGAGAGCGACAGATGTAAAGGAAGGCGGAGTAGAAGAGGGCCTGGGTCTTCCATGAAAGACGATCAGGTAGTTTTAAGTGCAAAGCACCATAAAGCTGCGCCGTCCTTGCCTTGAACCTTGGCAGATAAAAGCAGACCTGTCAGTGTATGAGGAGGTGAAAAACAGCAGGAGCTGTTAATGTATGAATACCTTCTTCACCTGTGTCCCCAGCCTAGTCTCTATCTCAAGCTTGTTGATATACAGCAGGTACCTACTTCCCTTGGGAGACTACATAACGCCAGCCTCTGGACATGAGATAATTCCCCAGAGACTGGAAGTTTGTCGAAGACGTTGGAAGAAACAGCAGCAGGTAAACAATGTGACAGCACCGGCTTTACACAAAAAACAGTGGAATAAATTCATACTTTTTCATGTTGTAAGAGCTGTGAAATTCAGTCCTCTTATGGGTGGCTGTTTGCCTATTGGTGAGATTAAGACTAAAAAGACTCAGTGTAACAGAGCAGTGACAGGGGGCTTTGGATTTGCTGGGCTTTCAACGGGATCAATGGGGTTACATTAAATGGCAAGAGTCAGAGGCTTGCAGAACAACAAGAACACTGCATTTCATAATACAGCATGTGCACTGTAAACAGCAAACGTGAGAGATGAGAGTTCAATCCCCTTGAAAGGAACTTTTAAGATAAAATACTGGATTGAGCTGTGCTATGTATTTGTAAATCCATTCAAGTTCTTAGTGACTTAAAAGCTAGTTGCAAAACTATTAGATTTTAAGTGGTTTTCCATTAAAACTTGATTAAAAACATCTCAACTAGTTAAGACTTTAGTAGTTTGTGTGGGAAATATCCATGTGCTACATATGCTCACAGGGCATCAATTCTTCATTTTGTAAATGGTATTTTTATGAATACATTTTAAAATCTACCCAATTAAAGGAGAGCTATTATGCTTTTTCATCTTTTTTGACCTATAAATGCTGTTACAATGTCAGATACTCGAGTTAAACGATGCCAAAGCACAACATAGTGAGGTACATATGAAGTTAGCTATGCAAAAGTTACACCTGGCAGTTATTGCATTGAAGCACTTTTTACCTCCATGTAAGATCTAGTCTGTGTGTTATAACCTGTTTTAGTTTAGGATGTGCAAATTTCCTCTCAATGAACACTAACATGGCAACCAGGATACTGTACATTTACTGATAAAATCTAGTGTAACTGGCTCCAGCTCAAGAGTGTACCTCAAATGAAACTCCTCTCCTGCTGCTTTTTCTTAGGCTACAGTATATAAACTGTGAGAGGTGCCATAAAGATCAAATAAATCTTGACAGGAGACAGTTCAGAGAATCACAATGCCAGCAGATGAGCCAGTAGGTCACGACAGGGACAACATTTGTTGCCCATATTTTACTGGCTTGGCAAAGCTTCAAGTAGTTCTCAGTCTGATTTGTCTGGTCGTAAGGTAAAGTGTTGGCTAAGAGTGTGAATGAACCAACAGTGACACACTGGATGCCGTGATTTACTACTTGATTATAATAAAGTTAGACCTTTTAGAGCCATAAATAACACAAGTAACAGAGTTTATGCTGTACTGGTAAAAATAAAGAAATTCATAGGAAAGGCTTTGTGTATGTAACAATAGGTTAAAAAAAATCTACAAATAAATATTAAATTGACTAAAAACTATTTAACTTAACTATTACGGGTCTCTTTACTAACAACTGTGGCAATGAAGCTGCAAATAGGCCATCATACTAGACTTGATTGACAACCATCTTTAGCATCAACAGGTATTTTAGTTTTGATCAGAACACTCACGCTGATCAAAGTTACTTCACAAGGAGCCCCAAAAATCCAGAGAATGCAAATACTTGCATGTTCCCGTACCAGCACAGAAATGAACATTCATAGCCTCGATCCGTTACGACATTTAAATTAAGCTGCAGCTGGAGGGGAAAAGGCAAAGAAATAGGAAAATCAAAATTTGGCTGAAATGATGGAAACTACTCTGAGGGCAGATTTGTCTCTAGACTTTGCTGGCAGAGCAGGAGGTTAGTGAAACTTCATTAAAGTAAGGTGAGGAGAGGAGAGGCAGCACTAGAACCAATTCTAAATCACAGAACATTGCATTGTTTTGACATTTTCTCATTATTATTCCATTACTTTTCATCCAGATAATGCACCAATCATACATGTCCTCTCCTGATACCAGACATCAGAAAATCAGTTCCAATGCTCTCCTTTTTCCAAACCTGTCGGCTGGAAAATACATTTTAGATAACTAAACGAAATTACGCTGAAAAAGGCAAACTCTAACTGGTTATGTTTATGGAAAACACCTGTTTGTTTCTGTTTTCTGTTTGGATGCTTTTTGGTTTGTTTTTTTAGCTAATTAAGTGTTACATTTATTCAGAGTCGCGAGAAGGTGGTCTGGGTGGAGTCTAAAAAAAATGCAAGATTTTAAAGACGAGCTGAACTCAAAAATGCACTTTCAAATCTTTTGGACCATGTCCCTGCTCCTTTTTTAGTCAAATTTAAAAATGTATATCAAAAATACAGCAAAAAATTAATTATTTTGTATTTTTAAATTAAAGTCTGCCAAAAGATGGAACTTCCATCTTTCATTTGAAACAAAACTCCTGGAATTCTGACATAGGGAACCAATTATGTCACGCCAATCCACCAGTCAATGGAAATACAGCGGCACCGGGAGGGCGCCTTTTCGGCGTTGGTCCTCTGGTAACAGAGGCAGGAATGGAAACCACTCAGCTAAAGGGCCAAGTCCGCTATCTAGTGGACATGCAGCTGCCCTTACCTGTTACATAAACCTGTAAATATCAAATAAACTAAAGCTAGCTTGGTGTGAAAATTTAGCAAAGCCCTAGTAGCGGTTGCCAAGGAGTAACGACACTTGCCAACAACACTCCAATCAGATTTCTCCAAGTTATGTCCTGCCCCTAAAGCCTGTTCATTGGTTGTTTAACTGTTTGAACAGCGACTACATCACAACACAGCAGATGACGCTCTGGAAAAAGGCAGTTCAGCTCATCTTTAAGGAGGAAAAAACTCCCACTTTCATTGGAGACAGATCATCCACCTGCTCCCGGCCCATGCAGGTGAGCTCTGCTCTGCTGTGCTGCCGTGCGCAGCACTGTGCTGCTTTGAGGGACAAAAATTGCCTCTGTTAACGGAAAACAGCTGCTCTCAACGTTTTACTCGGTTGTGTTGTTGGTTGTATTACTTTGTACTTTGTGTACTTTGTAAATGTATCAGTTTCACCTGGTAAAGTCTGTGTGGTCATTTTGACCACCTGTGGCCGAAGTAAGCAGAAATGATCACATTCTCTTTTCCTTTAGTGAAATTTGTCTACATATCATTTTAAATGAAAATATAGACATTTTGAGGAAAAGTCAGGGACTAGCAGCACCGTAATTTTAAATTCAACAGAGTTACACAACATAAATGTGAAAACAGTCAAAATGAACATCATGGCCGTTCTAGTGTTAATAAAAATTTTATTCATTCATTGACTCCAATCCCCTCTGAGCCGACATTTTTTTCAGTGCTGTTCATTACTCTCACAGTTTCAGTTTCAATGAGGTAACTTTAGTATTTTCTAACTTAACCACATTTTTGGTTCAGGTGTGTGTCTAAGTGACTAGTGACGGGGTTTCAAATGTAAACCTTGGTAGTGATTGCTTACAGTCAGTATGTCAAAAAAGTGCTCGTCCTCACCACTCACAGGCTCATATGATGACTGTTAGCGTCTGACAACATTATGAAAACGATATTTTAATCCCGCAGGTATGGTGGGGCGGCACGGTGGTGTAGTGGTTAGCACTGTGGCCTCATAGCAAGAAGGTCTTTGACTCCTGGCGGGGACAGGGCCTTTCTATGTGGAGTTTACATGTTCTCCCTGTATTCGTGTGGGTTTCCCACACCATCAAAAACATGTACATTAGGTGTTTCTCCAGTCATCACCCTTGACCGAGGCACTGGCTCACATCTGGAGTTGGTCCCTGGGTGCTGTGCTGTGGCTGCCCACTGCTCCTCAGGAATGGGTACACTGTGTATGTGACCAGTAAAGTACCTTCACCTTTTTAGATGAGAAAATATTGGAGGAAAAATGAGAGAGACAGGAGACGACAGAGGAGCAGGGGGTGAAACCTGTTGTATAAAACTTTTCAGTGGAGTATCTTCCTACGTGTGGTGGTTGTCAGTGGTAACACAAGCACGTTCAGGGACACACTCTGAAGGTGCCCACCGGCCCTGAAGGACTGCAGCCCTGTTTTGTGACAGCAACACTCTTGCTCAGTACTGGACATCTGTCAAATATCTTTGTCCTGATTAGTCATCGACACAAGAATTATGCCTAGTGAGGTGCTGAAGGGACTTCATAACACTGTGCGTGAGTTCAGCGCAAAGAAAAAAAACTAAAATTAAAAGGTATTGTAATTAATTACTGACTGAGGGCAGCATTTCTGCTAACAGTTGGCTGTGATGGTCATTTGAACTGTTTTTGCATTTATATGTCATATAACCTTGTTAAAATAAAAATTATAGTGCTGCTGGTCCCTGACTTTTCCCTCATTGAAAATGTTTACATATGTATACCAATTGCACTAAAGGCAAAGAGAATGTGATCATCTCTACCTGTTTCACCACACAGATTTTGCCTCGGTAAATTGATACGTTTTTGTTTGGTGGCAGCTGCATCTTGGTTGCTTGGCAACTATCATTCTCTCTGTTAAAAGTAAAAGTCACAAGCGCCCATGAGTTGCATTTACAGAGGCAATTTTTGTTCCTCAAAGCAGCGCGGCGCACAGCAGCGCAGCAGAGCAGAGCTCACCTGCATCAGCCGGGATCAGGATGATCCGTCTCCGGTGAAAGTGGGAGTTTTCTCCTCCTCCTTGGCAAATTTTCAGGTGTTATTTGATTTTTAAAAAAGATATCCTAACACAACAAATGCATTACTCTCTATATTGGTTTTTTATCATGAGAGGTAACAGAATTTTGAATCTGGTGGTCAAAATGACCTCTCACGGCCTTTCTAGTAGGAATGGAATTCTGGCCCTTCTTGTGTTGAAGGAGAAAGTGGGATGAGTAGAATGGTCAGTATGGCACTGTTTTGAATTTGCATTTAAGCTAAAAACCAACAACAGCAAATTAAAAAAGAAGCAGGTTGGAGAACATGGAGAATTCACTGATTCAAACAGGAGAAATTCTAAATCAAAAGTTTGTTTCTGTTGCTATAGAAACCAGTTTCAAATAAACACCTGAGTCTTGAGAACTAATGGTAAGTAGTAAAACTACAAAACACAACTCTACATAAATATTTCATTTTTTAAGTATGAAGTATGAGGCTGATGATGCATTACTATGAGAAGGATATGCTGATCATATCATCGGTCTTACCTCCAGTGAACTCATGGACAGTGTGGAGACGGTCTCACTCTTGGACATCACAGCAGAGTTTCCGGAATCTCCGCCATCACACATGCTGCTGGTCACCTGGGAGTCTCTGGGCACGTTCTGCAGGTTGTGTGCAGGCGAGTCTCTGTCAGAGCATGACACACTGATCTGGTCAGCAGGCAGGCTCTTCAGCCCAAAGCCAGGCACGGGCTCTGCGCTGACGGGGTTGGCCAGGTGGATGAGCCTGGTCTGAGGCAGCTGCTCGATGCTAATGTTATACTTTGCTGTCTGCTCCTCTTTCCCCTTGGCTGGCTTCAGGGTGCCTGTGTTGTTGGTGGGTAGAATGACGTACCCTGGACCTTTGCCAGTACCCTCAGAGCTGCTGCCTTCTCCGTTCCCTCGTGGCAGCTCTCCATCCAGCTGCTTGAAGAGCTCACCATCGCAGATGTAGATGGATTTGGCGCCTGGTAGCTCGGTGCTGATGCCCTTTGTGGCGCCCTTCTCCCTGCGCAGCGTCAGGGTGTGGCTGGTGTAGTCAGCCACATTTTGCAGGTGAACCTTGGCCATGCTGGCAGGCATAGTGTTAAAGTTAGAACCTTTCTGTAGGGTAACGGTGCCAGAGGAGGATTTCTCTTCTCCCTGAAGAGATGCACGTTTCATCGTGCCTGGAGGCAGCAGAAAGAAAGAGAAGTCTCAGGTGAGGAGGAGAACCGCAGATTTACTGTCTGAGTGAGCTGTGGGACCCTACTGACCTTCAAACCCACGTCTCACAGCCTACTACTCATTCATATAATTCTATAATCGTATCATGTGAACCAATTAAACACAAATGTATTCAGTTACACTTACAAGTTATTAATATTTAAATATCTTAACTGAGCGGACATGACAGGCATCCAACCTGCCTTAACCTTATGACCCAACTTCATTATAACAACTGTTGGTTTATGGCAGCATGCAAATTCCACGTCTAGTTAGAAAACAGCATCAGATGATGATCTATCTGCAATACTGTTATCTTAAAATCCCTTTATGTGCTTGAAAAGAAAACAAAGGATATGATGTTGCACCATAGTTCTATAATCCCAGAGACAGCAGTCCACTGAACTATATGGTAATAACTCTCTAGCTCTTCTCTGATCATACTTTGGTATTTGCCCACTAAAACTTGCATGAACAAAGTTGTCCAATAAGGATGTACCTATGGAATACACATGTCCTACAAAGTATTAAAGGCAGCAAAACTGATAACATCAGACTGTGTTGTAGCGGTGGGAAGTAGGCTCCATCTGTGCATACAGAATCAGGGTTACAATATTGTAACGTAAGTTAACCCTCCACTGGACCATCTGTCTGGGTTCAGCAGAAGAAGCATGATAAATGTATACCCTAGCCTCACTGGGCAGGACCGGCTAAATCTTGGTCACAGAAGCGCTTGAACGAAAATACAAACAAAACTGGTAAAGAGGAGATGCAGGGGGCCAAACCCAGCCCAGTGAACACACCCACAACTGGGTGGAATCATGGCCAAACCTCGCAAGGGTCAGAGACATACAAACACTTTGTACACATCCCCCCAAGGTCATCAAGGTGCACCAGAAAGACTATCAATCAATTAATCAATCAAATTTATTTTTGAATAGCCCAAAATCACAAATTACAATTTGTCTCGGGGCTTCACAAACTGCACAGATGTACATCCTCTGTCCTCAGACCCTCTCACCGGGTGAGGAAAAACTTAAAAAACCCTGAATCAATGGAAAGAATCAGGGAAAAATAAGAAACCTGTGAGAGAACCGCAGAGGAGGATCCCTCTCCCTTGGACGGACAGATGTGCAACAGATGTCACATGTACAGAACACAACAACAAAACAATCACAATGTTGCTGCTACATCTTGGACTCAAGTGGAGTCCACGAGTCCAGGAGCACAGTCTCTAGGTCAGATATGTGATCTACTGATCGAGAAGGTAAGACTAGACTTATATATTATTTTATGTCCAGATGGGTCAGATGTTACACAGCTGACAATCAGAAAAAAAAAACTGTTTAACCAGTCCTGAGTCAGAGAAACGAGCACAAACACTGAAAAAAAGAAGCCTGTGATGTCAAAGAAATACAAACAAATGAACAGATCGGGCACAGAGCGCAACGCTGCAACGTGTACATCATCATCGACACGCATCCCTCTAAACACTGATACAAGCTGAATTTAGACTCTGCACAGACTACAATGTATAGCGCCCTCTGCTGGACAATCTCCATAATTACACCATTTCAAATCAGTAGTCCAAGCATTTTTTCCAGCTGTACAAGCATAGCTTTAATACCAGAACATATCGGAGACGTACATACTGATAACGATACACCTGAGTCAATATCTGCTGATAATATTGGTAAACTAATAAATTAGTAAGGCCCAAAAAACCTTCTGTGAATGAAAAACTGACCAAGTGTGTAAAAGGTGAGCAGACAGTAAGGTCTGTGGACCAAGTATGGTTAGCTGTCCCCGGTAACGGCACAATGTGCTCTGACAGCATCACGCTGAACGCTGTACTCAGAAACAGTAACAGCAGGCAAACTTTGTTGTTGCTGAAGGAAAAGCTGTTTTTATTTCCTTTTTCACAGTGAGGAACATACATTCAGGCTTAATTGGCCACATATGTATGCAAATTATAGTAGGCAAACACACAAGTGCAATTAGAGGAGACCTATTACCAACAGAGTCCAGCAGAGGGCGAGCGTTTGTGAGATAGTACAATTATTTCTCTTTGTTCTTCTCTGTCGTTTTTTTGATTGAGCTTGTCACTGTCTCAATAGCAGTTCTGTTCCAGATGCTTTTCTTGATATCCTGTCTCAAGAGATAATCCGATTTTTCACTCCCAGCAGATATCAGAGCAGAGCCACTATCAGATGCAGCGCTGTTGGGAGGGACTTAATTATACAGCGACAGTGTCGAAGAGACTCAGACAGTCCTATTTATGTGCATATAACTGCTCAGCATACATTCATCCCTCTCCCACCAGCTGTAATGTGCTGCATCTCTTGTCACAGTAGCTACTTGGCAAAGGGAAGCTGCTGTGATGTTGATTGTAAGACACGAGTGTCGCACTAAGGGGGAACATACCTCACATCTGTTCCGACAACACAGAGGACTTTGAAGGCATCAAAATACAGAGGGGAAGCACAAAGAGACATCTGTAGCTTTTGAGCAGCAGTCCCTAAAGATACATCACAGGAACAGCAAGCACAAAATCGAACATACTCAACCTGCAGCTCACCTGATCTGCACGCCATATCCACATCTTTCTCAAAGTCAGTCTGAGAACAGAGAACAACGAATATCGATTAAGGTTCAGCACCCTGCCAACATTTAACAATAACTCATCAGAGGTGAAAATCACAAACATATCCATGTTCATACCATGAGCTGAGCATGGCCATTCTGGAAAGAGCCTCCCGAGTCTCCATTGGCGTCCTCCTGACGGTCCACCACACGGCACTTTACTGCCTCCTGAACCTGAAGCAAAACATCACAGATTATAATCCAGGTACTGGCAGGACACGCTGACTGTTGGCACCCAGGTGGAAAGAGTCACAAGGGAGCTTTTTGACTATTTCGACCTGACGCTGAGTGATGTCATGTTGAAAAAACCAAACAACAAAAAAAACAGCCAGTCCTATCTATCTATATCTATCTATCTATCTATCTATA
>JAQFJA010000025.1:27080493-27090522 GCA_029874485.1 Naso brachycentron | reverse complement strand
ATGTATTTGATTAGGATTCGGCAACAAAACTACGTAAATTAATTTAGATTAGGCTACAATGTTTATTCCACAAAAAACACAAAAACAAAAAACTAAACAAAACAAAAAACTAGGAGATCACATACAACGTACTTTGCTAGTCTTTCAGACATTTAATAGTGCTAAAAAGTCTGGCCTATAGCAGCACTACAAGCCGATGATGTCATCAAAATCATCCCACTGGCACCTGAATGTGGTCACAGAACGTCACAGCCTGCTCGTACTTTAGCATGAATCAAAACAATGACACTGTAGATGTAACAAGAATTACTTAGTGATGAGAACAGTGTCTCTTCTACAAATTCAACTCAGGGCAGCTGAGTGGTGAGGATGTCATTAATCTTTTATTATGAGAACGAAATCAGCGCTGCTTTGACTTTGTGCTTTTTGGTAACATTTAGCCTAAAAACTCTTAATGGTGTTCTCGAGCGGCCATTAACTCACCACAACCTTCAAATAGAAAGGTTTGTATGTGAAGTTCACATTGAGACCTGTAGATGGTACAGAGGTGAGCTCAGCTCTTTTCAAAGCAAAGGGTTTACTGTCTAGTGGCGTTGGCAGGAAAGTCTCAGACACCTCAGGAATCATCCTTTGAGGACCCAGTGAGCCGTAAACACGTCTTACAAAGCAGACACAGTCCACTGAATGAATGGATGAATGGAGAGACCACTCGTTATGTCGACAGAGCCGTGTAGAAGTTGCTGATAAAAATCTGAGCTTAGCCTCTGCCAAAATATTTATTGTGAAATTTATCAAAACTATTTTGGTTTTTACAGAAAAAAAATGCTGTTCACTGCAGTTATGTTTTATTAATCTGTTACTTAACCTTAGATGTCTTGAATTAATTTCTTTTCCTTCCAGCATTCCTCCACGGTAAACGGGTGATTTCAAAAATGTGTGCTCCCTTTTGTTGGCAGCCTATAAAGGTTCTCTCTTGACAGCATTGAAACCATCTAAAAACATCCATCCAAAAATCTCAACAGCTTCGTGTGGTATAATCCAAGTCTTCTTTATTGTGCTGTATGCCTTATACTTCCAAACCACTTCTACCTCAACTACAAAGCTCCTAAATCCAACATATCTGATCCAATGTTTTGTGTTTCACATTGGTGAACTGCAAATAAATATGGTTTCACTTCTCTCTGCTCCAGCCATTTTCCTTCACTTATCTGAATTTCTTTTCTTAAAGAATACTAAAAAGTTTTCCCAAACTTGTAAGTAAATGAAAATGGCTGGTGCAGAGAGACACAGAGCAGTTTCTGCAGTTTTTGACGAAACCACATTTATTTGAGCCGGAGTTCACTGACATAAATGTAACACAACTCAAAACACTGGATCAGATGTGTTGGATTTAGGCACTTTCTGGCTGAAATAAAAGTATTTTGGAAGCACTGAGCCTACGGCACAAGAAAGAAGACTCAGATTATAAAACACAAAGCGGTTTTGAATTTAGAATAGACATAGTTTTGATGATTTCAAGAGTGTACGTCTATAGACTGCGAGCAAAAGCAGGTGCACATTTTTGAAATTACCCGTTTACTGTGGGAGGAACGCAGGAGGAAAAAAAGTCTTTAATTCAAGACACCTAAGGGTGAATAATTTATCTACAAAACAGAATTTTGAAGTATCACTTCAAAGTGCAATAAAGCATTTACAGCCACATAGAAAACAGGAATGAAGCACGTATGTGCCGGCGGTCATGTGAGGTACCTCTCTGCGCAGGATGCAGTGGACCATGACAATGACGAAGCCCTCCAATGAGTCAAAGACAGCGAAGAGTATCTGGAAGAGTGCCGAGCGCCGGTCAGTAATGGCGAGGACAGCTGACATCCATGTGAGGGCCAGCAGAGGCAGAACCACACAGGAGCTCCACAGTGACGCCCTGCAGGACGGGAGGGGAAACGCAGTTAAGAACAGCACGAGTCATCGAGACACAGAGGGCAAGGCTACGATGTTTTCTGACAGTTAGGCTGTAAGACATTTGCCATTAGCTTATTTGTTAGATCATTTGACTACAGCAGACCTCCATACGAAACAATTTCATGAGATAAACTACGTTTCTTTTCCTCTGGCACATCAAAAAGAATATAATGCTTAACAGTGTCTTTAACCAATCTACCATATGGTATGTTAGCATAGTGTTAGCAGTCTTCACCTCTAACCATGCATAAATACATAACATCACAACAAATAATTATGTTACTATCACAAACAAAAACATACATCCATTATCTGCAGATATATATGTTCATAATTCACATATATTACATGCATGTATGTTTAAGATGGCTCAGTCAAATCATAGAGGATCTAGTGCCACAGGAGAGAGAGGAAGGAGCGGGGTGAGCGATGGGGGGAAACGAGTGTAATGAGGCAGAAACAGAATGCAAAGACAAACAGAAGAGACAGAGCAGAGAGAGACAGGAAGAGAGAGAGAGTCTGGAGAAGTGTCCCGCTGTCCATACTTCTGCTCCCACTTTGCTGTTTCTTCCTGACTCATTCTATTTGTTCTCATATCAGGAAAAAACAACGATGTCTGTGCGTCACGAACTCCTCTTTCACTCAGAGAATTTGTCTGAAGCTATTCAAAAGGTTCTAACATTTACTTAGCTAGAGAGCATTTCTGAGTGAAAAGAAAGAACTATTTGGTAAATAAACAACAGAATAATCCATCATAAACAAACTGTATAGCATTCAATAGTTTGCTATAGAGTATCATGCGATTGATGTTGTGTAATATACATTTCCAAAACACCATTTTTCTATTTTTACAAGAATCCTGTAAGCAGTCTGCTGCTGTGAGTTGCTCTTTTGAACACAAATAAACATTTCACACTGTTGTTTCACTTATTAAAAAACTCAGAAGGAGACAGATTACGGTCCTTGAGCTGCTAGAATGCTTTTTAATGATTTAAATGTTTTAAAAGACAAAAAAAGGCATTTTCTACAAACATTTGGTCATAAAAACAACTTTGAAGCAAACCACTCACTCTCATGGATTTTGGGAATATTCATGCTTTAAAAAATATATTTTTTCAAATCAGAATGTCTTGTTGAAAAGCTGTCAGTGCATCACACTTTCTGCAGCTCATTATCTTGCTTGTATTTAATTAGGAAGTCAGCTGACCAAACTGAAACTTCTCAGTGTGTTGATGTAAAAACTTACATCAATCCATCAAAATGCAGTTAAGAACAAAGTCTAACAAATGAAACACTGTAAACAAAAAACAAAACAGCATAATGGAAAGTCTAAACAATGCAATAAAAAGATAAAATGAAAATACAAATAACAATTTAAAAAAAAAAAAAGCTTCTTTCCACATCTGGTATTAAAAAAAACACGAGTCATGCCAGTACCGTAAATGGATTCGTTGATGTAAGCTTTTAATTTCTTGACCTTATTTGAAATTTGCTGGTTCTTTTTATGTAAATCTCATTTCCGAGGCTCCTGCGCCCTGCCTACAGTAACTCAACAGAAGTTTTAGTATGAAATTGGTTGGAGATGAAGTCGCTGAAAATTGGCAACATATCAGAACGAAAGGCCTGAATGGCTTAATCCTACCGAAAGGATAATTCAAGTTATTTCAAGTCTGGACCTTGTTTTTAATATTCATTGTTTATGACCAAAATATTTGAGTGCGGTTCTTCAATACATTCTAATGGGACAGACAACATTAAGATTAACCAAAAGAGGTTTAACCACTTTTTCCCGCATGCTATTAGATATGCTGTTAAAACTGGCAGCTGGAACACACATCCTGCGTCTGCAGCACGTCTGCTTATTATGTCGGCACCCATTAAAACAGATTGGAGCAGCTAGACACTTGTTGGCAGTGACGCAACACTTCAGCTCAGGAGGCTCGCCAGTTTTTCTGTGAGATGTGCATGGTTCTCTGCTAAAATACTAAAGAAATCTGTTGCCAGTCATACTGACATCATACCAGCTGCATTCACTGTAGTTTCAACATTTTGTGTGTCTTTCAAAATAAAACCTCTTACAAGCGTATATGTGCAAAAAAATCCCTTCACTCACGCATCATTATGTAACTTTGACCACAACCCTCTGCTTTGAAAAATGAAACATAACGATGCACATTAATATGTCGTGCAAAACAACAATTTTAGTCAAACTGGGTCATGTTTTACAGAGAAAATGTCCTCTGGTTTTCCCCCTGATGTCCTTCGACTGCTCTGTCTGCCTGCAGCCTCTTATTTAGCGGAGCTGTTCCCAACAACTACAGCTGCTGCAGCTGCAGCTTCAGTCTGCAGGCAGCCGACATGGTGCTTTCAGGATCCTCCGTAAATCACAGTTGAGGCAGAGCAGTTGTAGGACATCAGAGGGAAAACCAGAGGACATTTTCTCCGTGAAATATTATATATAATATTAATGAGCATTGTTAAGTTTTGTTTTTCGAAGCCGCAGGTTTTAAGCTTTAAAGATTTAATTGTAAAACATTTGAAGGATCTTGATGTGTAACACAGATCGAACTTTAACTTGGTTCTGGTTTTAATTTTAAGATGAATGACAGTCAAACCAGAGACCCAAGATAGTGAATTAGTGGCCATTTTTTGTTGTTTTTTTCTTTTTTTTATAGTTTTGCTTTTTGCTAGTGATCACTGACCTCATTAGGCTGACTTTATAACACAACACGTGTGGTGGAGCTCTCTGCTGAACACACACCTGCAGTGTCTGAGCGGGAACAGAACATTTAATCTGATCACCTTTATATCATGACTTTAAAAGCAGCAAATGACTTGCTTTAATAAAATTTGTTAATTTAAAATATGAAGAATTGAACAATATCATCTCCATGAGGCTGTTCAGTCAGTGACGCATCATTTCTGCCTAAACTCAATATGAATTAAACGTATCACAAAATGACATGACACATTCTCATCCAAACGGGAATTATCGAAGGAAAACTCTATGTAGAACGACGGGGCCGACAGAAGCAGCTGAGACGCTGCCTGTGTGAACAACAACAGCGGGCGAGACGCAGACGCAGGATGTGTGTCCCAAGCATAAGGCCAACAAATCCTGTTCATATTTTGGGGTATTTCAGGGAAAACAAACTAGTGTCTTACAACCTTAATGTTTTGATTTGATGAGTCTATTATTTTCAGCTGTTGTTACAAACTAGTGAAACATGTCATCACTAGCATAAAACAAGAGTGATAACATGTGGCTAATCTGCTGATGCTGGTCAGGGTAACAAATGGAAAGAAAATCGATACAGTGCTAATTAAATCTTGCCTTCAAAACAGAAGCTGGAATGTGACAGCAACAGCTCTGCTCCATGATGAGGCTGGAATAAATATTTTTATCTGAATAGTTAAAACTACACAGGAGTAAAACAGAATCTGGACAGACTTTGGAGTCAACATAGGACATACAGACCTGAAATACGACCGGGAGTAAAAGCAGAGGAACTGATGTGTGTAAAGTGCTGTCATATCGCCGACCCTCGGGTGAAATCTATGCTGCAGTGATCAATTTAAATATATCTTAACACGGTTTATTTTTTTAAGCAGTAGAATAAAACACGTGAATGATTTGTGTCAGAAATGTCACATTACTGACTATGAAATGAAATGATGTGCATCAGTTTGTTTAGTCTTAGCTATTTTAAAAATAGAGAAGCAATCTGAAGGTGTTAATGTGTGGATTTAAACACCCTCTGTGAAGACTAGGAATTTAACTTCTCAGTGAACCTTGATTAGGACCAGATATGTTATTATGTATGATAGTCAAGTCAAAAATCAAGGCCCAGATTGATGATAATTGAAATGATCCATCTAGACAGTAGGGATGTAATGGTTACCAGTTTCACAATTAACCACGGCAATGTTCCCAACAGTTAGTATTACCGTATAAATTTGATATAATCATTAAAATCGCGGTTGATTACCGTGGTGTCAGGCTCATGGTTAAAACTGTCAAACATCAACTAAAACTGGCAAAGGTGCCCCAGACAGGCGCGCACACCCAGCAGCAGCAGCAGCAGCAGCAGCAGCAGCAGCGTGGGTTTGTTATGTGCAACAGTGAAAACAAGGCAGGAGGCAGTCAGTACGTTTACACGACGTGAGGGAAAATCGATTTATTGTGTCAGTCCGGCTAAAGCCAGACTTTTAAAATGCATGTAAACATGTTAGTCTGACTACAATCGTACTAAATCAAATTTCTCAAAGTCGAGCTAACACACCTAGATAATGTGATGGGAAGTCAGTTTACTCCTGCATGTTTACGCCTCAACCGGACCCGGACTGGCCTAAACAATCTGCACATGACTGATGGTCTCCACGGCGTCTTTGACCCGAAACTCGAACAACATACATTTGTAGAAGAAAACAGGAATTGCGTAAGCAGGAGGGGAAACGTGCACTGAATTTGTACCAAAAGTAAAACATGGATATGAAGTGTACAGCGCTGCAAGTCGTCCATGTCTTTATCTTGTTTGTAGCTTGTTTGTCTAACCAGAAGGTCCAATAGCAACCAGCTGAACGGGCATATCGCCGCCTACTGTAGCGTTAACGGACAATAAATCGATTCTCCCTCAGTGCTTGTTTACTGGGACAAGGACAGCAGTCCAATTAAATGGCCTACTCGAGCTTTAACCGTCACTCGACTTAGTAACCAAACTGAGTGAAAGCGCCGCTAAGAATACTCTTCAGACGTCCAAGAGGACGAAGTCAGAAGTACGGACCTATGTTGGGTTTTACAAGAGTGCTGAAGGGAAGTTAACTGAAGATGGATAGAAAGACAAAGAAAGTCGCCACTAAAGGTGGAAACACTTCAAATCTGCTCAGGCTACTTAAAGCGACTTCTAGCTCAATGCTTGATGTGGGAACTTTGTAACCTGGGAAACTGCCATGGTTTGTCTCCTCAACTTGCCAATAGTGGTTCAATAATGTAAACTTAAGCGCTCAGAGTAACCTACTCATAAAAACATTAACATTACACATCATGGTGTAGTGGAGTCCACCGGCTCATGTGAATTCCTTGCAGGCTACGTTTGATACAGAACACTGTTAGACCAGTCGACTTCCTCGTCTGTATGGATTTTAAAAAATAACTAGGATGACGGCATTATTAATTTGAATGAAATTAATTAAATCTTTCTCTTTGCCCTTGATTTGTGATGAACAACGTTTCTTAATTTACTTACTCAAAGTAGCTTGCATTTAAATACATGTCTTAATTTTTGAGTTTGAGTGTTTTTGTTGCCCAATAAAGTAACATGAAAACATTTCCAATACATAACTGGAATAATTCTGGTCACTATAATCGTGATGTTAAATGATTATACAGTTACATCTCTACTTTGCAGTCCTTAATCTCAGCATGACACAAAGACTGACACAATAAAGTGTAACGCTGTCCTCTGAGCATACGAGGCCACAGACTTCTAAACATTGTTCAAACCAGCTTTGTGACTTTTATTTTCTCTAAAGGAACAAACACACACACTCTCTCATTCAGTCATCAGTCACATAGGCTTCATTAGTATTTACACAGTTAACACTTTGTTTTCAGGAGCAGCACTTTAACTTCAGGAGCCTTTTACACTGAGTGAAATCTTCCCTGCCAGGGCACTAAGGAGAAGAAAAATGAAAGAGGGATACAGGAGAGAACCAATCAAGTGAGGGAGAAGAAGGAAGGCATACAGTAGAGGAGAGAACAGAGGTAAGAAGAGTTAAGGAAAAATAATTAGCGGGACTAACATGGCGTTACTGGTAGCTGTGGTGGAAACGTCAGCCGAAGAGATAACTCCGCACTTGGCACATTTGAGCGTCATAT
Organism: Naso brachycentron; assembly: GCA_029874485.1. Taxonomy (NCBI): domain Eukaryota; kingdom Metazoa; phylum Chordata; class Actinopteri; order Acanthuriformes; family Acanthuridae; genus Naso; species Naso brachycentron. The sequence continues at coordinate 27,082,685 of JAQFJA010000025.1, read as the reverse complement.
TGTACAGTGGCACTGTCATCTGACTGCAAAGTCAAATTAACACGCTGTAACATACACAAACAGATACAAATGCACCTACACACAGACTTGCACTGATGTGCGTGTGCGCATGAGTACGCACAAACAGTCACGCAAACAGTGAGTCACAGTGTTCTCACACAATCTCTCTCTCAGGGCTACAGTCCAGCTCGGAGGTGTGTGTGTGTGTGTGTGTGTTTGGGTTTACCTGTGTGCATGTGCCTCTGGGGACAGGGGTGGGGGGGGCATATCCACTGGTGGGTATTTTATAACACACATGATGTTACACGATGGATTCTCGTCACAAATGACGGGTTTACAGACCTGAAGGAACTCAGACGCCTCTCTGCATTCTTAGTGTTTCACCAACTCAACCATTTATCTGCTTGAAATGCAAAAATCCAACAGCTGAATGCTTAATTTTGTGCATTTTATTTGCCTGTTAAGGATTTACAGCTTGGCTAATCTGATGATGATGATGGTGTGCTGGCAGCACGTCACCACTAGTCCTCCCATTCTGTGCAAACTGCTTTTTCCTGCGATGCCAAACATTAATGCAGAGGTTCACACTCACAGACACACCTCGAACCTCCACTCTAATGAAACCACATGCACACACAGACAACAACTGACTTCATCAGCATTAACAAAGACAGTATCCCGCCTCACTTGTAATAAAAGAACGCATAACATCAACACATTAATATACTACAGGTGTAAAATTATGACAAGCAGTTCAATCACATCCACACTGCAGCCTTCCCTCCCTAACCTCTCTTCATGGAACTGAATGTTTACTGACCATCAGGATAAAAGACGAGCAGCTGAGATAGAAAATGTCTGGTTTTGGAAAAAAAATTGGGATATAACCGTATCAAAAACTCGCAGTATGATAATACTTCAGCATCAAGTCCATGGTACGGTATTTATCGCTGTATTTAAAAATACAACAATGATTTTCAAATGAAGCAGCCTGCGCTCCTTTCTTTATCCTGCGATCATGAGTTAACTGTCTACATGACCATACCATGAGCTAAAGGAGCATTTTTCTTTGCTTCCTTCTTCTTCTGTGAGCTGACGGACTGCTTGTCTGCTGAGACGGAAACGTCTCACACACACACTTCAGCAGGTCTTTTCATAACAATGCGATGCCACCAAAGAGAAAGTGAAAGCAAACTTCTGTCGGCTCATTCCTTTAACTATTATTTCAATTACTTTATCAAAGTAATGTGACTTATTATGTTTGATTATTTCTCTTAATTTCTAATGAATGTTTTCAACTGTGAACCACTGTCAAATGTTTAAACCAGACATGGTTAATTAGCAGATGTGAGGCGCTGCAAATTCAAACAAGAGAACCAATCAGAAGCATCAGAGCAGCATCAGACTTTAGACACCGAGCACACCAACAACATGCAAAGCAACAAAATGAATATTATTCAACATGCAGCCTGAACTTTTTACAGGAAATATTCAGATGTAACTTCCTTTGTAATCAGTAACATTTTCATAAGTAACTGTGATTTACTTACACATTTTTTCTAAGTAACTGTAACTGATTACAATTACATTTATTTTGCAATTAAAGTACCTAATTTTATTACATGTAACTAGTTACTCCCCAACACTGGCTATAAATTGTTTGAACAAAGCAACAGTTGGATAAAGTGTTTAGATTATTAGGCAGAATCCAGTTAGTTTACAGTTTGTCTTCCAAATTAGCTTCACTAACCAACAAAACCATCTGACGGCTCCTGTTTCACGCCTCATTCAGTTTATGTTTACAGTCTTCAAAACAATTTAACTGGGTTATTTTTGGATGAATTCAGGAAATGCGGTGCAACGTTTCAAGGTTTTTTAAAAAAGTTTCTCTCTGTCTTTGCTCTGATTTCCATGTTTGCTTCGCGTCTTCTCTTCAGCTGAAGTGCCGGACACTCATGGCTACATCAAACTGATTTTAGTGATGATTATAACAAACACATGGGCATAACATCAGTTTGTAACATCACTGGATTATCTGAATGATGCCTGTGTTTCCCACTTGGCATTTCATTTTCCTTTCAGATTAAATTGTTACGGTGTATCTCGTCTAATTTAATCTAATTTACATTGAACATGTAAATGAAAACACAATTAAATTTTTTTTTCGAAAAAGAAGAAGAAAAAAGAAATGA
>JAQFJA010000025.1:26955718-26961243 GCA_029874485.1 Naso brachycentron | reverse complement strand
AAAAAATGAATCTAAAAACATAATTTTAAGGCCGCAGATGGAAAAGCACAACAGCGTATTTTCAAAAAAAATTTCAGACAGCGGGTGGGAAAAGAACTGCAGGAAATGATCTGAAAAAATGAATTCAATGCCATCAGGTTTGGATAGAAGTTCGAAAAACTGCAGCGTATTAACCAAAAGGTGAATCTGATGATGCCATCAGTTTCAGGCAGGAGACTGAAGAACTGCAGCGAAGCATCCAAAAAATCGAATCTGAAAACATAATTTTAAGACAGCAGGTTCACGACATGGGCAGAAATACTGAAGTAATATTCCAATGTAAGGATGCTTGCGCTTTGACAAGAGAAGCAACTGCTTTGTGGATGATGCGGGATGCCAAGACTGAGCAAAGAGGCAGAAGGAAAAGAAAAAAAAGAGGGACAACCACAAGACAGTGCAAGAAGAAGACAGGAACAAAGCAAGCACAGGGTGTTGTGATTGCCAGGATTTGTCTTACGGTACCACCGATCCCTCCACAAGTGCTCTTTGGTGAGGATGACTGGGAAGATTCCCTCCGCTCCCCAAGGAGTGTTGACACGACACCAAAAAAACCAAAAAAAAAAGTCTTCAATAAGACGCTTGCCCAAACAAATATCAAGTGGGTCCTAGGTTCGTCCTGAGCTAGGACTTTTTGCATGTTCTCCCCATGTCTGTGTGGGTTTCCTCTTGGTTGTCCGGTTTCCTCCCACCATCAAAACTTGCATATTAGGCACATTAGGTTAGGTTGGCCCAATGTGGCAGCACGCTCAGTCGCAGCAGCACAGGATTAACCTTCTTCTCTAACCTGCAATCAAAATCTTTGAGGAGTTTTATTTTGAAAAAAGGCTGAAAGTATTATTTTGGCAGTTTAAACTTCAAAATCTGAATAAATAAATTCAAATATGTATGTTGTCACACCTTCTGTCTGAACCATTATACCTATAGCCTAGAAAAAATAAACTGCATTCTTTTTTATTCTTCTAATATTTTCTGAACAGTTCTTTGAGTTGCTGAGCCACTTATAATGGAAGTCAATGAGAAAATCCTTCAAACCCACTCATCTTCAACCTCTTGCCAGTCATTCATACATTCACGTAGAAACTTCATTCAAACTTGAAAACATTCACAAGGCTTGGGATTATTTCATATTAATTCAACTCTTTTATATCATTCAAACATTTTCGCAATCACAATTTGAATTTCAAGAAATTTTTGGCCCTTTTCAGACTTTTACATTAGTGTGTATTGGATGGAATGCCCAGAGCTAGAGTGCGGAACCTCACCAACAGAGTGGAGGGGACCCTTAAAAATGAAACGGAAGTTTGTCTTTTACTTGTACTCAAGCCCACAATTGTCTCTCCACATACATAATTCATACCTCAAAATGTAGGAAAATTTGTGCTGGTCGCTCTCATGTAACTAGGGAAGAAATCGGAGTTTCCCAATGACAGCTGCACTGACCACTGCTGCCCTGCACACACAAATGTGACACTGTTTTCTCAGCATGGTGTTCTCACTTCTTTGGTATTTTTATTAAGTATCTAGTGTTTTACCATGTTTGATTAGAGGCAGGAGTTTGGGAGGTGCAGCTCAGCTAAAATCAAAGTAAAACAAAATGTCTGAGCAGTTACCTCCCATCACCCTGGCAGCAAACACACAGCTGACCGAACTGAGTTAATCAGTGTAGTTCGACACAGACACACTCAGACATCGTTACAGTTTTTCAAGCCATTTTCAAGTCTTTATTACAAATTCATACTTTCAGAATGAAAGCCTCTAAATGTTGTACATCTTTAATACACTGACATTTATTCAGCTTGGCAGTCTCGTTCATATTATTGTTACTATTAGACTATTTTGAGCTTTTCTACATATTCATCATCTCTAAGCTGCTGGTGTTTCTTCACAGAAGTTGAAGAAGCAGTGACCTCAAGCCTTCAGCCATTGGTTATGTAGCATTTCACTGTTTTCAAGGTATATCAACACATTCAAACTTTAAGTCAGAAAAAAAACCCATTCAAACTCTCTAATGCTCCAGATCTTTCATACAAGGCAGGAATTTTATTCAGCCTGTAAAACCCATCAACCCGTCAACCTGTCATTCACACGGGGAGTGGAGACAGTTATAGTTCATCTGCACGGTAACTTTGTGCAGCACTTCATGCAATGAAATGAATTCTAAGAATCAAAAGAGCAACATCAAAAACTACACAAGTGACACCTACAAAATACGTCCTGCACTCATTAAACAATTTCTTTTGCTACTCTGCTGCTTTTGCTTCTGCTCCTTCATATTGCATTTATAATTTCATACTTTCAAATTGTACTCAGTGTCTTCTGCAATGTATTTCCACTCCCCACTCTCCACAATCATCTATCAAATGCACCCTCTCAGTCTGGCGGACTATTTAAGCAGTAACAATCTCCCAACTCTCCCTCTGCCTGTCAATGCTCTGCTGCCCTGCGTCAGTATTGTGCTTGCTGTTTCGCCCCCACCTCCCAGTATCCGCAGGCTCCAGAGGGTTTGCTATGTGTTTTTCTCATCACTCCTCAATATCTCTATGTTAACCTATCTATGGGGAGTGATGAGGTCGGATCCTGTACACCAAACCTGTAACATGCATTTGCTGCTGCAATAAACATTTCAAACGTGAGTTGTCTGACTGAAATAATGTTATAATGATGCTGCGACCTCTTCAGCAGTTGTCTGCTCTGACTGTGCATGTTAGTAGGTAAGTGTTACAGTTCCATACTCTGCTGTTGCTCTCTGATCTAAATGAGTGTATTTTGTGAGTCTGTAGTTTTGTGTAGGCAGCAAACTCTCGGTTATGTCGTGTCTCTGCATTGATAAAGAATCTTCTTCGTGAAAAGGGAGAACCCACTCATTTAGACAAGGCAATACACAAATCTCCCTCCCAAAATGCCGATGCTGAAGAGACTCGACACAGCAGAAGTGCTGTCTAAAACCCTGCAGGATTCTTTCTCTGCTACTCAGTATCCGCCAGTTCAGGGAGTCACGAGCACAGTAGTGTCCAATCAGATCTGAAATCACATAGCCTCCACCTCGCTTACTCTGAAACTCCTGACTGGAAACACCAGCGGTCATTTAGAAGAAAACTCGATTGCTGCTGCTACTCGACTGCCCAGCTAATTATTCCGATTCGCTACAGCTGTGGCTTTTGCGTCATGTGACCTGCTGAAAGACCCATGAGGCAGGAAAAGAGAGAGCACAGGTGGTTAGTACAAGCAGGTACTGAGATGAAACATTCTCTCACTGTACCTCTTTGTGTAGCTGTGCCCTTCACGTTTATCACTGACTCTCTCCTGACAAACTGTACTGGTAAGACCGGGAATGAGAGAGATCACATGGAGTTTAGCCACAGAGTCCATGAAGGAAAAAACATTCATTGTAAGCTGTATATCGAGGAAAAAGTGAATTGTGACATCCAAATATTTACCTAAACTATCACACAACAACCTCTGGCGACCTCTGGCATCCTTATCCTCCTCCTTAAGTATTAGATGTGTTAAAATGAAAAAAACAGCAGCAAGCAACAATGAGGGGGCCAAGCAGTCAGAAATCCATATAGATGCAATGATCCTCGACTGCTCAGCACAGTCTCAGAACAGCTGATCAGTGAGCTGTACGTGCTGCTGCAGACTTTCATTTCAGAATAAGAGCACCATTTGAAGCATTGTTTGAAATCTGGCCACATGTGTATGTGTGTGTGTGACTGCATCAACTGTGAGTGGCAATGAAAGACCTCACAAGGGTCCTTGATTTTGATTTTACCACTAGATGGCGCCAAAAACTGCACATTACTGCTTTGAGTATTTTTCAGAAAATTGTAATTTGCAGAAAATGTAATGGGTGGAGCTTATAGGTCCTTGTGGGAAACTTGTTTGGAGTGAGATATAATGAAATACTGAAATACTGAGATGTGCTTGTTCAATTTTGCATTTACAACTGTTTGCTATAGCGCCACCCTCTGGCTGATCAGTGTGAGATCAGCACCATGGCCTCGTGGCATCAGCCTCTCCCATTCTGCCAAGTTTCGCACAAAATAGCCCCCTTTTTCTGAAAAGCCACACCCTCTGAAATTTTCATTTGCTCATAACGGCTGTTTTTTTTTCTTTACTTTTCAAGCTTTTGCTGAGATGAAATTGTAGATGTTGTCTCCAGATGGTGCGTACCAAGGTTTGCAGTGATCAGTAAAAATTTCTGGGAGGAGTAGCATCAAAATGGCAGAAAATCTTGTGCCTGGAAGTTATGGATCCATGAAAAAAACCTTGTAATTGATGGAATTTGTGAGCAAAGTTTTATGACTGAGATATGTGCGTTTAAAGTTTTCACTTTTTTAGCTGTTTACCATAACGCCATCCTTTGGCCAATCGATGTCAAATCTGTGTCATGTCCACTTGGCATGACCCTTTATGCCAAATTCCACAACTTTTGACCGTACGGTTGTGTTGGCTGCCACAGACTTCGGTGGCAGAACAAAGAAAAAAAATTAAGGACGAAAAAAGACAGAAACACATCGGGGGCTTCACTGCTTCGTTCGTTCGTTGCTAGTTCTTCACATAAGCTTGACCTGAAGTCCCTTGTAGTGGTCAACCTTTAAAAAAATTTGATCTTTTAGAAAATGTGCCTTCTGTTACAATTATAATAATCACACGGTCATAAGGCGCGTGTCAGCGCTTTCGTCTCCTGACATTGTTCCTCCTTCTCTGTGTGTCTGCTCTGGTGACGTCAGGAGACCAGGATACTCCCTCCCTTCACCTGCTTCCCCCTCGGGAGCTTCGGTGGCTGACTGCTGCTCTCGTGGATGATCTGCTGCTGAGCTCTCACCTCAAACACGCATGTTTCCTCCTACCTAAACAGCAATGCGCCTTGTCAGAGCACCCAGCTTTGAAGGAGATGAGAGACGACACACTGAACAGTTTAATCCTTGTTACGCCTAAAACACACCTGTGATTTTTAAGGGACGGAAGGAAAATCTCAATCATAAACCCAGTACACACACACACACACACACACACTTCACTGCTCCTATTGTAAGACCTCTGTGTGGTCAATCTATTCCATTGTCATGCTCCACAGATCTACGGTGAATACAGTGAAGGGCCTGTGTGTGTGTGTGTGTGTGTGTGCGTGTGTGTGTAGGTGCAACTGTGTGAGTCGGAGTGGAACAACATTAACCTGTTCTGCTCGAACACAGCGATAAGGACTCTGAATCCAGGCTATTACTGTAAGACCAAACAGAAAAGCAAACAATGTGTAGTGCAGCTTTAGAGAGGAGCTCCATTGATCATCAGAGATGTGATGGTGTTGTTGTGCGCAGACAAAACCTGCTGCTGAGGTTCAGACCAGCCTCCCAAACTAACTACAGACACAGAACCAGGACAAAGGAAGAAAAATCAAAGCAAAAGGAAACAAAACAACTTTTTATTTAAACTACAACTGCAGCCAACATGAGGAGAAAGAAAAGTGTGAATGTGAATGAACA
>JAQFJA010000025.1:26945718-26950718 GCA_029874485.1 Naso brachycentron | reverse complement strand
AACTATTACTGTGGTTCCTCTACAATCATCCCCTGAGGGAAGGGGCCATGGAGCCCACACAGCATCACCCTGCCCCCCAGAGTAATGGATTTATGATATCCCCCCTCTCCATATGGAGCCATCGGCCACATATACGTAAACAAGTCACACACACATCACTTCACTGAAGCCATATGCTTCTAACTCACTGACTTATTCAACTAAACCTGTCCTGAGGCATGTATGTTTTTTTCTATACAGGGCCATGCACACAGTTTTTACAGGAATTAAGACAGAGAGAAAGAGAGGCAATCATCTACAATAACCAGATTACACTTTGCATTAAAATGCATTTTGGGGTAATTGGATTGCTTTCATATAATGTTAGACAAGCTGAAAGTATGGCTGTATGTGCAGTTAAAGTCTCCATCAGCTCCATTAAATAATTTACATCCTGTAAATCTCATAGTCTATTAAACCAGATGGTTTAAGGATGCAACCAATGATTATTTTCATTGTCAGTTAATCGGACGATTATTTTTACGATAAACTGATTAATCGTTTATTAAACAAAATATCACAGAAGAGTGAAAGATGTCCGTCTTAATTTCCAAGAGCCTAATGTGACGTCTTCAGTTTGCTTCTTTTGTCCAAACAACAACACAAAAATAAGACTCCTCTTTTTTTTGAATCATAAATGACACAGAAAAGCAGCAAATCTTCACATAGATGACACTAAACCAGAAACTCGTCTTACTTTTTTATTTTAAAAATGCATAAAACGATTAATCTATTATCAAAATAGTTGGCGATTAACTTTTTATCAATAGCTTAATCGATAATTTGATTAATCATTGCAGCTCCAATAAAGTTACTACAGCAGACACATTGTTAGGTAAAATATATTTAAATAATATTTTCTTAGTAACCTTAGTAACCTTTTTTTCTAAAACAACACGTTTTATAGCATAGTCCCTTCTGCTTCTGAAAAATAAAAATGCTTTAAGAAGCTCTTTCCTCCTTATGTGTCCGTGTGTTTGTTGTGATGGATGTGTGACCTTGTTTTTTGCTGTTATATGCAGTAAGTTTTACATTCTGAACTACAGCGAGTCATTGTAATCACTGTTTGGACCATGTAACATTTAATGTGTGTAAAAGGACTTTACTTTTTGAGCCACAGTATGTTCATTATGCTGCTAGTTTAAACAAAGATATTTAATTATTAACACCAGATCTCCCACTCTGCGCGGTGCCAGTGGTGTGAAATGGTATACACACTACGCGTTTCCCAAGTGGGCGGAGTCACGTCTCCCATGGAGACAGTTAGGAACCACCATCCCTCCACCTTGTCTGGAAAGGTTATTACATCGTGTGAATGGATTAAAGCAGATGGATTTTGCGTCACATGATATTCATGTGATGTAAATTTTAACTTTTAATTCAGTTCCCACATCTCATGAGAATGTGTTGCTGAGACAGAGACAGGTCTCGACAAAGTGAATTTTCTCCTGATTTGTGTGTCTGAAAAATGACATTTTAATGTCAGAATGTTCAGAAGATATGTGTCTGCGAAAAACGTGTCCAGTCTGTATCTTGGTGACGATGAGGCGAAAGAATTGGTCATAATCTGTGATCACGTTCATTTCTTCCATAAGAACAGACTCAAGACTGCCTATAGCTTCTAAAGGGGCGGGGCCATGGCGAAACCCATGTGACACTGACACAGGAAATTAACGGTCAGTGAGACGTCTCGCTGTCTGTTAACTGTCTCGGGTTTAAATTCTTTTAGAGCAACAAAAACAAAGTTCTTTTTTGGGACAGTTTAGAAAAAACCTTTGCAGGCAGTGTCTCAATGTCATGTCGGGAAAAACACATTTTTCTCCAAACTGTGTATAAATAAGCCGAATGAGGAGGAAGGCAGCCTATCTGGAATTCAAATATCTCAAAACCTCCAGACACAGCTGTCGTCCAAGTGCTTGTGTTTGGGTTGATGAGGGTGTGCTAATAGCTGCACACACACTCACAGAGCAGAATACACAGCTAATGCTGAATATCTTCAGTGAATCGTCTGGGGTTTGTGCCGTGTTACTTTGAGAGAGAGTGAGTGTGTGTCTCTGGTGGCTGGCCACAGCGTACATGGCTGATTACACACATTGACAGGTCCACTTCATCACCGCACACTGAGCCTATGGCAGCTACCTGCTCCCCTCCTTTAGTCACAACACATTTAGTCTCCACGGCAAGCTTTGTTTCCACTGCCTCGCCTAAACTTTCCGTACTACACTCTTACAAAACAGATATTTTCATCCACATTTTATTTCCACTGTGTAAGCCGACATTAAAGTAATGGGCTGTGGCATTTTCATTTAAATTCATGTCTGTGTTGCTGCTCTCATACTGATGAAAATAAAAAGTTAGGCAAGTTTTAACATTTGGCTCTCTGACAAAAGTACTGGTGAGATCTATACTAAAATTAAAAAAAAACAAAAAAACACTGGGTGCACAGCAAGTGAAGCATGTCGTGTTTTCCATTTCTGGCGACTGGGGTAGTTAGCATGAGCAGACAGTAAAAACAACGCCAGCTGCAGAAACTCAAACTTTTTTGACAAAAACATTTAATCTGTTCCTTCAGCAAAGTCAGAGATAAAGCTCTCCCAGGTTTCGAAGAGGGCAGATGGTGCAGAGAATAATTAAAGGCCAACAACAAAAATCACTTCCAACACGTTCAGCTCCTACATTGGACATCAAGGAGGAGGAGGGGAGCAACAGACACTTGATTTGGAAGTGTGTGTTGTCTGTTTTTGTATACTGCTCACTCTCTGACCCTGAGCCAAGCAAACAATGGCTCTGTGTCAAACAGGCCTTCGATTGGCAGCCTGGTTGTCTGCTCCACAGAAAGTCTGAAACTTGTGTTTGGCTGCTGCCTGGGGAGCTACCAGACCTGATGCTAGCTGAGGTTAACAGCCTGCTGACACTGTGTCAACGAAACCCTCACAGTCTTCTTTCAACAGACCCATTAGCACTTTTCACCTGTAAATGCAAAATGCATATTTATGCTGCCACAGCTGACGAGCCAATCAGTGGGCAATCAAGACTGGCAAATTACAATGTGTGCTAATGGAAATCAGACAACTACGAGAAGTGTTGCTGACTTATCCCTGGGCCCACCGGTGGGCCCCAAAAAAACACTTTTTTAGAATGTGTTGCCATGAATACACCACTTGTCATAGCTAGAAACTTTAAAAACTGTTTAAATCACCAGATTTTCAAGTTTCCAATGGTCACTGAACGTCTCAAGTGTGATTTCAGACACATACCAAAATCTACGCATAAATCTAAAACTGTCACTTTTCATCAAATTAGCTTTATTCCTCGTCGTCTTTCAAAATCTGCCAAAAACAAACCGTTTCCTCTGCCTGCAATCTGTACAAAACAAAAAGTTCTGCCTTCCTTTGTGCACTCATGAAGCCGAGAATGGACCAGACAGACCCTCCCCTCGCCTCTCTGTAATTCATGAGCGCAGTGAACCCTGACCACTGCCTGGCAGGATGCCTTATGCAGCCTGAACACAGGCTGCAGAATTACTCCTGCGCATCTGTAGAGCCAACAACATTTTTCTGATTAACTATTTTTTTAAATTTTTGTAAATTAAAAATTCTGAGAGATTCAATGTTCACTTTTTTTCTTTTTTTAATGGTTTAGGGCATTATAATTTTGTTAATAATGCACAGGAGACATTGTTGTTTACCTCTTTCTCCTGCCATGGTTGTCCTGAATCCACACAGGTGCTGGACCTTATGTTGCAGTGAAAAATGAGCCCACAGTGAGTAAAAATGTGACAGAAGCAAAAACGCACAAAAACTGCCTAGGATTCTGACTTTCACTGGCACTCATAAAGAGAAGCTCTCTGCATGTCTTCAGCTTTTTAGCCAATTTCAGTTCATTGTTTTGTTTTTTTTGTTCTGCTGTGATCAAGCTCTTCCTCAGCAGTCAGAGGCAGATGTTTTCAAACTGAATAAACCCACTGTTCACCTCCTGCCCAGCATTAAACAACAGACAGAAGAAGCTAGGTGCTGAACATAGTGCAGCATTTAAAGGCTGAAAGCCGGAAACAGGTTGATGAAGAGATGGATGGTGGACCTACAGTCATCGGGTGGATACAAACACAACTAAAGATTAATGCTGCTGTCACCCTTTGTCGGTATTATGTTTAAACAGACAACCATTTGCAAACACTTTTTTCAAAACAAACTTTACAAGGTGATATTATTTAAATGTCATGTCTACAGCTCAGCTGCTCCCAAGAGGTTTAAAAAACAAACAAACAAACAGAACTATTGTATTTGTCAAATAAATGTGATTTTAATAATATATATTTCCATCATAGCAAGCTCAAGCTAAAGAGCTGATATATCAATCATAACTTCAACTGTACTTTAATGTGTTTTATCATTTGTCAGTATCCCGCAGGCTGGCAAACATGAAAACATCTGGCCTCACCACGGCTACAGGCAGGATGCTGAGGCAAAGTCAATGTGACCTTTTTGCTCCACTGCAGGAAGGGACAATCAGACTACTTTGAGATTACAGCAAATGGGTATATTTCCCAAAAATAATAAAACGAGGGGGCAAAAAAGTTTAAACTGGTTCAACCAAAACCACAGAGCCACAATGTTGAATCCAGTCCGTCCACTACATGAACATTAGGTGTGTATCCATCCACCTGACCTCATAAAAAACTGACAAGAAAAGTTTCCATGCTTGACTAAGGTGGAAAAGTTGAAAACAAAATGTGAACGTACAGCAAGAGAGAAAAATATATTATTCTCCAACTGTCCAACACTCTCAGCTGCCTGTTTACATGAACATACATGAACTTTAGTTATTTGTTTTGCATTATGGTCTCAGTTTGAAATTTATTTCAGTCAAAACTTGTAGCAAACAAAAGAACATTATCTTCACCAAACTAATTCAAAAATGCATTTTAATTTTTTAAAATTTGGCCATTAAAAAATTCAGAT
>JAQFJA010000025.1:26874157-26884407 GCA_029874485.1 Naso brachycentron | reverse complement strand
ACAAATCTCACAAAATACAATGAATTCTAAGTAAACTGCCTCCATATATTACAGAAGCGGAGCTTTCAGCGGAGCTGCTGGTGATCTCAAATGCAAACTAAACATTCTGATCAATTAGCTGATTCACCCCACAGTACATGGTTATTATTACACATGTTCATAATTTTACCCACGAGCTCTGCGGACAGAAGGATGGAGGACAGAGCAACATCGCCTGAAACAGCGTTTCTGCTGGAAACGTTTTGCTGTGAGCGCTACAGCAATACAAAATAAATAAAGCAAATAAAACGTTTTGCGATCAGTCAGCTGATCTGTTTCCTCAAATCTACATCATTATTATGAAACGTGTCAGTTCATTTACCCGCCACGCCCGTGCTGCTCTCTTTAGAGCCTGGACAGGAAGTGGAGATGACCCATGGCCACATTAACAAAGTCTATGAACATGCAGTGTCATGAAGAAGATTCAGACATTCATACATGAGACGTCTCCTTTATCACCTGATCTGTCGCTGCACATTCAACCCGCGCTGGACTCCTCATGTCAGTCAGCTGTCACTCCAGTGTGTGATGGGAAAACGCCACAAGTCACGAGAAAGGAAAGTGTGCAGCATCCTTCTCCTAACCCAGCGCACCGCGCAGTCTCTCCTCCTGCAGCTGCTGACAGTCTGTCACAGCAGGGCCGGTCCTGGACAGTTTGGGGCTGTGATTAGGATCTGGGGCCCTTAAACTGCTCCTGGCATCACTTAAACCACCATTAAATGTTGTCAGTTGGATTTTTGTTACTGTTGCATATAAAAACAAGTTTATGCTTCCCCTTCTGATATTTCCCAATTGAAATATTATTATGCACATTTTTGTAACTTGGCCTGTATGTTTTTTGTTTTGTAAAAGTGGTCGTGTAAATTGAAGTACAATTGAAAATCAGCTTGAAAGATCAAACAAAATCACACTAGAGGAAGTACTTTGGTAACACTTTCTATGAAGCCTGTCTCTATAATGCATTATAACACATTATGAACATATATAGCACATTATAAGGCATTAAATATTATATCCATGATCTTAAAATCCTTGTTGTACTAGAAGGCCTTGGTGCCCTCAAAAAATTGGTGACGCCGAAGGCCATATGGCCTTGCCCGTAGAATGACGAGATTTTAGGCCTGGATGCAACACATTGTAGATGCATTGTGAATTGATTTGCATTCAAATCGATGACAGGTGAGTCATAATCTAATCGAATTGTGAAGCCAGTGAAGATTCACACCTCTAATTATGGGTAAAGGTGCAGGCCTGAGAGCTGCAGCTAACAGAGGTGTATGGGCACTCACCAAATCTGTTGAAAAGCACAATAAACACTTGTTTTAAAAAATGTGAAGCTCACCAAATGTTTAGCAGCATCCTCTCATGTACCAACACTAAAGGTTACACAACAGCATATAACCCAGAAACAGCTCTTTCAGCTGCCTGAAAGAAACAGTTATTCCTGGGCCGAATGCCATTGTTTAATTTCATGTTTTAGTGTCGGAACATCAGCGGACATGAGTGAGTTTCTCGTTTTTTAAACAAGCGTTTATGGTGTTGGATTTGGTGAGTGCACATGCTCCTCTGTTGTTCTCAGCTAGTGGTGACATCAGCAATGAGCTCCAGCTCTCAGGACTGCACCGTTCGTCATACAATGCTATTTACCATTGTATGTGATCGTAATGGGCCTAATGAAAGGGCCTGATGAGCAAAAAACAAACTTCAACTTCAAGGGATCGAATGCTGATGACAAAATGTTGGAACCGAAATGAATCTCCTTTGCCTTCTAAATTTCTTTTTTCAGCAAAATGGTAGCAGCTTGTTTTACACACTGACACCATAAAGATTTAGTAAAGTCAGGAGAATCCTCCATCATCACAGACACATATAACGCTGACTGGCTCGGATCCAAATATGTCATCAACAGCTTGATGACAGATATATCAGTCTCACTCGGGACAGGACAGCTGGCCACAGTCTCTGCAGTTTTTCTTGCCATATGTACCGTACTGATCAGGCAGCGTGAGGGTGTGAAGGTCACTTTGGTGTCGGCGAGGCAGATGTCTCTGTGGACACAACGCCCCTAAAGAGATCCTGGTTTGTGGTTAAAAGAGCTTCAGCAGTCAGAGCAGGGTTCAACTGTGCAACACAGAGCAACAGGAGGAGTCAACGGGAATTTTAATACCAGAGTTAAAGAAGACAGCAGCTAACATGAGGCGGCTGCTTAAACCTTTAAAAACAAATCCTGGACATGTGTTTGAGAAAATAAATGTGAAGGGGAATCTGTCGTGAAAACAGAAGAGCTTTTCTTTATCTCTCAAATATCTGCTACATTTAAAGCTAAACAGGCTGAAACATAATTTTGGTTTGAAGACTGATGACTGCTAATGAAGTAATTAAATGTTACATGTTCATCCATAAGATATTCTTCTAAAACAAATATGTTTTAAATATTATTCAACTCAACTAATTTTCCAAAACTGGTCCCTGCATTTACTATGGATGTCTTATTTCAACATTTCATAAATGGTTTATAACCCCTATACAGAAAGCCTCTCTCTGAGCTAATATTGCCATAATTTAATGTTTTCTGAAAGAGTCCCATTTTATTGGTTTTAATTATTCAAATGCATGATCAGGAGTGATTTCTGTTTACTAATATAAACCTTCAGAACTCAGCTCAGCTCCACAACTGGAGTAATACTTAAAAATCCAACAGCTGTACAACTATTCCTGCTAGCTTTTGAGCAATAGGAGTGAAATAGGACACAAAACAAGCCGTTCTTAGTTTTAGCTTTGTAGTTTTTTGTTGTTGTTGTTGTTGTTGTTGTTTGTTTGTTTTTT
This sequence comes from Naso brachycentron, assembly GCA_029874485.1. NCBI lineage: Eukaryota > Metazoa > Chordata > Actinopteri > Acanthuriformes > Acanthuridae > Naso > Naso brachycentron. Next base: position 26,881,542 of record JAQFJA010000025.1, on the reverse strand, counting down.
GTTTTTCTTTACTTTTTTATGTCATGAAACACTAAATAAATAAGGATGATATGGCCACAGAACTTCATACTAAAAGATTTTTTAGTTGGTACGACCTACAACTAACTGCAGCTTTCTTCCCCTGAACAGACACATTAAATGATGCTAAAGCTGATTTATAAACACAAGCAAAGATTTCATAAAACTGAGGGCTCTTGGTGGTGTGGTTTCATACAATGCTTAGTTAATGAACTATTATTTGTTTGTGAAGCTTACAAACAGCAACACTGTCCCAAGTGTCAACATGTTGAGGTCCAGGCTAACCTTGGCCATTACAGTAAAAGGTTCTGGGTTCAATGCCCACTGCTATAGGAATGGGTAAATGCAGAGAACAAATTTCATGACGTTGTACTTGGTATGATTGTATGTAACAATAAAGATTATTTCCTTACTGTCACTGCTTTTAGGGTAAAATTGACAAAGAATTTTGGTTGTGCGGATGAAAGTATGTAAATCTCATCAGTAAATAAAGGCTTAGCAACCCAAGAAAGCTGCAAAAGTGTCTGTATGATTTCTGACAACGTCACTGTATGACGCAAAAAGCTACACAGCGCATTCTCATTTACAATTCACATTCAGAGTTTTATAAATCAGATTTGAAAGGAAAGAGAAGAGAAACTTGTTTCAGTTGCTCTTGCGTGTCCGTAATAAACCAGACATGGAACAAAGGAAGCCTGAAGGGAGTGGTCCGGATCTGGTGTGAGAATGGTCAGATTTGGCTCAGACCTGCTGTCCAGCTGGGTTCACCGTCAGTCTCAAGCCTCGGCTTGAGTCTGTGCCCGGTGCTGTGGTCACAAGCCAAACTGACCTGAGTGTCCTACTTTGTGCATTTGCACCAAACACACACACCACCACACTGCCACACACACACACACACTTTTCTGTTGTCTGCAGATGTGCAATGACAACAATTATTATAGTAATTCTAACAATAATCATAATTCATAAGGTGCTTTGGCTGGTCTGGCTGAACGGTAAAGACATCATTAAACATAATGATTCATTGTTACTGTATGTACTGTATTAATATTTTCTGCACGGTTAAAGGGTAACCAGTTATTGTTGGTTGTGGTGGGGGCCTGGTCATCACACACCTTGTCTTTTACCTGAATGAGGAAGTGTGTGGAAACAATATACAATATAAAACACACAATATAAAAAAAAAACAATTTAAAATTAGTATTCATGTTTGGAAATTTCCGAGATACTAGGCTTTCGACACAGACACCACTATGGTACATCCTAATCCAAATATGACCTGCATAAAGATGCACTCAACTCATTGAAGAGTGTTCGCGGCCTACTAAATAAAAGAAACGTCCCATGGCACACACCTGTGCGTGTTCTCAAACATTTCTAATGCTCTGAACTGCTATGTTATTGTATCAGTTCTTCCTCCTTTAGCTCCTCATGGTTTGTACACTATGTACAGCAGAGAATGTTGATTTCAGTGTTCTCTGGCATCTTGGACTAATTTGATTATATACACGCTTTTTAAATGTTGCGTACAGTAGGATGGTCTTTAAAATGAATCTCTCTCTGGCCATCTGCTCTACTACAAATCCCAGAGATCCTTGCCAGGGTTTAATCTGGTCATGTGACCAGGCAGCAGGAGCAGGTGATTCTTGGTCATATGATGTTGTTAGCCGAGGCTGAGGAGCAGCAACATCTGAGCTAAATCACAGCCCTCATCACTCCCTACGCTGAAAGGTAAAGCTGGAGGAATCCCTCCTTTTCACCCTGTGTTTTCTGCCGTTTGTGACAGATGCTGCAGCCTCACACGGACAGAGGAGGGGGAGCAGGAGAGAGAGTAGAGGGAGGAGAGGGGAGGCAGGGATGAGGGGGATGGGAGACCATCAGAGTGCCTCTCGTTGCTTTCTCTAGACAAGGAAGAACAGATGTTTGTAGTCTGTAAATCTATCTGCTGTTAGCAGATCGTCCCCAAGGCTTTCTGTAAGGAGCGTGTGTGTTTGGATGGATTCCATTTTGATGCAGATCAGAAATCTGACAGAGAGGAGGGATGGATTTGTCAAAGTGCTCCATCCAGTTCCTCTGTGTCTCTGTTGGGCTTCTTGCTAGAGGCCACATGTGGATGGTTCCTTCTTCCTGTTTCCTCCTGTTCTCCTTCCCTTTCCACTCAAGTGTTAGGAGAGATGATTTGTGTTCTGTTAAACAGTATTTTTCTGATGTGTGCAGGTGCTCGGGGTGTGGACAGTGGTGGTCTAAAGCGAGCATGTGACTTGGAGGTTGTTGGTTACACTTTATTTAGATAGTCCGCCAACAGATAGTTTATAGTATGTCCCGACCCGATGTTTGCAATCAGGATTGGGCCTGATCAAGGCGTTTTTAAAGTGATTCTGAGCAGATCAAAGCACCGACTGAAGCCGATCCTTGTTTTACTTCACGTGCCATAAATGAGACACAGCACATGGTTTATTATTACACACGTTCATAAATTTTACCCGCGAGGTCCGACAGAGAGAAGGAGGGAGGACGGAGCATCATCGCATGAAGCAGCGTTTCTACTTCTAATGTGCTGTGACCACCACGGCAATACAAAATGTCAAAAGCAAATCCAAATTTTGTGATCAGTCAGCTGATCCATTTCCTCAATATATACACAGTTATTATTAAACACTTGAGTTCATTTACCCGTAAGGCCCATGCTGCTTTCTTGGAGCCTCGACAGGAGCTGAAGATGACCCATGACCAAAAGTCTGAGAACACGCAGCGTCATGAAGAAGATTCAGAGATTCATGAGATGTCTCCTTAATTACCTGATCTATCGCTGTGCATTCAGCCCGCGCTGGACCCCTCATGTCAGTCAGCTGTCACTCTGTCTGTCAGAATCCAGTGTGTGATGGGAAACATCACATGACCACACGAGATAGTAAAGTGTACAGCATCCTTCTCATAACCCAGCGCACCGCAGAGTCTGACAGGCTGACAGTTGGTCACAGCAGGGCCGGTCCTGGACAGTTTGGGGCCCTGGGCAAGATTAGGATTTGGGGCCCCCAAACTGCTACAGCATCAGTTAAACCACCATTACATGTTGTCAGTTGCATTTTGTTATAAAATATTTTGTTACTTTCTTATTCAAATAAATTAAAGAACATTAAGGAACGACTTGGATACAAGCAATTTTTTTGTATTATTAATGCATTGCAGAAGTATCAGATCAGGCCTCGGCATCAACAGATACTCAATATTAAATGGCTCAGATCTGGACTGAGTAAAAAGAAAACTTGATCGGGACATCCCTAGTTTATAGAGTAATTTGTAACATTTTAAAAAACAGTATATCAGTTGGTTAACTGATTGTTGAATATTTGTAAATACATTGTTGAAAATGAAGCCCCTTTCACACATAAACTCCAAACAATATCCAGAGGATCTGATCAGGATAATGGCCAGATCTCCCTGTTTACACATGCAGCAAATATCAGAAGATTGCCCATCTGCCAGGTGCTCACACATGTTGGAAAAGTCTGTGTAGTTTGGACGAGGGGTGGTGTGCAATATGGCGAGTGCACAAGAGCACAGACTAAACACTGCGCTGAAAATGTTTTTTAAAAAATCCAGCTTTGTTGTGTGGAAGCAGCGCACATCCAACCGTCATTCAGCGGCCCAGAGGAGTGAAGAAAGTCTGCACTGTTACAGCCAGGAGCACAACAAATTCACCAAGTCTGTTTTGTTACCTTCACTAATGTGCAGCAGCTCTGTCGGGGTTTCTCGTTTTACTCCTTATTTTCTCAACCACACAGCCAAGTTTAACATTCCCTCACAGTGATCTTTTTAATATGGATATGCTGTGTTTGTTCAGCAAGCCTGTATTTGGATTCAGCCATGGTCAAACTACAATCTTTCCAGCATCTCTGGAACCGACACGTTGCACTTCGCTCTCTCTCGACTGTTTTACGTTCATTAAAGTCTCTGCAGAGGGAGACATGCCAACAGAAAAGGGAGAAAAGAGATAAATGAGAGAAATGAGGCAACAACTGCAAAATCCCAGTGCTTTACCTGCAGTGATCGATATTTACGTCATCAATATACCCATTCCCCGCTCCAGACCATTGTCTGCTCTGTTTACACATGAGGCTCACCTGGATTTAGGACTAGGGGATCGCCAAGTCCAGCTAATCCTGACATTTGTCTTCACACAAGTGTCCCTGCTCCCCTGGGTAAACTCTAGATAAATTCAGAGTCACAGTGTGAAAGGGGCTTTCATTGAATGTCAACAAATGTTGAAATTTTACAAGTACTCTAGATATAAACTACCTATAGGCGGACTGTCCAAATAACGTGTTTAATAAACTAAACTGACAGGATAAATCGAGATGAGCAAGGTCCTTAACCCCAACCGCTTCAGAGGGGCCTGTTCAGCGGCCAATGGATCAGACAGTGGTTGAACTGGGCAGCTTCTAGGTGTAAAAGTCTGTAACTGCGCCATTTTGTGTGTGTGTAGATTTCTGTCAGTTTAAAAAACAGGTATTTCAGGCTTTTAAATGGATGCAAAAGTGAGATTTGTATGGCTTGTAACTGACACAGTGTAAAAAAAATTTAAAAAAATATATTGTTAAACATGATCATTGCAGCTCACCAATTAAATTATAAAGTTTTGAATGTACATACAGCTGTGTTTCAGAGGCATTTACTGCTAGCATAGCGAAGAAGTTGCAACAAAATGCTGCAAAAACATTGACTGGTTCAGATTTAGAGAAAGACCACTGGTTTCACAAAGGTTTTACTTTTGGTTTCTCATGGTCCTCAGTCCCCTGGAGTTGTGTGAGTGACCCGCCATGTGGACAGTGTTGCTCCTTCTGCTTCTGAGTCTGGAGCACTTGCTATAAGCTTCTGGACGTGAACATGTCGTACGCCACAGTCAGACTACAAGATATTTTTGTCTGTTCAAATGTTCACTGTGTCAGGCTATTAAAGAGTCAGAAATTTTTGCAGTGTCATAGCTTAGAGACATGACAGACTACACGTTGCTCCCTGATCAGTCATCGTTTGCAGTTCATGACGTAACGTCACCGGCAAGGAAACGCTCGCCACTGACTACTACTGCTGACAAGCTGTTGTGGAAGGTAAACAAAAAATCAAACATGCTAGCCTTTCTGTCGTGAGGTCGTGAGACGTCCGAGATGCAGCATTAGTTGTGGTCTATTAAGACACACTATGTGAGATGAAACGATCTATTGTCGTGCCCGAAGCTCACTGGTAATTAGCGAGCCCACCCGACGGCCTACTTCTTCCCGGTCGGGCTATTATTGCACTGACATCGTGTTGTCTGACCTCGGCGTTAAATAGATGCTTAAGGGTACCTTGTGTATAAGATGATAAGGGGCGTGACAGAGCATCAATATATGACTCACTAGGAAAGAGACCAGGCTGGCAGCTGCAGCAGTTTGAGGGGCCAAAAATACATAACAGACTTCAGGTTCTTGTTCTTTACAGTATGGTGAGGAAGGAGACAAAGAATTTGGCTAATATCACACTTGGCTAAGACAACATTTGTTAATTTGGCAGGAAAAGCTGACAGAATACAATTGTTGTTTTTCAGAAAAGTCACCTGTATTAACATGATATACTGACAAATATCTATGTAATTATGTGTTCAGTGAAAACAGAAGTGGCAAAGGTTTCAGGGACTACAGACCTGCAACACCTGTAACTTTGTTGGTATGAGGTTGAATGAGGTTTAATGTAACAGGTCGCAGAATTCTGTCAGGCCAAAGTTGGCTTCTGTCCATTGTTCTTTGAGTAACTGTGATCTTCTTGCTGCACTGGCCATGAGTCAGCAGACGGCTCTGCACAGTGAGAGGAGCTGCTTACCTTGCTGTGTTGTTGGAGGTTAGAGGTGTGCAGCCTGACACCTGCAGCTCTTCATCTAACAGCTCACTGTGGCTGCTGCGTCTTGTTCCATTACTCCCTGCAAACTGACTCACCGTCAACATATGACAAAAATGACCAGAGTCTTGTTTTGTAGATGCATTTTTAGTCATCAATACAAAGCTCCACAAACTCCATTTCCTGTGACTACTTCATAGTATAAATCCGCTTGTGCTTCATCATTTTTTCTGAAAATGTTGCCATTGACACCCAGGTAATAATACTGAAAAATATATATTGCAGTTATTTTATCAGTGAGTAATAGGATTGGTCTTGACATAACAGACATTTATTTAAATAAAAATACACAAGACTATCACTTTTTGTTCATGGACATGTCGACCTGTGGTTTTGTGGCACACAATTTTGTGATTTTCAAACTTATCTGTGCAATTGAATCAAAGGCAACTGGATTTAGTAATATGTGTGTGAAGATGATAGCATAAAAATGTGAGATTTAACTCTTATTAAGAAAAATTCTAATTAACACCTTTACAGTTACATTGAATATCATCTTAATAACAACAGTGGAACATCCTGCCGAGTAGCCATTATGGCTGAACCCAACATTAAATTCAAAATTTCCATTCATACAGACAGATTCTGCAGCATGTGTAAACACTAGTTATCAATTTAACATACACCTGCTTTCCTCTTTATCGCCACACTACAATTAACAAGAATACCAAAACGCTCAGAAAATTAAACACAAATGACCAGTTATGAATAAAAATGAGCCATGGACAGTACTGTGGGTGGAACAGGCAATATTAGACAGCAGAAATTAAATAATTGCAACTTTACCATCGGAGTAAGACATCACAAAAGCAGTCAACAAAGAGATTTACAAACAGACTGAACATGTTAAAACAGTGTCTGTGGCCGTGTTTGGAATCGCCTACTAATGTACTGCTTACTACATACTCAATCTTTTCACTGCATACACAACAAACGAACAGTATGCAGACCGCTTACACTGTAGTATACAGCCGAGAATCCCAGAATGCACTTCACGCCAACCAAGACGAAATCAGCAGTCTGAAGCTGATTTACTTTTAGCTCTAGCACCGTAAATATATCGATTTATTAAATTTAATTTGTTTTCAGGCGAGAAAGAAACCATGTAGATCCCCAATATGTCAGTGATTTGTCCAAATAACGGCAGTTTCGACATTCGTTCTGACATTTTCGGAGACGCTCACAACTCAAGTTAACCGTAGTGAGAAATGAACACGCTTCCGCATGTTTTCAAAAATAAACAACCCTAATAATACAAAGAAAACCATAGAGAAAGAATGCTGCTTTTGTTTTGAAACAGGATGTTGACCTAGCCTCACTTTAAACGCTAACTTGAAATAGCTGTTTTCTACCCCCCCAACCGGCTATCTGACTGTTCACCGACATGCCTTACTGGGTGAGGGTGCTGTCAGCACGGAGACGACGGAGGTCGTCTG
>JAQFJA010000025.1:26717790-26728150 GCA_029874485.1 Naso brachycentron | reverse complement strand
TGTTTTTATTTATGAATCATTAAATTGTAAGAATTACATGTAAAGTAAATGTGTTTTGTAAACTAACTGCATTCTCTGCAAAAGTAAACAATTTTTTTTTTTTTTTAACTCTTCAGGTGAATTCGCATGACACTGTGTAGTGACAGCCAAACTGTGTTGACATTCTCACGAACGTCTCGACGTCTGTACGTTTAATCAGACATGGTGGTCAAAACAGTGCTGTGTGTGAACACTCTGAACTCCTACAACACGAACTCGTCTGAACACAGACACGACGTCGTTAAGTTTTCCAACTTCCACAACTGACACAGAGCAGAAATCATGATTATACATGTAGTTAATGACAAAAGAAATGACAAGCAGACCAGCGGATGATTTTATGAACACAGACATGATGTCATTAAGTTTTCCAGCCTGTCTCGGACCTCCACAACTGATATAATGCAGCAAAAACGGATATGTCAGTCGTAGTTAATGACTGAAAATGTCAAATTTCCTCTCTTCTGAACTGGCTAACATACTCAACTTTACAAGACTACGTCCTAAAAAGGGGAGGGAAAAGTGCGCCACATGTTTGTGTGTTTAATTTATCTGCATGTATCTATGGGAGGAATGGAACAGTAGCAAATAGTGTGACTGAGTTGTGTGTCTAAGCCTAGAACTGCAACAGTCAGAATGCGCTCTGACACACGATGTAAACGATCTCTATGTAGTGGTGGATCGGGGACACATTCTAATCATTCATGGTCTAATGTCGTCATATTGCAGAGCCCTAGGTCTACGTATTTCCACTGCTTAAAGAAGTGGTCAGAACAATCAGAGCTGAATGAATAAACAACACTAACAGAAAAATGACATTAATGAGAGTGATACAGTTATACAAGACTCAGAGGGAAAATCACTACTGCAGTTTCTGTGCCAACTAAAAATTGTTACATGATGGATATGTCATAAGCTAGTGATTGCGAAGGGCAAAACGAGAAATCTGATCACATTAACATAATGCCAGGATAAATGAACTAGGCAAAGCAAAGTGGCAATTTAGTCCCTGCAGGCCAACCAGTCTTTAACTGATCTGTGCTGAATCACAACCACTTCTTTGGCTGAAGTCTATAGTTTGTTTGAAAATGGCCCCTTGCCCATTGCATGTCCTCTTTGCCAGCTGATGCATTCTCGTGCCTGCCAGTGTGAGCCTTCACAATTACATTATTGCAGGTTGCCTGGTGGGTGTCTCTTGAAATTGGCAACATAGTGGCCAGTGAAAGCCTTGCCGATGATTGGTTCAGACTGGTTAGGACAGAGAGTGCAACAGTATGTACACATCAGTGATTGTGCTCTACAGAGGAGATGAGGTGTGCAAAGACATTTAGGACTGTAAGAATAACACTGACCGTAAAACCATGTATAGCTATTTCTTTTGATAATGTTTGCTTTCAAGCATGTGGAGGTCATGGTCTCCAGATGTTTTTTGTTTGTTTGTTTTTTCTAAAGTCACATTTTTTCTCATTTGCGTTGCCAAGTTTGTTTTTGTAAGATGGACGGTGTAGAATCATGACTAATGTTCCATTTAGTCAGTCTGACACGACAGAGCGCGTTCGCCAGTGCCCTGTCATTGTGCTGAGGGAAGAGAGGAGTGTCCACCATGTCACTGTCTTATGCTGTTTTTAACAAATGGGCAATCAATCCCTGATAAAAGGCTAAATATGCTGATGCTAGTGAATGTTTTTGTTCCATTGTTGACAATAGCTGTCACAGGGCTTCAGCCAAGGATGCCAGGATTGGCTGGGAAGACTGTGTTTATCTGCTGTTCCTCTTAAATATCATAATCAGGGTGACTGCATGGAACTCTGAGTTTTATGTAAATTGCGTATAAGCCGATTACAAGTGAGGCAGTTCCGCTGTAAACATTATTTATTTTATGGACTTCCAATTTTCAGAACAGATGCGATAAAGGGAAAATAATATTATGGCCATTATCATTGCATTGCATTATTGTTGTATTATGGGAATATTTCTCATGTAACACAAGGTAAGTAGTTCCTCTGCTAGGGACACAGTGTGTTTGTCCTCCGTTTAAGGAGAGCAGAAATGAGACAAATCATCGGTTTGTCTGTCTGGCCTCAAGTGTTATAACAAAGTTTTTCTGCATTCTTCTTTGAATGAAAAGGTGTTTTTAAAATAGATTGAGTCCTGCACCCACTGGGTGCCTTTAGGGTTAGGGTTCCTTAAGCCGGGGTTGGAGCCCTCAGGAGGTCACAAGACAGAGTGAGGGTCGCGAGATCCCCCCCCCAAAAAATATATTAAAAAAATAAATAATTTAAAAAAAAAAAAAAAATCAATAAATAATTTTAAATTGCACATGTAACCGAATATTGTACAAATTCCAATTATATTCTTTCCCAACTAACTTTAAAATAATATTACGGCTGTTGTATGTATGTATTGCTGTCTGTTTGCATAGGCCCAATAGTGCGTGGCTATGCACAACGGTGTAGACCTCCTCCACGGTCGATGGGGGTCACCAGTCTCTGTCACCTTTATTTTGGGGGTAACAGGCTGAAAAGTTTGGAAACCTCTACTCTAGGGCATCTGCAAGTAAACCAGAAAAAATAAAACCCTAACCCTAACGGTCCGGTCTGATATTTGACCTAATAATAAACCGGTTTAGAAAATTTTACATCGGTCCAGCCCTAGCTAAGGGTAATTTATAATGCCAATAAGAATATTAATGTCAGCAATGAAAATTATTGATGCATTATTGATGCAAATTAAAAAGTCCCAAGACTGCACCAAAGAAAAGAAATACTGTATCTGATTTTAATCTGTTCACCATCGCCTTCAAAATTGTCCCTTCATGAAGAAATGTACCGCTCCCAGCCCACCTGCCACGCCTGGAAGTCCTGTTCTGTAAGCGCATCAAGCACCATTATGAGACTCTGACTGAACCTCCTCTACAGGGTCAACGCAGCCAGCCATCCATTTCTTTCTGGAGAACAGAAAGAATTAGCGAGCAGCCAAATCCAGTGAGTTGTGGCAGTGAGGAGCATTGACTTTACTAATGTGGGCAAGTAACTGTTAGTTGGTGTTTATCATGTTGGAGAACCCAGTTGCTGTTGTAGCACAGTTTAGGTCTTTTTTGTCAAAGGTTCTCCCTCAGATGCCTCAGAACTCCAAAGAAGTGGTCGCATCAACAGGCTGACCCTGGGGGATGAACTTATGGTGCAAAACTCCACAAATTTTCTCTTGGTTGTGCTTTTGAACTGATGTGCCTTCTTTCTTAAATACTGCAGACCCAACAACTGTGAAGACTGCTGCTTGGTCTCTGTGTCATAGACACAACTCTTGTTACCACTGATGGTTCTCTACATGCAGTCTGGGTCATCGCAGGCCTGTTGACAGATATTCTTGCAGATTTGATGAGCTATAAGTCAGGAAATTACATAAACTACTAGTCAAAAAAGGTTTTGAGTTGTGAAAGGAGCATACTAAAATGTTTTTTAACCTTTCACTGATGTGCATAATGTGGACGATAATCTGTATGCAACACAGCTTCCTCAGGGGCAGTGAATACCCACTCCTCAATTACCTTCCTTCGCCCACATTTTTTTCCACAAATGATCATGCAAAAAGTTCAAATGTGTTAGAATACATGAGTTTAATATAGAAGCAAAGAAAGTGTAATTGTATTGACTTTTCAGAAGTATCACTGTTACTGTTGTTAATAGAACTTAATACAGACAACATTAGTTTAATGTAAATGCTAGTAAAACACGCATTTCAGAAAAAATGCTGGTAATGTTGTCAACAGATCTTAACAATCTTAACTGTAAGTACACTACCAATGTTACTGCTCACACTGGCTAATGTTTTTTTAATTCCAAGGACTTCAGACAGTTGATTCAGTTCTGTGCATGGGAATAACTACAGCCTCAACACTGAGTATTTGGCATTGCTGTCCTGGTCTCTGGTCACAGCAGAGATACTGCCTGAACTCACCTTTCAAAAGCTTTGCATTACTACCAACTGTGTGACGCCTAGCGGACAGCCATTGGTTGCTGTCGCTCAAAGTGACCATACCCAAAATTATGTTTAACTTTAAAACTTATTATAACGTTGAGCTGTTAATAAATTATGACATGTAGAGACCAAAAGCATTTATTCTGACCAGACTGTTACAGTATTTGTTTCTGCTGTAAAGTTAGACATTTCAGCATGGGGTTCTTTGGGGTTTGACTCCCTTGACACTTTAAATTTGCCCTCAAGTGGCCATTTGAGCGACTTTTTTTTTCTTTTGCACCTCTGTGTTGGCTTCATTTTTCAGCCCTTGACATTTCTGCTTCAGCCAAGTGCTCAAGATGCCCAAAGCCGCTGAAGGCTCAGAATTTTGTCTGTTGTTGTTGTTGTTGTGTGTGAAGGTTGGGACCAGTCCCCATGGATAGACAGATGTTTTGGTAGTTGAATTAACCAGGGTAACAGGGTGATATGCTTTTCAATGGGAGAGAAATGTACTTTAGGTCAAACTTAACTTAATGCATGAAAGAATAACCCGGTGCACCTCAGTTGTCCTCACTGCATTTACTACAACACATAATCTGATATCAGGGAAGGTATCTGTTACAGATGTAGCTGTGTTTTATTGTCTTGGCTACTGTTGCGGCCTCTTGGTCAGGTTGTCATTGAAAATGAGAGTTTGTTCTCAATTGACTTATCTGGCGAAATAAAGGTAAAATAAATAAATCTCTGTATCCTTGGACATAGTCAAATACAAAATGCTTACACATCATTCTCTCTAACGCAGCTTCATCAGGCACCTACAGTCCTGTGAAAACATTCTCACTGGGAGGAGGAGAAACTACAACTCTCTGCCAAGTTCATTTCTAACAAGGGAACCTGGAACATCTACAAGCTCTCAGCCTTATCTTTACCTCTAGACACCCAACGCCTCCTAACATAAACCATGCAAGGCATAAAGGACTCGGAGACTTCTCAAGTTACAGAATAAATCACACATTTTTTTAGCCCATAAATTTCTGCTCTACTCATGGTGCCAAATCTCAGATTTAGTGGGTACACATTACTTGATTTTGTCTTTTCCTTCACAGATGTTCTGAGGGCTAATGGCTTTTTACAGACCTATAACTGTGTCTCTGGAGGTCTTTTGTGGAGCGTGCCTCCACTGTAAAGTGCTGGGCGCGTTACAATCACGGGCTTCTTTCTAGATCATTTTTTGTGGGTGTAGTACTACGCTAAAGTTGCCCTCAGAGGGAAGATAACACCTTACAATTCTCTCCATTAAAACCCCATATATCAACGCGACTGAGGACTGGATCATCCATGACCACACGCTTGCATCCCTGCTTTTTGCTGATGTTGTGGTTTTGCTGGCTTTGTCAGCCTGTGACCTCCGCTGTGCATCGACTTGAGTTGGCAGCCATGTGTGAAATGGTCAGAATGAGGGTTAGCACCTCTAAGTCTGTGGCCAGTATTTTCTGTCAGTAAAAGATAAATTGTTCCTTACTGGGTGGAAGGAAGCCACCACTCTTGATGTGGGATTTTAAGGTTTTGCTCACAAAAAATGAAGATCAATGCAGCAGTTGCTCTATATTTAACCTTTGCTTTGGGGTCTCATTGTGAAGAGCTTAGCCCAAATTCAGAATTCCAGGCTCATCTAGGGTCAGAAGCTTTGGGTACTGCCTGAGAACAGAAGATCACACCTGCGAGAAGCCAAATACTGATCCTTTGACACAGTGATGAGCTCACACCCTGTGATGAAGTAAATAACTTCACATTGCCTAATGTATCAATAGAGACGTGGGCACCATATGTGCCCTCGGATGCCTCCTGTGCAGCTAAGGAAGCAACTCTGGGACAGATCCAGATCATGCTGGAGACATTTTAAATGTCTGCTCTATGTTAGAAGGCCCAAGGAAACCCCAGGAAGAGCTGGAGGATGTGACAAGTAAAGAGGATGTCTGCTTTGTCTGCTCCCACGGCTACATGGACTTGAAAAGAAATTGCCAAGTGCAAGAATGTGTTTATACTCACACAGTAAAACTAAGAAAAAGGTTGGCTTCAAAAAGGGTTTAACTGATCTTAGTTTTCTGCTACTTGCTTTGTATTAAATATTAAATACTGGCTGTTGAATTTCATTGTTGTCTACCTTACATGTATCTTAAGTATATTTTATCCCGTGCATATTGTACAGGGAAAAACAAACAAACAAACAAAAAACACTTCTGAAGTCTAGATCAAGTATTATCATCCAGTTTTCATTCAAATATTCCTCAAAAATTTTTTGGCAACACTTTCTGTGAAGCCTGTCTCTATAATGCATTATAACATATTCTAAGCATATGTAACACATTGCAATGCATTATATGTGGTTAGGGTTATTGTAAGGGTTAACCCTAACCTTGCTTATGGTTGTACACATCTATGGGTGCATTGTAATGCATTATAAGTATGTTTATAATGCATCATAGATGGATGCTTTAAGTAAAGTGTTACCGATTTTTTAAATTTATTTTTTTAAAATTGGTGAAATGAAATACAAAGTAATACATGTCATGTCCATCACGGAAGAAGGCAACAAAGTATAAAAAGACACAACACAGTTTTGAAAAGAATGTCAGTGGAAAATATGATGGAAATTCAGCATTTCTGTTTGTTTCATTCATTTGAGCTCGTTGTCAAAGCTACACCTTTGTCTTGTCTTCTGCTGCAATTAATCGTCTCCTCAATGAAAGCTTGAGTGACATGCAGGTCACATGCTTTTTGTTATTTATTTTATGTTGTGACACATTTGCTAAATCTGTGTCCATTGCACCTTTTCACATTTTAATGTTCGCAATACAACAACATGATCCAGACTATATCCATTTTTTATGCACAAGTTGCAAATGTGCATAAAAATGAGCCCTGTAGGGTTTTCATTGTAAGTTCATGTCAAAGAAATAAAATAAGTAATGATGAGTAAAATGTATTGATTAAAAGGACTTTCCACATTGACAAAAATTTTGGGAAAAAAAATGTTTTTTTAACCCATCATCATAATTACAGATACTGAATATTAGTGAGTTATCAATTTTTAAAACCTAGCGAATGTACCCTCGCCTAGCATAAATGTGAATAGACTTTGAGCACGAACACAAAGGTGGCAGGAAGACACTTTCTCCTCCCCGAGGGTTTGCAGCACCCATGGGCCCTGCTGGCACTAAGGACACATTCTTTGGCAGTTTAAGGCACTGGTGATGAGAGCGTTCCTCCTCTATCCTCCTCTGTCTCTCCCTCTGCAAGTGTCTCCGTCCCGCCTCCCAGCATGCCCTGCAATCTGGAAAATTCTGGTTTAAAAATACTGCAACACTTCCTTTGTTATACTAAGCCCTTTTTTGTTCCCCCTCTACCTTATTTATTTTCTTGTTCTCCGATGAGTGAGAGGGAGAAATAAAAAATAAAGGAAAGGGTATGTGGAGAGATGGAGGGAGGGAATACAGTATATAGGGAGAGGGAGTGACTCGGCACTGTCAGCGCGAGCAGAAAGAAGAAGAGGACGGCAGAAAAAGTTTATAAGGCGTAGTTTAGGAGGAAACGCGTGAGAGAAGCTGGGGAATCTGTGGTGGCCAGCTGCAAGAGGGGAGATAGCGGAGAAAGGCTTTTAATTCTCAATCCCCACAGAGCCTTTGAAAATTACCAATCTTCTTATCACAGACGCAGGGCTGCTTATGCAAATTGTTGTGGAGTGGAACGTTTAAACGGAAAATTACTCGACAGCATTTTTTTTTCTCCCTCTTCCCGCTCCCCCTCTCCCTCTCTCTTCCACACAGAAAGCCTGTTTTGAGTCTCAGATAAGAAGATGAATTGCTCTCTCCCTGCTTTGAAGCGCGTCAGGATTTAAAGACTCCAGCCTCGGCTCTGGTCTAACGCCGCTGCTCTTGCTGCCTTTGTAGCAGAAAACAGGCTGGAAAAAATGGGAGAAAAAGCATTTCAAAACAACATAGATTCTGTGCTTCAACACATCGTCACTGCCTGAGGAGACTAGGAATTACAAATATTCCCTAACCCCTACTCTTCACTCTATTTACTTTAGTATTTTGGCTCAACACAGTAAACACTTTTTTTTCCCCTTTTTTTTTCTCCAGACATACAGGCAAGTAATTGACATGGATGAATTAAGCTCATGTGCTGTGTGAAGGAAATGTTTGAAGCATTTGAAATCTAAATTATACTGCTGGCAATATTAAAAAGAAAATAGTGTTGAAACCATTCAAAAGCTAGAAGCTATATGGCAATATAAAGTGAAAATAACTGAGTGAGAATGAAATTGTGTGCGGTTACATGTTTCTGAGTTTCGAGTTCTCTGTGATCAAGTGTTTTTTGTTTTTTGTTTTTTTAAATTTAGCCTACGCTTCATTCTTCACTATAGACTTCTTGCTTGTTGTCTTCCTAACACTTTTCTTATCACCATGAGAATATCTTAAAAGAAAAGTTTGGCCTAAAGAAGTACAATGAACTTTAAACAAACTGAAATAAAATAGAAATTGACCAAAACCAAGAACAAATCAATTATTAGGAATCTGATTTTATTCAGACAAATAAACAGCATATACAGTGAATTAAAATTCAACAGGTGAATAAATGTGCAAAAGCCTCCAACTTACAAAGCAACCTTTTCATTTGGACCTTGTTTTGAAATTTAAAGGCAGAGTTGGTAATTCTGTAAAGCTGACAAGAAATGTAACATCTCCTCAGAGCTTGTGTAACCCCGCCCCTCCCCTCGAGGCTCATTCTAAAGACACGCCCCTCACACATGCATCACAACCACTCTAAAAACAGAATGGAGAGAGGAGCTCAGCACATTACTGTCAACTTTTTTAAACTACGTCACCTCATGTCTCATTCAAACAACATTACCATACTGAATGTAACAAAACAAACATGGCAACAGAAAGACAGCAACCATGGCTTCACTTTCAGCGCCCTTCGGCTCCCTCAGCCGTCACCACCGCTGATGTGTACAAATGTTGAGTTCGGTTCGTCCTCTTGCTCTTTTAGTCACAGTTTCCCTGCATTGTTCTTTTCTTGCCCTGTTCAGCAGAATGGGCAGTTACAAGTTTTCATATCAGCTTTTGGCGGAGTTTTTTCAGCCATGCTCCGGTAAACGTGGTATACCTTCAGCGGCAGAGAAGTGCTTTGAGTGGGGGATGGTTCACACAAAGGGTCGAGTACACACAGGAAAGCATTTGATTGGTTCTTTCCATTCAGACCTCACAACAGCGACTGGTTTGAGTTTTTACAGGACAGATCTTTCACGGTGCTTTTTCAGATCATGTGATTTATTGATTGCTGTCGGGGTGTAAAGACCATTTCAGCTTGTTTAAAAAAATAGTTTATACTGGATAAAATTAAGAAACTTGAGTCACTGATTATACATTTATTTTATACCATCAGAAATGTACAGTGTACAACTATTAAATTCAAAAACATGCATCGTACAACTTGTAAAGTTACAAAAAACACCTGCAATGTTAAACTTTTGAAGAAGACAAAAGGGTGGACACACAATGTGCATCTTATAAACTGAAAGCCATGTTCAGTGTACACCTCAAAAGTTACTCTTTTCTGATTCTTAGTTGCTTTTTTTTTCATAAACTATATAAGCTCTAATTACAACAGACTGCTATGCACCTTTTTAAAAACATTATGTGGCATAAATGCACCAATACTTGTGTAGAAAACTATGTAGAAGGCATCACTCGTATCATAAACAAACACTGTTGAATAAAAAAATAAATGCAACAACAACTTTGGCTCTAAAAAAATATCAAAACAAATATGTACTTTCATGTAGCAATGTATAACATTACATTTCTTAAAAACATGCAAATTATGAAGTAAGATTCGGATTCTCAGAAAGTTCCCTCTGAGAAAATGTCTTGCAGAAGTGAAAAGCCAAGCACTGGGTGCCAAAGCTTCTGCACAAACAGGGATGGGCCTTCCATCAAAATAAAAGGTGTTCAGCTTAATAGCACACCTGAGGTTATCAAGTGATTGCTGTCATTGCTAACAGCTAGCTATTTGGAATCAGACTATTTGGCATTTATCTATTTTGCATGCTAAATATCATCTTCGGTCTCTCTTTGTCTGTTCTTTCATGCTCTGTAGAATGTACAGTCGCAAGCTAGCTGGCTCAACAGGCCGTTTGACAGTGTAAACATTACGTTGCCTCTGAATCAGAAAATGTGAAAGAAATCTTAAAATACCGCATAAAAGGATTTACATGAGGGGTGTGGAAATGTTGGCACATTAGTAAAAGGTTAATGTGAATAAGTTAAATTTAAACAGATACAGCAAATAAAGACGT
>JAQFJA010000025.1:26701938-26714615 GCA_029874485.1 Naso brachycentron | reverse complement strand
GAAACAAACAAAAAACAGCCCCACTGACTCCACCAAGCTCTTCTAAATTTTACAAATGTTAATGCACCAAATGGACCAAATTTTGATATTGAACTGGGTGATTTTGTTCGGGTTATCTTGTAACATATCTACTGTTTTACAGCCGTTTTACAGTGAATCAGTGCGAGACTCACAGCTACTGTATTCATGCTTAGTCTGCCTGCAAATTGTAGCTGCCTGCAAGATGACGGTGTAACCACACACTTCATCTCGCCCACAAAACGTCCCGTAAATTCAGGGGAGTTAAATATGTTGGGGTGGGTAAAAAAATAAATAATAAAAAAATAAATAAATAAGTAAATAATAAAAATAATTCACATCAGAATCTCAGTTCTGAATGCATTCAGAAATATCAAAAATTGATTTTCTGAATTTTAGTTAATAATTTGATGTTGACGTACAGAAAAGGGCGGAGCACAGCTAAGGTGCAGCACCCTCCCCGACATTCTAACGCGCACACAGGCTAAAGTTACCCTGTAGTTTAGTTCATGTTCGAAAATTAAGCATCTGCAAACATGTTTTGATGTAATGACTCAATAATTACACTTGCGTAAGAAATGTTAAGTATACTGTGAATGTGAATACTTTCTAACGTTAGTGGAGGATTACCAACTGTGGCATGGACTGAGTGAGTCAGTGAGTGACTGGCTGCTTTGTGTAGACCTACAGCTGAAGGCAAGAAGGGGCTACGAGCTGGGGGAGCGGGGAACTGGCCGAGTGATTCAGACACTAAGATCTTCAGCTCAGGCCGGGGCAGGGAGGGGCTAGAGCTGGAAGAGCACTGTGCACTGGGTGAGTGCAACTCCCGCGAGAGTTTACGACGCTCACTGTCACTGTAGCAGCTGCAGATGGGTGCATTCAGTTCACCGTTCACCAAAAACGTGAACGCGTTCAATGAACAACCCTCTTTTAGCGCCTGAGAGACAAATTATTCATCACATTTATTCAGACTGACAACAGAAAGTTGCTGCTTTTAATATGAGTGAGTTTGATAATCACGTCCTGAGCTAATTCTTCTGCTTAAAGGTTTCCCATTAAATCGCATTTATCCTTTTAGCATTTTCACAGAGTTTGAAACTGAAAACAACAATTTTACCCAATCTGTTTTCATGGAATACAGCAAAGCTCGAAAAATCATCAGAGATATTATGCCCTCAGTTATGCCTGTAAGGCAGGTGTATACTGACTCCACCATAAACTGCCTGTGTGTGAAACTTCAAGGCAAGAAAGCACTCAGTACGGTGGCCACAGTGGCCCCAAAGGCTGGATAGATGCACACATAAGACAGACTGCAATGTGAATTACCATAATATTCATAACTTGTTCGTGCATCCCCTGTGGGGTTTTGCTGTGATTTAATAAGTTTAAGAATTATATGTAATAAAATACCAGGAATAACAAAATTTAATACCATATTATTACACATTTAATATTTTATTTTGAAGACCAAAAGAGTTTTATTTTTGTTCTTGTGTTAGTAGGAGTGAAAAGCATTCCACGTTGTAAACCATGTGCATCACAAATAAACCAGTGCACTAAGAGTCTCTTTGTGAATGTTCTTTTTTTATCTTTAAGACCTAATGATGAACAATGACAGGGCTTTTAATGTTGGAGGGCCAATCTGTGCCAAGCAAAACAAAAGCAGGGTAAAATATCAGACAGCTTTGAGTAATTATACTCAGGTCATGATGTTAGGAGTGAGTGATTAATAGTGTGTGTGTGTGTGTGTGCATGCACTGGAGAGAGAACTTAAGGAGAGAATGATGATTAACGATGAAGCAGACCTGGAGAAGGACACGCTGCCAGTGGGACAGATGATGGGAGATGGAGTGATGGGAGGCTGGACAGAGTGGAGAGGTGGACAGGGCTACAGAACCTCTTATTCTGGCTAATGACTGTTGAATGCTGAGGCATACATTAGCAGTCATTTGCTTACAGTATCATTTATTTCCCTACAGTGCATTGATTGAGGATACAACATGTCTTAATGCCACAGCCCTTGATGGTAGAAGGCATGAATGGGGCATGTTTTCTCTTCAAAAAGAAATTAACACAAGGGCGCCCGGTGGCTCAGTCAGTAGAGCAAGCGCCCCATATATAGAGGCTATGTCCTCGTGCAGCAGACCCGGGTTCGATTCCACCTGTGGCCCTTTGCTGCATGTCATTCCCCCTCTCTCTGCCCTGTTTCCTGTCCACTCTTTAGCTGTCCTGTATATAAAGGCACAAAAGCCCAAAAAAATATCTTTAAAACAAACAAAAAAACAAACTGCAGTGTCTGGCCAACCATTTTCTTATTAGAGTGATTTTTGCAGAATGTAAATGTAAGCAATTTGGCCTCTTATCCTCAGCACAGAGAAATATTTTAATGCATAAAGTACTTTATAGACTTCCCTCACAATCTTTTTTTTTTAAAAACATTTGCAAGCATAATAGTAAATTTTTAAAAACAGCCTGTGTCAATGTTCACTCAGTTTTCTTTATGGTAAGGTGTTGCCGCACACAATGGCAAAACAAAACGGACAGATGGAGAATAAACAGGAGTCACACCGGCCATGCAGAGACAGGTGACTTTTTGCTTCATTCTACTAACAAATCAATTGGAAGCTTTTTACTGTAATATGGTAATGTAGCCGACGCCTACTCACAATATGTCTCAGTACGTGCGTCAGGGTATTTTTAGATATGGTGCGATTAGTCATTTACTAAGCAGGCAGTTAGCGTGTAGGTAATCTGACTGGCCCAGCATCAGGCAGGCATACGTATTTATATATGTATATATAACTTTTCTAAGACTGTTCTGATTTGGCTAACTTTAGCAATCAGGTGAGGTGACAAGAAGCATACACAATGCAGTCAGAGCAGGACTGAAGGCTGGTGTCAAGGAGGTCTGACTTAGAGACATTAAAGAGAGACCTCAACACCAACAAAATGCAGTCAGCTTCACTGAACATCACGAACTTCAAAGGCAGGTGTACACTCATCATGTGTGAGGAGATGAGCTGAACTTGTTTTTATGCTTCTATGCTTTGCTCTTCCCAGTGCAGGCTCGGCTGTAAAGTCCAATCTGCCTCCAGAGGAGCAGCTGCCGGGCCTCATAACATCTAGCTGTGTACTAATAACATTTGCCAGTCAGCTAGTTGATGTTCTCACTGACATTTTTTGCGTATGACAGTCACAGGACTGTTCCCATCCGCGTCAAGACAGTCACCATCGTACCTGTACTAAAGTGTCTGCAATGTGGTATCACCCCCATTCTGATAAAGTGCGGCCCTTAAAGACCTTAAACCATTATTTGCCATATTATAACAACATCATTGTTTAGCTGTTGTCTGTTAAGGTCTAAACAAACGTACTCTCAGCACATCATAAACAACAGTCCCAGGCAGTCACCAGTTTGTATTCAGACTCGACACGCCCACAGAGGATGCCAGCTCCACTGCCCTCCACTCAGTCCTCTGTGTTTTACTTTATACTGACACAAGAGTGAAAAACAGATTTTTTTTTTTTTTTGTCTGTTTTATTTGATCGCAGTCAGTGTAAATTTATTCCTCCACAGTCCAGAGTATGCTTATCTGTTATCTTGGATAATATCTTTGCTCTGCTGAGCAGGTCCCCGTAGACGCTCTTTTGGTGGCTGCTGCTTAAGATGACTTACCTGATGTTCTCTCTCCTGTTTATTACTAAAACAACCGATGATCATAACATGGCCAAACCAGGCAGAGAATTTGCTACTTGACACCTCTAATCTCAAAACACACACTTATCCCCGTAACCAGTTTTCTCTTGGCTGTCTGTCAGTTTCCATGTCATCAGGGAAAATAAGTTAGGCCAGTGTGCTTGAAAAGGTGCAGATAAGAGAATGAAAAGCGAGAGAATATTCAGCTTGTGAGGCAGAACAAGGTTTAGAAAGGATCACTGACAAACAAAAGCTTGGAGGAAAGTTTGATTTTAAAACTTAAAAATAATACCTGTGAAAACTGGAAATTTAACAGAAGACACCATGAGTACACAGCCACTAAGGGACACATAAAAAAAGATCGTGTTTGATAACAATTTCAAAAAATTTTTTTTTAAAAAGCAAGATTTTTAAATTGACATAAACCTTTACTGGGAGTCAACTCAAAGTATTCACAATCCGACAAAATGTTAATAAAATAAAGTTATTTTATCAGGAAATAGGCAGACTAGAATGTTAAATCACTGTAAAAAAATGACCACCTTTTATTCTTAAAGAGTATGCCACAAAGTAAATCAAAATGCATTTTCTCCTATCAGGCTTTTAAATGCAATATATCAAAGTGAGACATACAAGGCCAGTTTTAATAAGCTGTAAATCATGTTATTTCTGAAACATTCAAAGAAGGTGGCATGAAAAAGGCGGTCAAAATCTGTTCCAATAAAGTCATAGAAGAAAAACCATAGTACAAAGGTGCAAATACAGTACAAAAATATAAAGCATGAAGAGGCAAAACAAGTCAGATGCTACAAAATGTGTTAGCCACCACTACCAGCCAGAGACTAACGCCTGGGACACACACCTGCGTCTACCTCTGCATCACATCTGCGTCGTCGATCTGCCGCGACTCGCTCGCTCGTTTGTTCACACATGCAGCGTCTGCTGCAGGCAGCGCTGCTGTCTTTCTACATAGAGTTTCCCTTTAAAATTCCCCTTAATATAAAAGTGTTTGATGTCATTAGATATGATGCATTTGATTCATATTTAGCTTAGAAAACCCTGTGCCATGCGGGGTTGGAGGGAAGGAAATGTGAGGCTGCCACTTGTGCAACTGTGAGGATGAAATGGCAAGTTTATTTCCTCTGATCTGTCACTTTCTGACCGAGCAGCCTCGTGGAAATTATACTTTACAATTCTTTCTATTATAAACTAATGAAATTCATTAAAGCAAGTCATTTACTGCTTTTAAAATCAAGATAGTAATGTTCTGACCCTGCAGGTGTGTCTCCACTCCAGGCTGGTATGATGCGCACCGTGTTGTTAGATAAAGTCAGCCAAAGACTGATCAATCTAAATTAAAAAGCAAAACTAAACCTCACTACACTGGGTCTGTGGTTTGACTGTCATTTATCCTAAAATACAAATACTGTTTTACACATCAAGATCCTTCAAATGCTTCACAATTAAATCTTTATGTGAAGGGATTCTCTGCACATACACACTTGTGAGAGATTTTATTTTATTTTGAAAGACACACAGGAAATGTTGAAACTACAGTGAATGTTGCTGGTATCATGTCAAGGTTATTTCTCTATTTTTGCAGAGAAATGCATGTGAAAAATCAGCCTCCTGAGCTGAAGTGTTGCGTCGCTGCTGACGTGTGTCTACTGTGTGGCTGCTCTAATCTGTTTAAACGGGCGCAGCAAAAATAAGCAAAAATGCTGCCGATGCAGATGCGACGTAGACGCAGATGCGACGTAGACGCAGGATGTGTGTCCTGGAGTTTGAGCTAAAGTTCATGGAGTAAGCAGTCATCTCTGCTTTGGTGGCTCTGGTGGAATTAAGGTGAACTCTGAGTGCTCCACCTGTGTCTGCATCTGTCTGCAGTCCAAGGGACAGGTGCAGACAGATGGTACAGTTAAAGTGTTTTAACAAAGCTGATCAGTCAAGCTCTCCATATGTCTGCTTTAGTAGATGCTGCCTCTTTCTACAAACTGCAGAGCTTTATGGACAGGAGATTGTAAGTTGCACAGTGTTACAGTATCTGACTGGCTGAGTTAGTGTAGAGACACTATCAGTAGTGCAGTGACATGAGAAAAGGCTGTACTTTACTTTGTACTTTACTTTTCACATTCTTAGCAGCTAACGGATATTTTCTTAATAAAAATGTACCAGTGTCAAAACAAAGTGACAGTGTGAAACAGGTCAGACATAGTTTGAACATACAAAGAATTATCAGCTGAATATGTGCCTCCCTTCAGCTGTATGGAGATTTCCACTGAGTCTCAGCTCATTGTTTAGCTGTCTGGTCCATAACTTCACTGTTTTGGTTCTCTCTCATTGCTGTCATAGTGTCGTTTACAGCAGCAGCAGGCAGCTGTTTTCAGAGAAGAAACTCTAAACACCCTGCTCATCACCAAACAGCAGACAGACAGAGTCAGACACTAGCTTGGGAACATGGTGGTGCATTTGGCAGAGTTAAAAGAGAGTGAATATTAGGCTTGATGGACATAAACAGAACTCCAAATGAATGTAATGTTGCTTGGTAACTGCTGAGTGTGTAAATAAGCTCCTAGCTGTGTTTAGAATCATTGAATCATTCACTCATTCACTAACTCACTATTTCCTGTATAATGTTTATTATATAGTGAACTATATTTGGAATGACTGAGCAAGATTTCAGACACTACATAGAAATTTTCGAATCATTGCATCAGTAGATGTGTCGGATATTCATGCAATGCAAGTGGGCATGCCCAGCATCTTGCAAACAAACCGAATACACAGGAGTACAGCACTGAAATTTATTGATGTTGCATGGTAGTTTCTTTCAGTGTTAAATCCCAAATAAACTGGTGAAATTCCACTGATGTGGAAGTTTGGTTTTGTCAGCTATGGTCCTGTGTCCTGATCGGTCCTGATCGCAAACTGTAATAGCCCACATTAACTGTAATAGTTCACAAACTCACGAGCTAACGGCTAATTAAGCTATCGGTGGCTAAAGCAGTTAGAATATAATTCCTCTGAACATTTTGCTACTTTGGGTAAAAGTTTTACTTCTCTGCACAGACAGAGGCAAAAGCAAACTCGCCTCAGGCATTTATTAAGAAGTATTTGGTTAATTCATCGACAAACTTCTATTAGCTAACATGCTGACTAACGTTAGCAAACCCTGCTGGCTCTCTACTTCTTCCACTTCTGAAATACTTGGCAGCATTGCACTGTGCTATACGGGAGGGTACATCGTATGTACACTGAATTTTGCTGTGCATTGTGGGTATTTTATAGTCCACTATATAGTGAATAAAATTCTCCACTAAGAATTCGAACACCACTACAAAATGGCGAACACACTGTATAATGCACCATTTCTGTGATAGGGAATGGTTTCAAACACGGCACCTGTTTGCTGTCAAGTTCACCATGGGGTAACTTTAATCTCAGTTTGATACCTGCTGAATTTGGTGATTGTGAAATACTGTATATTGCTATTTGATTTGATACAGATACTATTTTAAATGATGTATCAAAATCTAATATAGACCTGATGTTCTGACTTTACATCTAATCCCAATCAAGTCAAAATTTAAACTAGCAAAACTGCCAACACTCCATAACCCTTTTTCCTGCTGTGCTCCTGAATGGTTTATCTCCCACTAATGAGTTCACAGTGGTACATAGTGTGTGTTCCATAGTTTCTGTAAGATGTCCAGACTATAGGATATGTGTGGCTTTACCTGGCAACCCACATCAGAGGCAAACGACCCTGCCTGACATGCCATGCATCACTCGTCCGTCGCTAAAGCTCTCCGCTCAGGCGCTCCACCTTGCAGTCAATGTGCTCTGCTCGCTTCACTGAAAATGGATCAAAAAGGTTCCAAGGAGAAGAGACAGAGCTCCAAACTTCTGTCCAGTTGGTGTGAGACCTTCCTGTTTCCAGGGCTGGGAAGTAACACATTACTTAATAATGCGTTACAGTAATTTTATTACTTATCCCAGTAACTAGTAAAGGATTACAGTTGCCAAAACAGTAATCATATTACAGTTACTAATTTAAATAACGTTGCATTACTGCGTTAATAGAAAGCGACATGTTTTTTGTCCTCAGATATTTTATGATGATGAGATATACGTGCATGTGTCGATTTATATTTTTCTACAAGAGGATTATTTGATTTGAACGATCACTGATGTTGAAGTTCTAACAGTCTACTGATGGTGTTGCTCTGTATGTCTTTAAATTAGTCGGCATCAAAACAGAGTCGTCGTTCCAATGAAGTCAATAACGTTTTGGGAGCTAAACATGTTGTGCGTCATTTTTTTTGGTTGAGTTTCGAAAGTAATAAAAGTAAAGTAACGAGTAATGTAACTACTTACTTTTGATACAAAGTAATAAGTAAAGTAAATTACTTTTATAAGGAGTAGTCAGTAATAAGTAATTTATTACAATGTCAGAGTAACTTGCCTAACACTGCCCGTTTCTAACCACTAACCACATCAGCAAACACCATGTGTTTTACAAGCTCTGTCGGGCCAACACTCACACTCACACTATTCACTATTCACCTGAATATACATCCAGTCAGACAGTGTACATAAAATAGTGAGAGAAAGAGTGACAGAGAACAGGACAGGAGACGTAGAGAGGAGAATAGCAGGGTCATACATCAGTTTAATGAGGGTGACGTTGACAGAAATAACTGCGGAGCCGCTTCTGCTCTGAAATCAATAGCCTGGCTCTTTATGGCACTCTAAATAATGCAATAACTGCACCCTGACACTTATTCCTATACGAATGATGTTACTGGCATTGCCCTCACATCTTGTTTACAAAGTCATTTGAAAAGTAAGATTTCTCTATATGCATGTAAGAGCCATGTGCTAATTACAACCAGTGCACCGTATGTCCACAGCAGAGAAGAAGCCAGACTATTGATATCAAAGTCTGTCACGTTTCTGAAAAGTACTTTTGAATTGTGCATTTGTTCACATTGATTTTAAAGTAGAAATTTCCTGCAGGTGCTTCGATCCTTCGTCTCCGCAGCTTAATCCGGTTATTTTACACATGACAGGGGGCAAGGGGGAGGTATAAAGGCCTATTATTATATTTACATTACCTATTAGGGTTAAAGTAACTGGCCGGTGGATCAAAGGTCGTAATTTGCTGTCAGTATTGAAAGAGAAAGGATTCATTTAAGTAGATTTCTGGTAAAGCTGGACTTGGAACATGAAGACCAGTGAAAGTGAAAAGTGAGCAGCCACAAAAAGCCCTTTTTTTTTTCTATGGAAATTTTAACACTGAAAGGTGTCTGATGACATGGCCTGAGCTGGGTGTGAATTTGTTGAGGGGGATGAGGGGGATTTCCCCCTACCTGCTTTTGATCTTAAATCTAAGTACAGTTTGTCAGTGTAAAATGTTAAACTTAAATATTCTATTCTATAAAACTTTTGAATAATGCTGCTTAAGGCTGCTGGGAATGTGCAATAGTTTCATGGTATTGCACCACTTAGTGTGTGCAAGATTGTGGCATGTGCACAATTCTGTGATGTGCAATATTGGATTGTGTTTTTTATTTTTGTGGTTTGTATATGTTGAGACATTCATGTGTGTGGCATCTGAGTCCAAGACAAATTACCCTATGGGGACAACAAAGTATATTGTATCCTATCATCTCCGTCAATAAGAAGGTGAGTTAAATTCACCACATCTCACACACACACACACACACACATCCACACACACGAGGAGCTCCTCAGTGTTCTGTATGAAGCTGTCAGTGTGAGTAACACATAATACACCACGTCCAAAGTGAGTCCTGTGTCTGTCCTCCTTTCTGTTCTTTTTCCTCCTCTCTGTCCTACTTTCTGTCTACCTCTTTGTTCTTTTCTCTGTCCTCTCTGTCCTTTTCTTTGTCCTCCTCTCTGTCCTCATCTCTGTTCTCCCCCTTCTTTCTTCTCTCTGTCCTTTTGTCTGTCCTTTTCTCTGTTCTTTTCTTTATCTTCCTATCTGTCCTCCTTTCTGTCCTCCTCCTCTGTCCTCCTCTCTGTCCTTTTCTTTGTCCTTCTTTCTGTCCTCATCTCTGTTCTCCCTCTTTTTTATCTCTCTGTCCTCCTCCTCTCTGTCCTTTTGTCTGTCCTTTTCTTTGTCCTCCTCTCTATCTTCCTCCTTTGTCCTCCTCGTGGCATTGGGTTGATAACAGCTGACTACCTCCCTCTTCACAGAATTGGCATGAGTGCATCCTCAGAAATAAAAAAACAACATTCAAAATGATGAATAAATAAAAGTAGCGCCCCCTGCCAGAGACTTCAAGGATGACCGAAGGTTTTGAACTCTGATAATGCAGTTATGTAACTCCATTTAAAAAAGTAAGTCTTAAACATGTAGCGGCCTAATAGCTGGCTGTGGCCATGTGATCCGCTACACTGAGTCCTTCCGCTGTGTGTCATCACTGCAGCTTGTGTGAGAAAGTTGGAACATCTGTACCTTTTTCTTCTTGAGGCTCAGCTGCTTCAGCTTCCAGTTATTTGTGTTCCCTCCTAAAAGTTGAGTTGTAGCCTGCGGTCATGCAGACAAATTTTGGCTGTCATCCCTTCGACACTTCCTGTTTTTGGTGAAAGTTCTTTTAAAGTCTTTGTATCTTCGTCTTGGTGTGAGTTACCTGATCAGTATGGAAGATTTTAAAAGTAGGATAAAGGACTGTGTATGTACTGAATGCACATGTCCTGTAACTGAACACTGGTCAGTGACTGTCTTGATGTAAAGTGCTAATTGTTTTTTTGTTGTTGTTGTTTTTTTTAACTTGTCATTTGTTATGTCGTCCGTTTCATTAAAGTGAAACTTGTTATGCTGTGCTTTGGGCCGAGAGTCCCTGGCAAAAGAGATTCTGAATCTCCTGAATGTTCTTGGTGAAATAAAGGTTAAATAAAAAATTAAAAAAGTTACCAAATTGCTTTCAGTGACACAGAGTACCTTTCCCGATGTACTGCTGCAGTATCACCCTCTATTCATACACCCCGCTTTACTACAACTACTGTTTATGTACAATGACCTGCTCTACTGTGATCTACTGTACACCATGCCATAGTATTACCTACTACACTGCAATGTGCAACTGGTCTGTTGTGGTCGCACTGTCTCTCATGTCTTTCAGATGGAGTTCGGTGTGGTCTACAGTTGTCTTGAGGACAAAATGTTCACAGCGAGGAAGGGGAAGGGAGCATTCTGTAACGGAGAGCCACTCCAGGTGTCCCTTCAGGAAGGTCAGTAATGAAGAACACAGCACAAAGGATTTACACCTCAGTAAGGCACTGGGACCAGTCAGTTCTTAACAAAAGCAATTTATTTCATAGTTAATGATCAAAGGCAACAACTGAAACCATAAAATATTTAGAATGACTGGGACAGTCATGTAATCACACCCTGAATCTCATAGACTCAGAAGAATTACATCCAAACTAAATAAATCAGTGTTTAGGAGGTGTAGCTGAGAACAACACAAACATCAAGGGAGACAAACAAGAATGTCACCTGTGCCTTTTTTTCCTGCAAGACATCAAACAGTCGATCATCGCCACAGAGTTTGGATCCAGCAGAGAACCTGAAGCTGTCGACAAAATCTTCTCGAGCCTGAGAAACATCCTGTGCATCCCTGTACACGGGTAATACTATCAATACTGTAGTAAAGCCACTGGAGTTGTAAAATAAATGTAAGGTAAAAAGAGTATATGTATATTACCAGCGTGCGTGGTGCAGGAACTGCAGCAATCAACATGTGTCTTGTGGCCGCTGGTTGTGTTGAAGCATATTATGAGATCGGGATTCATGTTTGGGACGTCGCTGCTGGCTTGCTGATTGTCTCCGAGGCCGGAGGTGTCCTGATGGACGTGGAAGGTGAAGACATTCAAACAGCAGCACAATTTTCTAAAGTGATTCAGATGGAGAAATAGACACTGAGACATTCAGCTGACAGTTTCCTGGGTTTGAAGGTGTTCACTGTGCTGTCTGTTGTATCTGTGTTCAGGAGGCCCAGTGGACATGATGTCCAGAAGAATCGTGGCTGCTAACAGCAGAACCATTGCTGAGAGGATCGTCAAAGAGATAGACTCCTTCAGTCCCTCCAGAGATGATACTACACTGTCGCTCAGACAGTGAAGAAGTGCACTGCTTCTTGGTGTCGTCAACAGATCCTCTGTGTTTAGTTTGTAACATTGGGATGAATAAAGATTGTGTTAAAAAACAAGTACACATCTGAGTATGTCTGATATCTGATCTGTACATCTTTGGAGGCCTCCGGGCAGCTGTGGCTCAGGAGGTACAGCGGGTCGTCCACTAGTAGGTGGTACATGGTTTGATCCCCTGCTTTCCTAGTCTACATGTTGAAGTGTCCTTGGGAGAGATACTGAACTCCAAATTGCTCCTGATGGCTGTTCCACTGGTGTGTATGAATGTGTGTGTATGAGCTCATGATGAGCAGGTTGACCTTGCCATCAGTGGATGAATGTGTGTGTGAGTGTTGATGTGCAGGGTGAAGCACTTTGTTTGATCAAGAGACAAGAAAAGACCATGATATATGCTCTCCATTAACTGTTAACCAAGACAGGTGACAGGTGTTACATTGTGATGACCGGTGTTACAATTATTGTGAAAAAGTGGAAAACCTGGGTGTTTTCATGGACTCGAAACTGAAGAAAGTATGGAGTTATTAACATTCAGTTACTGGGACAGCAGATAGAGAAGGAAGAGAGAAACGGAGGAGCTCAGAGCATCATGGGAAATCCCTCGGCAGTCTAGGCCTATAACAGCACAACTGTGGGCCGGCCTGAGCCAGCCTTAACTATAAGCTTCATCAAAGGAAGGTTGTAAGCCTACTCTTAAACGTAGAGATGGTGTCTGCCTCCCGGACCTGAACTGGGAGCTGGTTCCAGAGAAGCAGGGCCTGATAGCTGAAGGCTCTGCCCCCCA
>JAQFJA010000025.1:26418088-26428642 GCA_029874485.1 Naso brachycentron | reverse complement strand
AGATTTATTGACAATTAATCCTGCAGAATTGGGTTATTGCATGAAAGTATGTCAGAAAAGACTGCATACCCATATTATACGACAGGCTACACATACATACATCACCAATCCCTTAAGCTGTTATTCATTAGTGATGTGTGAAGCCTGCTCAGCAGACCTGAGTGTGCTGCCACTGACATGGTGGTAATATTGATGGGAGAATTCCATTTTTAATTCCCCCGATTAGGATTTTTCAGCATTATTAATCCTGTTATCAGCACCCAGCAGGTTGTCACATCTGAAAAGAATCAGAACGGCGGTCACTTAAAGAGGGAGAGAAAAGAGATGGCTCATTTTGATTTTTGTCATGCTCGCTCTATCTTTCTCTCTATTCTCCCTTTATATCACTCTCTCTCTCTCTGATTCCCTCTTTTCTGCACGTACATGTGACACACAGGCAAAGCAGTCGAGGGAAGAATGAGAACGAATTAAAACAGCCTCATTAAATGAGGACAGGAGTGGATAAACACAAAGTATCCTCCATGTGTGTATGAAAGACAAGTCTGGATTTACAGCTCGCACTTTAGTGGGGGAAGGATGTGTCAAAATTATGCAAATGAGAAATGAACGTGAGATAAAAAACTTGCTAATTACTCCAGTGGTGAGTATTTGGCTGCAGCTGCTGCATCATAATCAGGTTTCTCCACCGAGAAAGACCAGCCAATAGGAATGTCCCAGTAAAAGTACACTGTGCTGCTCTGTATGTAAAACCCACAGTATTACCAGTACTTCTAAATCAAGTAAAAGATAAACTGGGCCAGAAAAAGAATAGCTTCATTGGTTGAAAAGACTGATGAACTTCACCATGTTCTCCCTGCAGGAATGAAGAGTATGTTCTATAAGGCCAACTGTGCTCTCTATTGTCATGTGTGTTATGGATTTAAACAGACAATAGCCCGGCAGATTACCAGGGACAATGACAGAATTACTGAGACAGTAGAGCCCCAGAGGTTGCTCTTACTGTGTGGATTTGGACATTTTTAATATGATTTCAGTGAGAGAGCATTGGTGTCTGGCTGTGCAGGAAGTGTGAGCAAATTGCCTCGGGAAAACGCCCATCTCCCTGGACTCTGGCAGATTTACATGGATCTGGACTTGAAACAAAAGAAAGTGTTTTGACAGAACAGCTGTCCTCCCATTTCTTTGCTGTCTCACTGCCTTTATTTCCAAGTTTCATGGGGCAAAGCAAGGCAAGTTTATTTGTATGGCACATTGTCTACAACAAGGCAAATTAAAGTGCTTTACATTAAAAGGTGTTCAAACAAAATATACAAGCAACACAAGACAACATAAAAATACATAAAAAAACAAGTAAAAGTGTTAAATTAGAAGTAAAAAGAATCTAAAATAAGAAGAGAGATCGAACAGCAGAATAAAAGTTTCAGTGCATTCAAAGATTTGAACTAGATTTGACTTGATAACATTCAGTGGTAAACAGAGCAGTCTTCAGCTGTGTTTTAAAGAGCTGAGTGTTGCAGCAGTCCTGCAGTTTTCTGGCAGTTTGTTTCAGAAATGTGGAGCATAAGAACTGAACACTGCTTCTCCATGTTCAGTTTTTATTCGGGACAGAGAGCAAACCTGCAAACCAGAAGATTCACACCATAGCAGCGGATCAGAAACTTTTTTTTGTCCCTAAACCATTTAGGGCTTCCTAAACCAACAGCAGTATTTTAAAATCTGAGAACTGGAGTGATATGATCCACATTTTTGGTTTTAGTAAAGACTCGTGCAGCAGCGTTCACAATCAGCTGCGGCTGTCTGATGGACTCTTCAGTTTGACCTGTGAAGATGCTACTACAGTAGTCAAGTCTACTAAAAGAAGAGATGTACTCAGAATGTAAAAAAATAAATAAATAAAAATATTTGCCCTAATATGACTTGTTAATATCTTCTATAAGCAGCTTTTTTCTCCCAGTTTTCAAAATACCAGAAAACCAACAATGAGCCAAAAGATTTGTAAAGAACAAAAAACCTGGCAGACATTTCTCTGTACTGTCTCGTTTTGAAGCCACATTATATGTAAACAAATTGAAAACCACACTTACACTTTACAGCAACAACAACAACAGCAACAAAAATAAATAAATCGAGGGACGAGGTCTGGAAGTTCTGTTTTGAAACGTTGCCTAATCTGTTTTGTTATTGAACCCACACCATTCTGTCGGTGTAACAGAGCAGTCGGACTCACGTCTAAAATAAAATAAAAAATAAAATAAAACTGATAGATATAAATGTTCATGTTTTTACAACGTAACTTTACCCATGATATGGACAAATGTGTTAAGGTTACACTTTCTCTGTTGAAGAATGAACAGATAGATGCTTTCTGAACCATAATGTCACTAACACCACCCGCAAGAACAATACAAAAACTACAAACGTACAAAAATGTAATACACAGTAGTGTGCAGCGCCATATTGTTTGTAGTTCTAATGTGTTTTCTCTAGTAAGTGAAACAGTGACCAGGAACCTTGCCACTGTATGATATGTTTTAGCAGGTTTGAAACACACCCGTTTGGTCAGATGTAATTTTTATTACAAGGAGGTGAAATCATGTTTCTTCCAGGTTTGACCCTATATCAAAAACATCTATTGTTTTGATCAAGGTTATGGTAGTAGAGTCCGAGAGCTTTCCAAAACAGTTCACCTCATGTTTGTACAATGCTTTGTTGCCGCCCTGTAAGCCTTTGAATGCGTCTCAGGTTCAGCGTTCAAGAGGCAGCCCTGAGGAGCAGGAGCCGCCCACAATTTTCACACTGACAAATGTTCCTCTCTAGGTCAAGACCTTTCCAACGATGTCTTCTCTGTCATCCTACAGCAAAGTTTCATTTTCACATTGCTCCCAGCCAAGGCCCTTCCAGGTGAACTTTCTCAGACCCTTCCAGCTGGATTAAATGAGTCAAACATAATTTAAGGGGCATTTGGCAGCAAAATGTGTTCAAAATACTGACAGTTGCTTTATATACAGTCATGCTTTTCAATGTGAACCAGTTTTGACCCAGTTAACCCCATAAACTATGAGTATTGCACAGTATGTATGACACATGCATATTGTGCTTGATTGAATATATGTCTGTAATTTTGTTTTTAACTAGATGTCACTTTACCATTTCTATTCAAATCCATCAAGTAACCTTCTCCTGATCATGTTCACACTGCATGGTAAATTATTTCTATAGATGGAGTGTGATTCAGCTTCCCCAAAGACAGCAAGAAGCTCTGCTGTGGCCCATGGAGAATTCTTAACTTCACTCCAGAGTAAAACCCTCTCGTTAATCTGATTAATTGATGTATCCGTGAAACAATAAGTGAATGATCAGACTAAGTCACACTAATGTCGCATGGTTTCGACTACACATGACGGTTGCAGGAAAAGCCGTTCGTGGTAAAATCAATTTCACACAACACTGTCAAATCACTCTCCCTTTCATGCTAATGGCGGACATTTTGGTTTAAAGCTCTTGGAAAAGATGACTGAATGATCACCATATTAAAAATGTCCAACTTTGCAGTGGTCATTTCATATCAGGTAAGCTAATGTTAAGTCAGCCAGTCTGTTGTGATATACAGACAACAGTTTAAAACTGAAATCAAACAGTATATCGTCGGAGTGGCTCAGTAGCCGTCCTCATCTCTCTGGGCTTTCTGTCACCGAGGCGTGTGCACATCTGCAGTGTTTGCTAACATATAATTTGTCTATTCCACAGTCTAATCATTTCACATTTACTCTTTATTGATCCAGGAATCCCATCCAAATCACCCTGAAGGGCAGAATTTCTGCTAATAGCCACAGTAGAGAGCGATCACATGACCTTTTTCCTCGGCAGGAATTTAACCAAATGAAACATGAGGTGTAGCCATCACAGCTGGCTCTGCATCATATATCTGCTGTTATCCCGACACTTCTGAAATACGATCCTGGGACTGACTGCCCTAAACTAGGATATTGATGGAGATGACGGTGAATGAAGTGTTCTGGCTGGAAAA
This sequence comes from Naso brachycentron, assembly GCA_029874485.1. Taxonomy (NCBI): domain Eukaryota; kingdom Metazoa; phylum Chordata; class Actinopteri; order Acanthuriformes; family Acanthuridae; genus Naso; species Naso brachycentron. Next base: position 26,424,615 of record JAQFJA010000025.1, on the reverse strand, counting down.
TTCCAGGTTGTTTTCAGTAATATCACATCACAACAAACTAACAAGAACCAGCAGGATGTGACTGAAGGCAGTAAAAATGTCAGTGTATTGGTTTTTCCTGCCAATAAACTGACACAAAAACTAGGTTCTGAAACCTAAATGAAATGTTGTGGATGACTTACTACCTTTTGCAAACATGCAGTAGGGTTTTGATGAACCATTAAACTGTTTTGACAATTGCAGTTACCGTTTAGAGGATGTTAAGATTGTTTCTAAAAATAAGCCAAAATGAATGAGGACAACTGTAAGCATCTCCTGCTTCTCAGACCGTTTGTACTGATGGTTACTTTAAATTAATTACCTAAATGTTTTAATATAAAAAAAGTGATTGAGTAATATTAAAATGACACATGTAGCAAAGTGAAATACATTTAAAAGGTACTTCTCCTCCCAGCAAAAAATCTTTAAATCCTAAAAAGACTGTCACTGCAAATAAATATTCAAATATTCACTTTTTAATAACCGTCTGTATTTTTAACAACTCACTTGGAAATGTTCTCCTTCCTGTCAGCCTGCGTAGCTCTAATCCGCTTGCGTCTTCTCCCCCTGCAGTGTCTTCTATCTTCACTGTACCAAATGTCAAGCTGCAGACAGAGAGCGGGGACAGCATACAGGTGTGTGCACGAAGGAACAGCCATGGAAAGGCATCCTCTGGCAGCAAACACTGACCTGAGGCAGCATCCTGCACATGACTGCCTGACAGGTACGTCGTGCTCATTACCATGCAAGAGGAGACACACGCAGTGTGCAGGAGGAGCAGCATGCAGCTTCACACACTCACAAGCAAAATATAAATGCATACAGAAGCACGCATGAGGCTAAACATTCCTGATCCTGACTGTTTCATCAAACATGATGACTGAAGGTCCCGAAGAAGCATTTCTTCAGTCTTAAAACATGTTATATGTTAACATGTCGGGATTTTTAGCAGAGAGGCGTCCACTCTGAATATGACACTAACTGTGTCGTAATATCCACATTTTTGTGCAGTCCTGCTTTATTTCATAGTAACTTCACGTTATCAACTTTCCCTTGGGAAAGTGTATGCTGAGTGTGCTATGTGCCATAGTCATCCAAATTTTGACCCAGAAAATGAAGAACATGCTTATTTGGGGTTGTGTGTATTATCCTCTGTGGGCTGTAAAAACCTTTTAGAGATTCTTATCAGCTGTGTGAGCAAATTGTGAAAAAAGGGTGTTTGACACAGAAAATCAGTGCTAATGATGTTCGAGAAGTTAAAAATACGACAAGGAACTTTTATGTGGCTATGAAACAGTCTCAGTTTAATATCGATGGCTCTATGTGACCTACATATGCAAATGAGACTATCAGCTACAAGACTGGCTATTTCTGTAAAGTTCTTTTCAATGCTGGCTGTCAAATTCCAAAATCAAAACTATTTTTAAGATGGAGTGCTGAGGGTGAATTGAGTTGTGTCAGCCTGAGGAAAGACGCTGCTCTGGAGTCTGGTTGCTTGTCAGTGGATACGTCTGTATTCTGAGACAGCAGCTCGAAACCTTTCATGTTGACCATGCTATCAAGTTTAATCTTACTGCAGGCTTTTTATGATGAAGAAATGACATCTTTGCTGAAAATTACAATCACAGAGCAACCAGATCTGTTAGCTGCCTGTGACCTTGGCATGCGAGCTTAGTCACTCAAACAGACTTTGTTTTGTTTTTCCATCCTCATATGACACTTGTTAAACTTACAAAGCCATATACAGATACATTACACCACATGAATGCATCCTGGAAATGAATGTGTTTAAAAAAGGGCAATAGCATTACCAAAACAAACGCACACGCTCGCCAGGTCAAGTTTACAACAGTAGGCAGAGCTGTTGTACCACTTTTGTCCACAGGGGCCGCCAGAATCCACAGAAATACGAAAAGTTCCTCATAGCTGTTTGAAACTTACCAACTAAGTAGCCGACCTTTAAAGTTAAAATGCTTGCAATGTCCAGATCAGATGTGACTGAGTATGTCAACATAATGAATTAGGAGATGCACTTTTACTGTGACACCCTCACTAAGCAATAAATTGTCTGTTTGCCAGTTTGCCATTACCTTACATCTTATTCTTTTGCTGCACTATGTAATCTAGCTAATGTGCTGATAAAATTGGTATTTGGTTTATTTAACATCTAAAGGATGTAGACTGGAAAACATCAAAATGTTTTGTTTTTCCTGCTATAAAACAAAACAGTTCATAAGTCAGACTAATATTAAAAAAATCTGGAGTAGTGATACAGCACAAGAAAGAAGAACAGTATGAGTATGAAAGTGTTTAAATACGCTCTGGTTCATCATGCAGATATATTGACAACACTCGTCTGCATCCTGCCAAACATCTCACTCATGAGACACCACGAGATGTGTGCTATCTGCACTGAAGCAGAGTGTGGTGATTGATGGAGGAATGGCTCCGAGTGGGTGAGGAGGGCGTCCCGTTCTTTAGAGACGGGGGTCTCATTCACTCCTCAGATAAAGCTGCACTATTTGCATGTAATAAGAGGGACAGAGGTCAGGCGCGGCTATAATGACCGGCCTAATGATGGACATGAGATTGTGAGGGCCAGCACACAGCACTGTGGACCAGATTATATATATAATTACTGACAGGTGCAAAGACACGCGAGACACATCAATTCTGTAACCAATAATATCCAAGTTGTAAGAGACAGCCTTCTTGTTTGTCGTCATGATTTTCTTTGACAACATTTATGTATTTCTTTAAACATGAGCGAGATAGGAGGCTGAATACCATGTGTACTATTCCAGAGAATATGCCGAAGTATGTGTATCCTGGTCTGAAGGCTCATCATGTTTCTGTCTGTGTGTGTGTGCGTGTGTGTGAGTGGAAGTCACCCCACTGAGAGAGCTGTGTCCTCTCAGCTGCTGCATTTACATTGAAATCAGCCTCTTTGTCCAGCCCCGTCCTGCAGCCTGACAGGCTGGAGGCGCTCCTCTGATAGCAGTCTAATCCCTGTGCACACATTCACATTAATACACTGACAAACTGCACCACCACATGCACAGCCGTTCATACGTTTCCACAAGAATGACTCATATCTGAACTAGGTTTTCCACCAATATTTCTACTTGCAATCACAAAATTTTGAAGACAAAAAAGAAAAACAAAGTAATCCACCCACAAAATTATACAGAAATGCACAATTTTCTGTATTTACTATATTTCCTTGGAATTAAATAATGTAATTAATGTAAGTAAGATAAAAGTATGGAGTGAGCAGCAATGTAAATGTCATGTAATTCATTTCCTGATATATGACATTGCAACATCTTGAGACACTTGACCAAAAACATAAATTAAAAAAAACAAAAAAAAAAACTGCCCCCAACATGCAGGACTTGGATATCAGAGCCTGTGGTCTGCTTCCTTCTCTCACAGGGCAGACTGCTGATATGTAATTATTATTATTATTATTATTATTATTATTATTATTATTATTATTATTATTATTATTATTTAAACTAGTGTATCACCTAAAAAAAATAAGAATTGTTGTGTTCTGATGACCTTAGAATGAGCCTTTTATATGTGCAGAGGCAGGGAGTCTTTTTCCGCAGAGTCCACCATGTTAAACCCCCTATTTCTACAGTAGCCAAGAATGGACAAACTGAACACTGGGCCATTTTTTGTGTAGTATGTGGCCACCAGAGGCTGTCTCCAACATTTGAAAGGAAAAGGTGAGCAGAGGGATAGTCAGTCAGTAACCTTACCGCCTGATGCCACTAAATCCTCCACACTGGACCTTTAAATCATCCATATTGTTGAAGGTTTTGGCACTTGGTGGTACCAGTAGTGAGGGAAATCTTAATACCACGGAAATGGTTTGGATTATTGTTAGGTATAGGGATATAAAAGTTGCATTAACCATAAATATTGTTGCTATGGTTACCAGCATCAAAATGCATCAAGATGCTGGTAACCATAGCTGTATGTTTTAATCTCACATATGCTTGTTATTAATGAACACAAACAGGTATTTTCTCCAGCTTTCCTTTAAAACTGCTTCTGCCATAGAGCAGCTAATGTAAGACGGCAAAATATGATGAGAACAGTGAGCTCAACAAATCACATCCATTATTTAATGTAATATTTGAGTGAATGTGTATAAGCCTGATGGTTTTCTAGTTTAGTGAAATCAGAGGTAAAAGAGGTGAGGAGAAGGAAAACAGGGGGTGGGTGGAGGGAGGGAGAGATGGAAGCAGAGGCTTGCGGGAGCAGGGCAGGGTTTCTTTTTGTTGAGGCAGCGTTGTATTATTTATAGGAGGTGGTGGAGGCAGGCCGCTTCAGACGGAGCAGAGCAAAGAAGGCGAGCAGCCCCTTTCTCTTTTGTGGGTCTATTCCCAGTGGGCAGGCTTTGTGCTGGCTGGATGGCTGCCTTTGAGGAAACTCAGGCATCTATTGAGCTGAGAGTGAAGGCCAGGCCTGACTCGCCAGCACTGAGACACAGCAACACTAGAGCACCACAATGTCTGTCACTGCTGCGGCCAGAGAGGAAAAGAAAAGGACGAAGACAGAGTGACAGAGTGTGGGGGAAATAGTGGGAGTGTTTGATTTTGGCAGATGGAGGAAAAAAGAGAAAGAGTTTTTGTGGGGAGAAAGCCAGAAAGAGAGAGAAAGAGTGGACTGAAAAAATGGAGGCAGAGACGGAGAAGAGAAGAAAGGGGCAAAGGGAAAAAAGGCAGGTCTCCTTTACAGTACTGCACAACTGCATTGATCTATGTTTATTCATGATTCTGCATTATTCACAAGATTAGCTGATGCAACTTGGTGCCGAGGGTAGGCAATGGCTCCCCCCGTCAATCCACTCAGTGACCACGCTGTTCAACTCCGAGTGCTAACAACAAGTGGGAGACAGCTGACCTGTCTCTGAGCATCAACACACTTCACTGGTATTCTGAGCGAGACTGTAGAAAGATGGGATGCAGTGTGCGCATAGTCAGAATACATAACAAAGCATAAAACATTAATTCAATCAGGGAGAAAAAAGCAACATGAAAGCAGTCAAATCGACAGCTCAGTGCCTCAGTCCAAACAAGAATTCAGTTGTTAAAAAAAGCAAATCTTAAAAATTGTTACAAATCTAAACTGAGTCAAATATGTAGATATTTGTTCAATGCAGTCCAATAATGCCATGCAGGTGAATACTGGATTTAACGTTTCATTTCAATAAAAAAGCTGCACTGAACAACATTTTTACATGAACAACGAAACTAATGTTAATGTTTAATATGAAATCGCTCGTAGGCAAGAATGGTCTCTGCACCTTTCAGCTTTGTGGAGCATTTTAGCATCTTATAGCTTTGACTTGCGTTGACAGCAACTGCAGTTACTGGTTCACTCTCAGCGTTTGTATCAAATGTTTTCAGTGAAGCAGCTCTGACAGATCCACTGTCAGGCACAGTCAGAGTCCGGCTCGAGACCATCGTGGAGCGTTTAGCAGCTAAAGAGCAGGATAACTGGTCAAGACCAAAGCGTGCTGACCTTTAGATTATCTTCTCACCAGAAACACTTTGCTTCATGTGCGCTGCTGGATTTGTAAACAGGAAGTGGTTTGCCCTATCAACTTCACAAAATCATATTACATCAAACATGTGATTTCAATTTGTTTTAGAGTTCTGGCTTCTAACCACAAAAGAAAAAAGTGATACTCATTTAAGTTTGCAACAAATTGACAACAGGTTAAGCTAGATGAATGACAGGACTATTATACTGCAGTGATTGTTTTGATGTTGTTTTATGTGGAAATGATAGATATTTATACCATCAAGGACTCTATGGATGTAGTTCTGTAAGTTTTGAAAGTTGCACTGTTTAAACTAATGGAGGGGCTGTTTTCATCAGATCATAGTCTGCGGACTACAGTGACTTACAGCAGGAGCAGAGCGAAGCTGTAAGATCATGTCAGGAAGTCTGAAGTTTGGTCTTTTTTTTTGACAGTCGAGTGTGAAGCACAAAAGCAGCATAAAGGCTCAGTCATTCACAGAAGTGTTAAACCTTTAAGCTTCTATACGCTCAGACCTGATGCAGTGTACTCTGCTGTGTCCTGCCACGTCTGGCAAAATCAAATCAAATCTAAGGTTGACTAAGTTTGTGTTCAGGTTTGATCAGATTTGTTTTTCAGATCTGCACTTGAAGTCAGACTGTCCACGCTGATCTTTGCAGGTGATCAGATCCCAATTGTGTCCAGGTGTGCACAGCCAGTCATGGTAGCACCTGACTGACTAATCAGTTTGCTGACATTGTTGGACGATAGGGCCTTTTGCAGATAAATCAGTATCAGCATTTATGTTCTCAGATATGTGAACATAAATTTCCCTTTCAGAACTGATTTTACAAAGCAGATATCCATCTGAGCCATTTTCAAGCCATAAAATGCCGATTTTATCAGATTTGTTTCATCAAAAAGTACAATCATATAATAACATTTATACCTAAAAACAAAGTGTTACTAC
>JAQFJA010000025.1:26392674-26410702 GCA_029874485.1 Naso brachycentron | reverse complement strand
AGGACTGCTCAATTTTATTTAGAAAAACAACAGCACTGAATTTTAAAATAAGGCTTCATCATTCATTTTAATAAGACCATAGGGCCTTGGTTGAGGGCTCCAGCGATGAAAAGCAGTTTCATGGCACAAAAAGAAAAAAAAAAAAGCTGGCACACATTCCTCATATAGCCTATTATTTTGTAACATGAACAAATGTAAATCTGTTTGTCTGGCCTTTTTAAGATGAAGGATGAAAATATTGCCACAATGATAACTTTGAAGGGATAGTCCATCCAAAAATGAAAATTCACTCATTATCTACTCACCTTTGGAAACTCAGTGAAGTTTTTCATCCACAAAACGCTGCTGGGGTTTCAAAGGAAAAGGGCCTTGCAGAAGTCTCCCGAACAGGTTAAGTGAATGCTGACCAAGTTTCAAACATAAAAAAACCACCCACCAGACTTTCAGTTAGCATGTAAACACAGGTCTGCAGAATCTGTGAGCTGTCATTGGTTTAATACATCTTTCACCAGCATCACACTGACATCATCAGCAGTTCAGGAAGTTTTCTCAGTTGCTATGAAAGCTTGCTCAATATAACTGTGTTCTATGATACTGTGTTTTATGATCCTGAGCTGGAAATAGAGGCTTTCCAATAATGGTCTGAATGTCTGCTTCCACCATGAAGTGAATAAAAATCTTTTGCGATTTTAATCCCAATAAGCAGAGTCATTCTTCGGCATCTCACACTGGTTGTTGGCTCCAGCATGAGGGTCTTGTGACTGCACTGTACCAGATCTGTTTTCTTAGCGTTCATCAGCAAGCCTAGGCAGGAAGTCAGCGGGAGGCTGACTCGATCAGAATTGGACATGACTCACAAATTATACACTCACCAGGGAGTCTGCATGTTAACAGCACACTGCAGCCCTGTATATGAGAGGAGTGGAAACACTGGGCCCAGTATACATGAGCCCACACTGCAAGGGAAGAGAGTGGCAAGAAATGAATGTGAGTGGATGAAAGGGAGGAGTGTTAAAGGAGAAGAAGGGGGAACACTTCCCCACCATTAGGCCTGTTTAGATTACCTGCAAGGAAATACTTTGATTATTGATACGCATTTGAAGCTGCGTTCAGCTGACCTGCCCCTGCAGTGAGATAAGTGTCGGCAGGATAAGTCAGCCTTCACCTCCAGACTGTTGATGAATACTTAAACACTTTTTTCCATGAAGGCTGTTTGCCTGGTCGACCTCAGGCTCTCTGTGGTGGTGTTTTAAATGTTAGCTAAATTAAATGAGAAGTATACGTGCCTTTATGCAAATATATTTAAGAGGATGTGATGAGGTTTCATGAAGCACCCGTATGTCTGATACATATTTTATCACCACTTCCCTCATGAAATGAATTTGTTTCTGTAGCTTATGTACGCATGTTCCATGGTGTTTTTATCTTTCGCTAGTGGTGTGGAGGAACCTGGCATGCAACAAGCGCTAGAATTCTGCTACCTGACTGGTCAACATATTCTCACTTTTTACACCATGACTCTTGGTATCCTTGTCTCTTTTTGAAGCTCATAGCCTTCCTGCTAGACAGCTTTTGGAAGCAGTGGTTGAAATGTGAAAGGGTCACTGTTTTAAACACAGGATTTACCTTTTGCAGCAGGCACAGTTTGGGTAGGTTTGGGCAACAAAGCTGCTCGGTCATGCTCAGGGAAAGATCACTGACATACACTGAAGTCTCGTTTGTGACCCAGCCGTCCTCTCTGACCTCTCTGACCTCTTCCCCTTAAGGGATTTTTTTTTTTCCATTACATCAGCTTCATTGGGTGGAGTTGTTGCTATGAGCATCCATGGGTTTAAATTGGAGTTACTTGAAAATACCGTGCGTCACACACGGATGGTAAAGGGGTGCCCAGTGCTTTGAAAAGTAACGGCAACGGGTCCAAACCAAGCTTCCATGTGTGGAAAAAAAGGGAGTGAGAGCAGTTTGGACCGGTGCTGACAAAGTATTAGGTCATCAAACTACATAACTTTTAGGATGTGTAAATATTGATTTAGGTCATTTTGGTCTCCGTTTTACACCTGTACAGGACATTGGTGCCTGTCTTGACGTAAACCCTGTGTAACAGCCCAAAATATACCCCCGTCCAGACTGTATGTGGAGTTAAAGTGAGCTAGTCTGTTTTATACCCTTGGTATGATTTGAGCTAGCCCAAACTACACGCCTGTCGTCCAGAAGCCCTGCCTGGTGAGTTTTTCCCAGGGCCCAATTTGTGCTGAATCCATGTAAAACAGGTTCTGCGACCTCTTGGTTTTTGACTGCCTGTGTTCTGGCACCTATTTGCACAGATCCACCACCTCTCCTCAAGAAACATACACACGCACATGCACACACACACACAAAAAAAAACCATAAAAAACATTGTTTATGTACAGACCATGTTCAAACAACTCCATGTTCTTCATTAGTTTAGATTTATTCTTAAAGTAGAGGGATTTAATTGTTAGTGCGCAGCGCGGCCCCTCTTTTCATGTACCGCCAAAACATGCCTGCAATCAGATCACTGAAGCCGAGAGGACAAGAAGTGTGTGACACTACAGTCATTTCGGCACACAGGGCAATTTGTCGGGAAATCAGGGTGTTTGAAGTGACGGCCTGGGCTCCACACTGAGCTCAGCCAACGGGGCATTGAGGCGAACTCTTTCCACAGCGTCACACTGAATGGGGGAAACCCAGTGATTAAACACTGAACCAGAGGCAGTTTTTCATAAGTTTAGCAAAGAACTTGGAGAATCATATGCTCTCACAGAGGGGGCAGATACGTTTAAAGAGGAGTTGAAGGCGCTTTACGCACAATACTTGCCCGAGGACGCAGGTGCCATGCATGGAGAGACTGAGGTTGCATCACTGTGTCAGCACTTTGACACTGACAGCCTGCACGCTGTCATACAGCCTACAGACAGGACAGAGACTCAGGAGTGAAAGACATCCCCGAGGAACTGAAGGAGCAATTGTTGTTGTAAAACATCATTCCTATTGCAAGTGCTGAGTGTGAGCGTGGATTTTGGACAACTAAAAAGGTGGGCATATATTCGTCTATTTATAAGCCGCCGTGCTAATCTTTTAATGATAATAAAATTTAAGAAGGCTTGTTTGATTCTTCATTATAAACTACTGTATTTCTGTATATGTTAGACCTGTTGAGAAATTAAGTGCTGCTGTGAGCCCCACATGAGGTGAGGTGGGAATTTGCGTGTGTGGTTTAAAATAATCAGAAATTATTGCCATGACATTTTTATCATGTAAATCATTTGAAAGGGCCTGTGTAAGGCCCACAGCATAGTAAGGCGGCATGTTTTCTGTATGTGTTCCTGCACCTGCATCGCTCCCTCATCCCACTGCTCTCATGTGCACTTTGCATTCCAGCACCTTCTGATTTACAAATTAAGCACTGGTTTTTCCCAACCATAACCATTTTAAATCCAGAGTTTGTTAAAGGCTAGCCCAGACTATATGTAAAGTTTGGCATGGGGTTACACCTGCATGTTGCTAGTTCACTGCTATACTCGGCTCTTTTTATCCTGTGTGTTTTGTTCCACACATCACAGTTCTTCATGTAGCAGAAGGGTGAGGGGGTCGGCTGGTGTGCAGTTTTTCTGACTCATGCTGGAGAGCGCAGTTCACAATCCAACATTAAATGTTTGTTTTCTCCAAACCATAGTCACAATCCATTGCCTGAGCCTAAAATTACCTTATCTGTTTTATTCACAATAACCATGAGCTTTCGCTGACCTCATCTATCCCTTAGTTAATGTGCACAGATATTGCAGAGAGACATGAGTTTAGAAATGTTAGAAAAGCACAGGTAGGGTCACTTGTTCTTTGACTTGATTATATTTCCAGTAGCTCTGTGTATGCACAAAAAAATGCATGCCATGTGCATTACAACAGATACTTTCACAATGTAGCATGAAAAGATGACATTCAGCCGTGATATTCAGTTGGCCCCCCAAAGTAACGTGTTCTTACCCACCTGCCCCCAGTCCCTCCACCCTACCAACTGCAGCATGGTGCCTCACTATCAGATACAGGAGCTGCCTGACAGTGCAGAGCTTTATCCGGGCCGTGCAGGCCTGTGGTACTGGCTGGTACAACAAACGGCCATGGCTGGTTGGCTCTGCTGCAGCAACACATTCCTCTCCAAAAAAACACTCTGCCCCCCCACCCCCCACCCCTACACCTCCTTCTCCATCTCTCTGCTCTCTCTGCTGCTCTCACTGCTCGTGTCAAAATGCTTCAGTGTAGGGGCTCGTTCTTCACTGCTGAACTCATTTCTGCACTCATGTATAACAGTTCTCAACGCTGACTTTGTCTTTACACCACGTGACCATGGCAGTTTGTCAGACCTCTTGTGTCTTAAATTAATCCCTGACGTTGATATCACCAGGTTTTTAAGATAGACAAACTTGATTCTTTGGATTCTACATTGTTTTTCCTACACATACATTGTAAACAATTCACCTACAGTATAAAAGCCAACCTGCGCCTTTTCTCCGAGTAAATTTATGATGTTTTTACAAATAGAAACTGTGCCATCTCTTAAAATATATGTAAAAAAGGAGAGTACTGTGTAAACTCAATTACCTACTCATTTTTTACATTAAGATGCAATACCCCAACTTAACCAGACTGTTTTAACTAGAGAGTACAACACAATTTTATAGCTGGAGAGAAATTCCATTGTACTGATGTTTAAGCAGAAGTTTTAGATACAGAAATTACATTTTGATATTTACTTATACAGCCAAAACTATCTGCAAATTCAGAAACTACAAAAGGTAAGCAGAAGTTTGTGTGTTATTTGGTAAACAACCACTCAATAAGAAACAGTTCTGTGGGGACACATCAGTTCTTAGACACACAGTGTTTCTTCATCTTGGTTTGCCTATTGTAGTTTTCTATTGGTTCTCAGTTCTCCTGGTTCACTGCAGCCTGTCTGAGGCCAGAGGTTTCCTGGCAAAGCCCCCCTCTGCTGATCCTCTGTGGGCTAAATACAACCCAGCACCTCCCTGCAGCCCTCTCCGTGTCTTCCCATGCCCCAGCCAGTCTGCCCTGTAATGGGTTCACTCTCCCATACAATCCTTTCACTCCTCAATGCTCTAAATATCCCTTTTGCTGCCTTTCTCTCTGACCACCAGCCCCCTCCTCCTCCCTCCCAGCCCTCTCACCCTTCCTCCACCCCTTTCTCTATCCCTTTAGGAGTGTGTCCATGAGTTTAGAAGAGGGGGACTGATGTGTTTCTCAGCGGCTGGTCTTGTCTGATGCGGTGAGGCCATCTCTCTCCCACGGGGAACATGTTATGTTGGACTTTGTCTGCATGAGCTTCACACTGAGCCCTCTGCCCCCATCATAGAGACTGAATCGACTTCTTAAAGTTATACCTGCTTTTAAATTCAGAGCGAGTGCTTTTTAAACAGCAACATGTGTAAACTTTGTACAACATGCTCCCCACTCTGTCAATTCTGACACATTCTAAACAAAACAACAAAACAAGACATTTTCTGCACACTGCACAACCAGAATATCCAAACCACTTCTGCTCATTTATGCACTGGCACTTATTTTTCCCTGTTGGCAAAACCATAAAACATTTTGTATATTTATAATGTTGTGTAGCAGAAAGAGCAGAGCCTTTCTTCTCTGCCATCCCTCTAATGTATGCATGTGACGGGTGAGATGGTTGAACACAGCATGGTGAGCAACAGAAAGGAGACGCTGGATTGCAAGGAAGCTGTTGCATTATTCATCATGTTGGATAAGGTTTAATTAAAAGTGCTGCTCGGCATTGTGAGAGGAATGAATGTATGTTTTGCCTCGCCTGTCGCTGCCTCATTCATGTTCGCCATGCTTGACTTATCAAAGCGGCCCCTTGGCCCCTCCCCTTTGCCAGTGTAAGTTAGCATAATGCTGCAGCTGAAAACCTTGTGATTAGTGGGAGAGAACGAGCTTCAGTGTGAGTGAATCTGGAAACGAGAATGTTGGTGCTTGAATGGTGTTTGTTTCCGTTAAAATGCTGGTCTGTTTTTCTTTCTCTTTTCTTTTTTTATAAAGTGTGTTAAAAACAGATTTAATCCAGCCAGTGTTATCAGTATCTTTAAGAGGGCACATTGAAATTACATCATAACCAGCCTATAAGTTTCATTGCTACTTCTCCTGCCTCACCATGGACTGACCCTTGTCATGGTATAATGGTTCAACGTGGCCCACTATGGTTTTATGTGTGTATGGACTGTCTGTTATGGTTACTGGTGTGTTATGTACTGGTTGCACTATGCTATTATGTTGTATGTGTTTGTTGTAGCAATGAAGTAGTGCCCGAACTAACTTGTACTGAAAGCAAATACCACCGGCCTTGGTCGTGTGACCATTTAAGTTCTATTCTATTCTGCTCTACTGCATCACAAGTAGGGGTGCAAAATTAATTGAATTTAATTACAATATGGACAGTTTTTACATTGCAAATTTTTAAATTGGTGCAATATTTGTTCAAGGGGAAATGTGTGTGTCAAAATACAATTTAATTTAAATATTGTGGCCTCCACCAGACTTAATACAGATCCCTGCAAAAATCACATTATGATCTATTTAAGGTTTTGTAATGAAAATGAGAATAATTATATAAAAATGAGCTTTTCCTCTAATATCGAAGATCATATTGCAATATCAGTCCAAATAGCCACAATTAGATATTTTTTTCAAAATTGTGCAGCCCTAGTTTTAAGAAACGATTTCAGTATTTTAATCCACTGCATCTCTTGACAGAAGCTTCAGGCGTTAGTGTGGGTAGCAGAAACAGAGAGCCATTGATGGCAATCAGTTTTCCCACTGTCAACAGATTCTATGAAACAAACAAAACAATCTTCTTTCTGATCTTTGATAGGGTGTCTCAGCCCCAAGCTCGTTGGTTTCTGCTGGAGATATTAACATGAAAAAGACAATTCCTTAAAGGAACTGTGTACTGTAGTATTTTATCAACATTACTCAAACAGGACGAAATAACAAAATACTACATTAGTAGGTGACTGTATTCAGAGGCCATTTGTTCGTTGTTTGGTGCTCTTGTGAATAGTTGTGGCAACAACAGTGTGTGCGTGTGTGCGTCCAGGTAGGAATGAGCCAAAATAAACCACAGTGTGTGTGTCCATGGTAATGAGGGAACATGTCGTTCAGTGTGGCTCACTGTCGTGTTTCTAAATGTTTTTGGACAAGAATGAAGCTCTGAGGCACAGAGGAATAAGATGTACCCGTGTAACTTAAAAAAAAAAAATAAATAACTGGAATGATACCAGATTCCCAAAATCATACTGACAGTAATGATAATGCAAAAACTTTGTCCCAACAATATGACTTTACTCAACAACAACAAATACAGGTCATTCAGTTTCCACAGCCTTCAACACCATTTACTATCATCCTAAAGCTGCTGTGTGTTAAAGACTGAGCTAGATGGGCAGACTGAAGCGGCTGGAGTACAGAGCTGTGAGATCAGACTGGGAAAGATGGCAGAAAGTCAGAACAGAACGCTGGTGGATAGAGTGGAAATGGTCACAATGGGCTGTAATCCTCTGAAAAAATCTAAAATGTTGTTTAATAAAACTGCAAAGAATGGAAACTTTAAAAACGATCATTGTAGTAGAAACAATCAGAGATAGCACTGAGTCACACAAGCTAGTGGACCAGTAGTGAGCAAGCTGGAGGTTTGGTCAGGATGTCGGCTGTCTACGTCCACACTCAGTCAACACTTCAAGACAGTTAAACAATAAACACAAGCATCACATTTTCATTTCTGTTAGCATACTGAGGAGAAGATGGAATAAAAGCTAACAATAAGCTATCAATAGGCTAACCTACCATCTTAGGAAGGGAGAAAGAAAGGCCTACTTGCACTCTGTAATCATTTTTTACATTCTAGATGTTTTCTCTTAACTTCTTAATGCACAAATTTGAAAATATGCGCAGTAACAGGTGTATGGAAATGTGCTCAATAAAGAGCTTCTCATTTAAAGTCAGGAAAGTTAACTTAATCCTCTGATATTGTCTTTAGGATTCACAGCATGAGGTGTGTCGGAGCTGAGCTGTAGAGGAGTCTAAACAAAAGACAGCCAACCCAGTCAAAGATAGAACTGTGCGTGGCCTGGAGGGAAACTAGCAAACACACTCATCTTCAGCGCGCGCGCGCACACACACACACACACACACACACACAAAGACACAGACATGAACAAAGAGAAACAGGAGGTACAGATTGACTCATCGTGGTGGGAGTACGGTGCAGTGATTTCACGCCTGGTTGTTGGCTAACAAGGCTCTACGCTTTCTGCACTGCAGGGCCTGCTATTAAGAGTGTGTGTGTGTGTGTGTGTGTGTGTGTGTGTGTGTCTGTCTGTCTGTCTGTCTGTCAGCAGCTGTGTGTGTTACCTGGGAGACGGACTTAAAGCCCCAGCACTCTGGGACAGTGGAGTGAGGAGGGTGGGGTGGAGCCCACTTTGCCCCGGTGGGACATGGTGAGGTCCAGCCTCCTCCTCCTCCTCCTCCCTGCACAACCCCGGCTCCTGTGAAGCCGAGCACAAGGGCTGTTTGGCAGCTTATTAACCCTTTGCAGTATTTACCCAGCCGCAGCTAAATGTCTGTTCTCAGCAGGACATCACATCTCTGGTCTGTTCAGGAAAAAACAGAAACTGATTATCCCCTCAGAACCACACTTTTTTTTGCCATCTAGGGTAATCTGATTATGTTGTTATGTTATTGCTCTATTTATTTGCTTAGCAGACTTCCTGATCCGAAGAGAGAATAGTTAGCATTTTTCACATGCAATGCCTCCAAGCAGCTCAGCTTCTTTTAATGAAAGATTAGAGCTTAACAGTAACTCTGTGCTGCCTCACTCGCCATCGCTACCTCTGCTCGCACTTTACTTCCTGCTCTACTGCCATGTGAAGCATTAACTAATGTTGAGCTGACTAACATGAAAACCATTCCTGTTCCTAGTTTATAACCCACAACACATCTCATGAGGATAGGAGTTATTTTAGTGTAGTATTTATAATCTTGTCGTATGATCCAGTCAGTGTTCTGCTGTAATGGATGCAGTACAGAGAAATGTGACGGACTGTGCAAAGCAGCGTGAGGGTCTTTATCAACAGCTATGACATCATACATCAAACTAAACACTCATTGTTTAAAGAATATATCAGTAATATTTAGATGTAGAATAATACAACCACAGAGTTTGTAGAAAGGGGCAGAATAAAAATATTGATTTTCCCCCCAAAAATGAATACAGTTGTGAATTCATCATTTAAAAATTCTGTCAGGTCCAAATTGATTATTATTTTTTTACCCCCTCTAAGAAGGCCAAGAGCTTGTGAGCGGATAGTATAATAATGTTGGTACCACGTGGTATCATTGTGTCGTCAGTGATCAAGATTCTCTGTGGTGCTGGTTTGAAGTTAAATATTGGACCTTTAACTGTCCAAGCAGTAAAAAGACAGATGCAGGTAGAGACTAAATGGTAAACATACTGACAGAATTTTGTTCACCAGTGCCTGGATGAAAAAACTAGTATCTAGTGCCAAAGTGCCTTGTAAGCTTAATCAATCTCTTTGAACTCTTCCCTTTGACCGGGTGCATATTATACTTTCAGAAATGGGTAAAATAAAAAAAAGCTGATAGTGGGTTTTATTCACATGGAAATGATCACCGACCACTGGCAGTTAATAATTTTTAGGGTTTGGTGTTAAACATGTAACGCTAGCCATTGATTAGGAATGGGAATTGATAAGATTTTACTGATACCACTGCTATTATTGATTCTGCTTATCGGTTCGATTCTTTGATTCCTCATCAGTTTTCTATGTGGAAAAAAGTTGGCTTAAACAGGTTCTCAGTATCACCATAGCAAATGTTTTATTATCACAACTGTTTATCAGTGAGCTTGCTGTGAACAGTCAGCAGGCTGCACTGCCTTATAGTTGAGTCCAGCCTTTTTTCTTTCAGCATCACATGCCTGCGCATTGATGAGGGGAATTGATTAGCTTGGAGGCTTGTCACTGGTTCTTAGCTGGAACCGGTTCTCGATTCCCACCCTACAGTTGACAGCTTGTAGATATATTCTTAATAAATTCTACATGTATTTGCTATTTTGTGGAAATTAGGTCTACTTTTTAGCTTATTCCAGGTCTTTTAAAAGCATCTCGCTGAGTTTTCTCAGTTTCCATGCAGTTCAGATATAAGTGTAAAACCATGGTCACATGGCCTCTACCCCCGAGCAGGTGGTCACATATGAGCAAGAGATCAAAAACCTGGACAGCTGAGTAACTTCATTTGCTGAGGAAGTCCATGAAATGCAGCTAAAAGCTTTGGAAAACACTGGAAAACATTATTAAGTGGATCTTAGGATTACATTAATTAGTCAAACCATTGCTTTAAATATCAACAATGAAGTTTCACACACAAAGATCTGCAAATAAGTAACATATTAACAGAATGTTTAGGCAGCACTGGTTGTGTCTCTGTATTTAAGCCATGTGAAACATTACATCCCCATTGTTAACTCAAGGCATCACAGGCTCCAGGGTCACAGGAAAGTGCAGTCTACACTGCAGGACACAACCATTGTGCCAAAAAAACAAGATTAATTAATAATTATCTTGAATTTGGAATCAAATTAATACTAAAAAAGTAATTTTGCATGAATTTGCTGTAATATTTACTGAATATCAGAACATCGGTGGCAGTACTGGCCCTGACAGACGGTTGTCAGTGAGAGTCGGTGTACAGTAGAGCAGCTCTGCCTGCTCACTGCAGTGCAGCTGCTGATTAGTCTTTTTAAGTGTAAATGGGATCTCGGGTGGTTTGTCATGAACTGTGAGCTTCATAGAGATTATTCGCTCTCCGATCTCTGCTTATCAACTCTGTGTGTGTGTGTGTGTGTGTGTGTGTGTGTGGATGCTTCTTCCATTACAGCAGACTTGAAACAAAGTGACTGGTCTAACAGACGGCACAATTACTGAATAATCTCTCTTTCCCTTTTTTGGAAGCCAAAAATATCTTCTAATTGTTTGTGTAAGCAGCCTCAGACTGACTTGTGGGGGTCTCAGCAGGGGTGTATGGATGGAAGCAGGAGGTAGAGCAGGAGGAGGGGGTGGGGGAGGCAGCAGTAGATCCATACAGTCATCCTCAGAAAATCCTCCTATGACATGATGTTTAGGTTGGGCACTATTGATATAGTCCAAGTCTTCAGAGTATATGGTTTCAACTTCACAGGGAGAAAGTGAAAATATTACATTTAGAAAAGCTCATCTTAACAGCCTCAGTGCCAGACCTCATGCTTGGAAAATGAATTATACATATGCTTGATTAACCAGCTGAGTCCCTGTGCACAATCCCTGAGCAAACACAAGCCTTTTGGAATAAATTAAAGCCAAAATTTTTAGTCTCAGCATCAGCAGGAGCTTCTAAATAATTATGTAAATATGAAACAAATTTCCCAAGCAGATTTCCTCCTCTGCAATCCTCCTCCATCATTCTTATGCATGCCTCGTAAATTAACTAAACTATGCAGATCGTTATACTTACACAAAATAGGCTAATTAATACACTTGACAATAGTGTTCTCCAGAGGGGGCGATGCTGAACTAAATCTTCATCACACAGAATTGTAAACCAGAGGCCAAACAGCAGCATGCTGAACTGCTTGCAGAAGCTGTGTAAGGACAAAAGATGAAGGATTAAAAAAGAATCACATGCCTTAATTTTTTTCCTATTTAGTCATAACATGGTGGTTCTTGTTCACTCAGAGAGAATCAAATAAAAAGAGCAGGGATTTGGATTAAGACCAGCTTTGCAGTCTCTCATTTTGGTTGTTTTTTGTTTGTCTACATTTCTGTCTGTAAGAGAGAGAAAAACAGAGCTCATTATCCAAACCAGTGGTCCTTCAAATTACAGTCCCTACCCTTCCAAAGCCTTCCAAAAACCCCACAACACATCCTCAAGGCCCGCACCGAGTGCTGAACAGAGCCAGTGGTGCTCTTTGGTCTTCACAACGCTGTTTCTGTGTCAGCGCTGCATTTGAATATGGATTATGGAATGTACAGCTGGTAGGAAGGAGGGGGTTACACTGCCTAATTACATAGCGCGTTATAATGACCATCCCTATCCCGTCTCACTCGCTCTTCTCCTTTAAGAAAATCTAATGAGGACAGAGTATAAATCCACTAACTCTGCTGCTGCTGCTGCTTGTGTTTTCTACAGGGAAAACATAATGTATGAGGATATTAATGATTGCATGATGAGATTCAGTGTGGTTTACTGCAGTCCACGGCCCTTCCATTGGCGCTCTCGATATAAGAGAAAGCAGACTTTATTTTTTCTGTGGTAGAAAGGTGTTGAGTGGCCAAAAGACGCATAAGCTAGGACACCAACACTGTGAGCTCCTCTGCGTTTGCTCTCACATCCCCAGTGTCTGCTATCCGCTCTGCGCTGTAGTGCTGAGTCCAGTGCTGTTTAAACAGATTAAATGAAAAAAATAACTATCAAACCTTTTTCCTGACGCTTTTCTAGCGATGAGGACAGGAACACATGGCTGCAGTTGATAAAGTATGTTTAAACGAATAAGGAACCAGTTTTGTCTTCAGTAAGAGGGTGCTAAGGTTAGCTACCACCTCCACTCGCTAAAGACCAGAGGTCTGCTTTGCCGCCCAGTGACTACCACCAGAAGTTCAACACGGTGAACTGTGAGCGGTAGGGCAAAAACTGTGTGCGTTCACGTGAGCAGCATCCACTTCTTGGTCCTACCATCGTGGTTGAAACCGCCCCCTCTCTGCCCCCTTCCTTCATTGAAATGACTGGATGCAGCAGTGTGAAAAGACCTTAAACAGCTTTTGAGCATTCGAGCTAAAAGGTGGTTCTGAAGGAGAGCTCATGGTGTATTCTAACTGAAAAGGGTTCATCCTCTGAGGTGCATGAATGTGTTGCATCATGACAATCTGCTGAGCCATTGGTGTCACTTGTGAACAAAAAGAAAATTTTGCCTCAATGTTGTTCACATGTAGATATAATCAAACATTATTGGGAATTTCCACTTGCAGAAATGCTGTAATAGACACAGGAAAACAACCAGACACATGTACATGAATTTATGCAGATGTAGGCTGTTGCTCACATTCTCTCCCACATCCTAAATACCTAAATTTTCTCTATGTGCCATGCCCTCTCAGTCTNNNNTTGCCTATAATCCCATTAGGAGGAGAGAGGAGAACGTACAGAAATAGAATGGTATGTTCAAGCTGATTTCCTCACTAAATGCAGCCGTTTAGGCCTCAATAAAGCAGCTTTCACAGCCACCAACAGCAGCCACTCCACTGTGATGGAGGAAGACTAACATGCTTAGATGGCCCATTTAGTATTGGGTTCATGCTCACAGGTCCATGAATGGTTAGAATGGAAATATTGCGACCTTATTGTTGTATATTGTTTACTGGGTTAAAGCTTGCTTGAATTTGGAGCACAGTATGTGCTGCAGTGGCAAGTTCTGTTGTTTCAGTCAATAACTGGTCTCAAATGCTATAATTCTGTTATAAAATGTGGAAATTCTCTCTGAAAACATAGAACAATCAGTGTCACATATTTTCATATATGTTTTTCTCTACGCATTTAAACATGATCATTGGTTGGTTGCTAAAATCTCCAGCCAAACAATCCAAAGACAAGGTGGCTTTCCAAACAAATGCTCTCTGTAACAGGATACAGTGTCCATGGTCCAGTGTCGGCAACACCCAGTCTTTCAACAAATGCTGTGATTCACAGGAAAGTGACACCACAACTGCCTGAAGGCCACCACAACTATCTAATCTCACAGTTGTGCTCTCAAGACTAACCGCCCATGACATAACTTTGAAATTGAGAAGAAAGTGATGTATGGCATGTATGCAGAGTGTGTACGCGCAGCTCAGGCAGGCTTACAGGAAGACTAAACAGAGGGCTAGCAGCAGACTCCCATCCACACCGCAGAGAGCTCTAAAATTAACCTACTGGCCTCTTGGCTTTTCACTTGGCCATACAACCCCAACCCATGGCTGCAGTGGGAGTCTGCTCTCCACACTGTCATTTCAAAGCTTTATGGAGCCCAGAATGCAGCTGTCCAGTATTCATGTTCACCGCTTGTGAAAGATTGTGTTTTTGAACTGTAGGTGGTAGATGGAAAACTGTCCTCACTAGAAAAAGAACAGCATTGGTTCTTTGTTCAAGCACTTCAAGTGACATGTTTAGTTTGTCCTGACAACCAAAAGCAGAACGAGATGTCGTTTAATTGCCGCAAAACCTCTAATGGGGGAGGTTGGAGATGGTTTGCTGTTTGACGTTGACCCCCAAGACTGAAGTGTGTGTCCTGTCTCCCACCCACTAACAACACTAATGTCTTTTAAAAATGACCACAGGTCCTCAAAGTGTGAACCACCTAGAGCAGGGGTCTTCAGTTAAAATTGAAGGAGGTGTAGTCACTAAAACTCCTTTCCAGCAAAGGTCTGAACCTCATCATGTCTAAATTGCATAAAACAGCCTACCATGATGTCTGTCAGTTGAATCAGCACTGCACATTTCCTCATCATTCCAACATTTATTTTCAGTTTTCCAGCGTCACACCTTTTACACAGATTACAAATAGTTGTCTGTGCCATTCACTGTTAAATAGGGATGGGGATCGTTCCTTTTTATTGATACAGCTACCAATATCGAGACTCCTTCATTATCCGTGTCTTTATCAATACTACTGTCAATACTTTTCAACGACAATACGTTTTTAACAGAACTGGTAAACAGGTCATATATTTCATCTCTAATATCCATTTTATATTGCCGGAAAAACAAGCAAACTTCTCACCCAAACTACTCAAGTTTCTCACCAAAAGCAAATTTTTCTTTTTCTTAATGTTACATTTGAAAACATCATGAAAACATTGTATTTACCTTTTCCTATTAGTCTGTAACCTTATGGCACCTTGTTTAGTTTGTTAATTAGCTCTTATCCTGCCATTTTCATCATGAATTTCAACACTGGATTACTGTTTTTTACTAACAGGACTTGCTACAAAGTTTGGGTGCTTCTTGGGAACCTGCGAGATGATAAAGCACAAAGTTTAAAACCTACTGGCAGGCAGTTTAATTTTATTCAGAAACTTAGACAATCAATGTGTGTTTGTGCACTGCTGACTTGATTAAAGTGGCGTGGCTGAACTATAGTTAAGACGTTACCTTACAGGACCCACCAGACTCGATAGCATCATCAGTAAGTGGATTAGCTGGGCCTGCAGCCTGTAGCAGCGACTGTGCGATTAAAAAAAAAACATTCTGTGATGATTCTTACATTTTCTCATTCATTTAAAATAGCTGCGGGTCCAGATAGAACCATCACTTGGTCTGTCCCCGGACCACAGTCCGCCATTTGGTGATGCCAGATCGAGACAGTGTTGCCACTTGAGAGCATCAATGTGCCCTTATGGAATGGAGAGATGAAGGAGAAGTGGAAATGCTGCCTGGATGGTGATGCAGAGCAAAGGGTCAACAAATCATTTGTGTGACGAAGCAAAAAAATGACTGTCAGCTTATTATAAAAAGGGAAGTTCAAGTTGAGGAGCGCTGAGGCACTCTGAATTATACGGAAAAATCCTTTAATTCAGCAGGGATATACATATCCCTATACTTTAACTCAACTTGAACTTCCCTTTTTATAGTAAGCTGACAGTCATTTTTTTGCTTTGTCATTCCTACTTAAACTGATGAGCACCTGAATTTTAACATACTCATCACACTGATCCGAGCAGCACTTCCATCTTTTCTAAATCAATTGTATGTTTTGAAAAAAGGCTCATATACACTGACAAAAAAGAAAAAAAAATCTCCATGCATTTAAATGTGTCTGCAAACCGTAAAAAGGTCTTCAGTCCCTTCAGATTCAAAAATTTTAGGCCTTATGAAATATTAACATGTCTTAATTTGAATTTGTAAAGTCTTCAGTCCAACATAAATATTTTATGATTTTATTTGTTTTTCTTCTTGTCAGAATTAATGAATGTCTTCAGCAGCAGAATCCCAAGTTTTAACCGTCTCTCTCTAAAACAATAAGACAATCTAATGCAGGCATCTGAGCTAAACCCAGTGTACTAATGTTTGCACTCAACCGGCTGCCTTCCAGAGAA
The DNA here is from genome assembly GCA_029874485.1 of Naso brachycentron. Classification (NCBI taxonomy): domain Eukaryota; kingdom Metazoa; phylum Chordata; class Actinopteri; order Acanthuriformes; family Acanthuridae; genus Naso; species Naso brachycentron. Next base: position 26,394,476 of record JAQFJA010000025.1, on the reverse strand, counting down.
AGCCATGTCCATACAAGCCCAACTGCCTTTATTCTGGCGTACTTTCACACTGTCCCAAGGGAATCGAACGAGTTTTGTAGCTTTACCGTACAATAGCTATAAAAATCACTATATCTGAAATTAAGAAAGAACTTATGTTTCTAGACAAACTCTCCCCTCATGCATGCTATAACTAAAAATAAGACAGAAGCCTATCAGATTAATTTGATTTTCCCTCAGAGAGGAAAATCATTGCCAGCATCAGGCAAGTAAATGTTTTTTATAGATAAAGAATGCTGGGGATCTCTACTCTTGAATCTTTGTCCCCAGACTTCATCAGCCTGCCCTCTGTGTGACACAGTGTACCCTCCGTTCACTTCCAGGCTAATGTCCTCACAGCACTTTTTACTATCATCAATATTTTACTCTCTAGATGCCGGGGATGGTTGGTGACACTGGAAAAGATAAGCCACGATGAAAAACAAGCTTTTAAAGTAATACAGATTTCTTTTTCTACCATCATTTTCATGACAGATTTATCTTTAGAGAGATTAGGCCAGCTGCGGTGTGTTGATGTCTTCATCGTGAGCCTCAGCTGGGTGAGGGTTTAAGCCTTGCTGTATAAATAGCCTGTCAAAGAGATCAAACTGTGCAGTGTTTCTACACTGTTCGGGCTTTTATGTTTTAACTGGCCATAGAGAGTCACTGAAGTTTTCCCTAGAATATCTTATGAAGAGCGGGCAGAAGATACCAGTGTACTTTTAAATCCTGAAGTTGTAAGTAGTTAGACTCAGAAGGTTTTTTTCTTTTAAATTTGGTGGGAGCACAAAGAAAGAAAATGTTGGTTGGTTAGTCTGCCCATCCATTTAACACAGAGTGTGGAGAGAGCTGTCTCACTGTGTAGGTGTATCTCTGTCCAATCATCAGAAGGAGCGTGCTTTCACCTGCTGGCTGTCTTTATTTCAGTGGTTAAAGTCACGATTTGCTTGCAGTATGAAAAAAATGTTGCAGGTCTTAGGTTTGACATTTGAACCTCTTGATACCATGTACACAGACTGATGGTTGACTGATGTGGGTTAATGGGAGGAGGGGAGAGAGTTGCTGGTTAAGTCGTATGAATGAATGCAGGGGTGAGAAAAGATAAATGTATGCCAGCAGAGGCATTGATGAGCCCTTCCCCCAACGCTTCATCACAGCCCAGCGATGGAGATGTGATGTGATCACAGCCTTTCAGCCCATCACTGTGTCTTCCTCTGCTCAGCTGATGAATAAACCATCACTTGTGCTGTCATAGAGTCCAATGATAGTGTAGTTTTCACAGATACTGTCAGTATTCTGGATGTGTGCAGAGGTTTTCCAATTAGTTAGATATTTGTGGTCACTGACATGTTACAGCCACGGTTTGGTGTCTTTAGATGATTCAGTGCAGCACTCACTTGCCTTCCCAGAAGACTTTTGGCTTGTCCAAGCAGCAGGATTTTCCTCACGTAACCAGGGCCGGCACGTCCATATAGGTGAACTAGGCAATTGCCTAGAGTGGCATTTTGGCAGGGACGGCGAAATGTGGACTAATAACAGTGTTGGGTGATGTGCTAAAATTTTCCAACCAGCCGCCGTCAGCCCATCAGCTGATAACTGCTGATGTATTCGTGCAGGTGTGTGCCAGCGCATGCAGTGGGTAGTCACCACTGTTTTCTACACTGAGTGTTCAGTCTTGTACAGCTGTAATTTCTTTCTAACAAGACAAGTGCCTCACCCCTGCGCTCCTCAGCACACAGGGATGAAGTGGATTTTGGCCTGAAAAATATGGATACGAAATGCTA
>JAQFJA010000025.1:26350833-26361193 GCA_029874485.1 Naso brachycentron | reverse complement strand
CACTGTTTTCACACCTGTTTCACACCTAGACTATTTAAAGTTTGTGTTTTACATTTGGTAAAAAAGTTGGCACGAGGAAATCAGATTTTCTCCCACAGTTGGGAATTACAAGGCAAAAAAAGATAACACTGCAACACAGCGTGACCCCAACTTCTGTACAAAACCTGCAACCATTAGGTTCCAGCAAAGTTTGGATTCAGGCCGTTTTGTTGCACGAACCATGAGGTGGTTGGTTGGCTGGTTGGTTGGTTGCAGTGGGTTTTTAAAGTAATGTAAGCAGCAGCTGCTATTACTGTGGGTTTGCCTGTTGTCTTAAGTCTGCTGCACTGAGAAACACCTTAGGGTGCACTTTATGAAGAATGCTGAACTAATTGGTTGCGTCATCGTCCAGTTTAAATAGCCACTTAAGATGTTACAATACCAGTTTTGCAAGTTTTCCCTCCCCTAGGCCAATTTGGAAAACATTGCTACTCCCAGCGATGTGCACTTACTGGTGCCACGTGTTTCCGTTTTTACCTGAATCGCCTCAGCCAGTACAAGGGTAAAAAAAAGATTTTGTCGTTTTCACGGAGTCCTGTTTGAGTCCACCTCTGCGTGCTCAGAGTGGTCATTTCCTTGTACAGTCAGGAATGAGAAAGGTTTGGAAAGCAATCTATTCAAGACTATGCATGGTATTCAAACGAAAACAAGCTCACTTCACTCAGCTTCAGGACAGTTTGAGCTTTGCCCTAAATACTTCCTGTGACCACATGAAGGACCACGCAAGCGGCAGCAGCTCATGGTTCAGTTCATTTAAATGTGAGGTGAAAATCACCTTGCACAGTGAGGTAATTCATCACATTAAACAAAATGTCTGCTTTATCATAATGAGTAATGCAAGTCCTGCATCGGGCCAAGGTGATTGGCTGGTTGTTGTGTTCTGGGCAGAACAGAGCACAATGTGGGTCGGGTTGTGAGTGTAGGATAATAAAAATACTAAAACAACAGTAATAAAATGAAGAATGATAACAGTAATAATACTATTACAACTACTTCATGTTTTAATCCTCTGATTCGTGAGGCAGTGACCTCTGCACCACCACTGCATCTGTGCAGCAAATTCTTCCAGCTCGAGGTCCACCGGTCAACCAAAACAGAAATGGCAGATGAAGTGAAGGCGAAGCTCTTGAGTGGCAACTCAGTTCGTCTTCAAGAGTGAAGTCCAAGCCATGCTAGTAATCACTGGACTGTTTCCTGAGTTTTATTGTTGTTGTTGATGTTGTTTTTTCTGCATCGATATTTTTTCCCCAGTTGTATTAGTAACAGGCTACTGCATTAAACAGCAGTGTTTAGATAGCATGTTTATCAACTCGAACTGTGTCAGTATGTCAGATTGCACTTTGTTTCCTGACAGTGATCGTATAAACACGTCACTCGTCTAATGAGATTACAGCTGTGGTGAATGTTTATGACAAATTATCAGGTCATTTTTCCACCAGATGGTTGTTAATTGGTCTTCACTTCAGCTGTTTGTTGTCTGCATAAGGCTTCATGGAAAGAGTTGGCGCTTGAGCCGACAGAGATGCTAACTGGCATGTAGAGTTTTATCTTTTCATTTTTACTGTAAGAACAAATGTAATTAGTTTGATGGTGATTGTTTTAATAAAATAATCATGTGAGATAAAATGTATATGGCTTATACTTTGTCAAATACAGAATACTTTTACAGATAAAGTATCTTCTTTCTCCTTCAGCTGCTTTCTTCATCAGTCTACTTGAAACCATTGAGTCGAATCCACAGCTCAACAGTTCACAAAAATTTCAGAATGCGCTGCTGTCATGTCTGAACCCTCTGCACACCTTCAGAACTGAGCCACTTCTCTCACTTCACTGAATGCAGTTTATTTAAAGCAGCATTTGTTATTTCTGTGGGAGAAACATGACCCTCAAATGTAAGTTTTTACAGTAATTTAGTTACAGTATAACTTAAGAGTCACTTAATCCTTCTTTGTTCAGTGGATTCTTCGTATAATCAAGTACAATAAATGGTGTAAAAAATTCTCATTCAGATGGCTTGTTTATGAGATGCATATCATTTTTGTCATATGCAGGTTTTGGGTTGGACTGCGGATCTTATTTCGGTGGGTAGAGTCAGACTGTGGAACTAATGGGCCTTATGTGCAGGTTGCAGGGTGGATTCGTTTTTGAACGCAGCCGGTTTGGGACAGGGTGGTTCTTGAAATTCAGACCCATGCGGAACTCTGCCTACCAATGTAGAGAAGACTTTCAAACAACATTTCAGTCAGGACCACTTAAGTCAAAGAAAATATTTCCATTAGTTATTGTAGTAAGTTAAACTTGGTGGTATGGCTCTGTTCTAGGAGCTGAAGAGAGTAGAGAGACTACATTAAAAAGCTACAGTGTTTCTTCAAGCCAGCTGTGGCTTGAAATGTAGCTTTTTAAAATGGAAATGAAATATGGAAAAATCTGTACTTTCTTTGATTTTTACCTATGGTGAGACATGGCACCGAATTCAAACTTTATATTTTTATAATATTGCTGGAAAACCAGATAGTAATTCAAGTCCCCGGCGAGCAGAACCACTCCACTGAGGTCACCGCCTAGCTTGTCTGAAGATGGCTGCGCCCTATTGGCGAAAGAGTGAATTACTATCTGGTTTTCCAACAATATTATAAAACATATAAAGTTTGGATTCGGTGCCATGTCTTACCTCAGGTAAAAAAATCAAACAAAATACATTCATATTATTCCATATTTCATGTCCACTTTAATGTCGCCCTTTAGAATAAAGAGAATTATTACCGGGAGCTTGACAGTATTGTGAGTCTCTCTGTTCTCTTCAAGTCATTGCCTAGACTGAGCACCTGGTTAGTAGATGTGCGTGTGTTTACCCTGTCTCTGTTCTAGGAGCTACCTGCCCTTCCATGAGCATTCATGGGAAGCCTGAGGCAGCGAGCGCTGCAGACAGAGCAGAACGGGCATCAGTGTCAACAAAATGATATTAATTATGTCAGACCCACAACAAAAGGAGGAGTTGGGGTTGGGTGGGTAGGCTTGGGTTGGTGTCCAGTTTTACAGGTCCGGTCCAGTGTATGGGCTTAAACCGGTTTAATAATATGCAAAACAGGTGAACCGGCACTTGTCATTGAGATCCTGGAAGATTGAAAGCAAACATCAGCAGCAACACGTACTGACACCCAATGACCTGAAAACGTGTATAAATCTAACTCATATTGCATTAATAACAAGCAACAAGACGTGATGAACATGTTTTGATGTTTGATTTGACTATAATTGAAAATGAAAGACAGCCAGCCCGTTAGAGCTTAGACCAGGCCCTAAAACTTCAGCCCAACCCCGCCCGAGCCCGTGCATGTTCTCTCCAAACCCAGCCCAGCCTGTCTCGTTAACTGTATTAATAATTAAATTTTCAAATTACAATTCGGAGTTGTTTGAATTACAGAAATCTGTTCAGATGAGGTCTTAAAGAGTGCAGCACAAAAGTATGTATTATATAACAAAACAGCATGTTTCTGAAGATCCCAAAAAACAGATTAAAACACTTTTAAACAAACGAACAATGATTTATAACAAACAAAATGAACAAGAATTAAATTTGGATAGCCTTAGTCTAATATAATTTAACAGGGTTTTACAGCCAAATATAAAATATTTAAAAAGAAACAAAATTAATGATTATTTTTACATTTTAATTAAGTAGTGCAAAATGCTGAGTCAGGTTGATATAAAAGAAAAACAAGATTATATGGCTGGTCCCGTTTGGTGGATGCGTTTTCGTTTTTTTTTTTTTTGTCAATGTGTTTTAGTGAGGTAATGTGTAACATGATCATGTTTGGATATTAGTAGTTGTTGTGCGGTAGTCTTAGTAAGTCAGTCAAGATATAATAGGATGAATAATATAGTTGTGTTTGTAGGAACAACAGGGCGTTGGCATTATGTGGCACAGTGAGAGAGATGAAGACTTCTGTGGGCCTGTTACCTGTTTTTAATTTTCATAGATGAGGCTAAATTATAGGCTCAGGTACTTCTGGGTGCATTTCCAAATGTTTCTAAATAAATTCAAAATTATGTCATTGGAAATAAATCTAAAATGTTGATTAATGTAATTGTATTCCTGTCATCAAACAGTTCTGAGTGAAGTTTAGACAGAGAGGTTCAGTGTGGGATCTCCTCTGACCACCTGCTGCTGTTAGAGGAGCGGCTGCTTGTCTCAGGCAGCAGCAGAAACGTTACACAAGAGTTTGTCAGATTTCAGATACAAAAAATAACTCTTTAGCCTGACCATAAGAAAAACTTATCTGACAATATCCTTCAAGGAGGCTAGATGCACTATTCCTCCCTCGTCATTGGCAAGAGCAAGGTGTGGATGTGGGAATTTACTCTAGCAATTTTTTCAGGTGACATCATCCTCAGTTGATTGAATTTTGGCCAAAGGAAAAGAGCAACTTTGTGCAGCATGTCAACCTGGATTTTTTGCACAAGAAACTCTGTGTCTTTGGCACACAAACGCTTGCTGCCAAGAGTCCATGGAGGAGGGCTGGCAGTGTTTCTTCAGTTTCTCAAACCAGAGGCAAACCAGGTTCAGAGTGGAATATTTGTCACCTCCCAGCTCTCTCTGAGCATCGTAGAATGGCTGCTGAAAACTGACCAGAAAGCTCAGTATGTCTGGTGCAATTCTTTCCATGTGCGCAAGCTCTCCACAGGTCTCCAGCTTCTCTCGTAGCTCTGTGTAGATGTCCTGCACTGACTTGAGAGTGAGGTAAACAGAGCTAAATCTCATGTCCTCCATCTGTAGAACTGTCTTTAATAACTGAGCAGCCAGGCCAGATTGTTTCAGGTACCTCACAAGTCCCTGGGTAGCAGATATGGTCTCTCCAATATCCGGCACATTTTGGGCCAGTGCATTGGTGCCCAGTCTGTGGCAAAGGACAGTGTTAATTAGATCATCCAGACAAGAAAGCTTCCTGTATGGCTACAGAGCTTTGATTATGTTGCTGCCTTGATCTGTTACCTACACAGTTTAGCTCAGAGAGGTGGGGTCAAGGCCAAATTTGTTGACCAACAGGCTCACTATCTCGCATCCAATGTTTTTCCCCATTTTTACATCCTCCATGGGAAACACAGCTGTAGTGAGAGTTTTACTGACCAGCATAAAGTCATGGGTCACATACTGGCAGGTTATTGCCATATAGCTGAGCTTTTGATAGTCGTCAGTCCACATATCTGTGCTCATACCGACGTCTCCATTTTTCAGGGCATCCTTGAGCCTCTTTGCCAATACTTCCCTCTTCTCATCTGCCTTCTCTATGCATGCTTTGGAAATGGTGCTGTGATGAGGCAGGACGGTCTGGACCGATACACGACCATAAGTAGCACCAACATTTATCAGTTCTTGAGCTAGCTCTTGAAAGCCCTCTCCACTCACAACATTAATGGACCTTATGTCTCTGCAGCAAAATTCCACACATTTCTCTGTAATGGCTTTCTTTGTTTTCAGTGTCTTTTTGTTATCATATGTTAGCAACAAGCTGCAATTCATACACTTGACAAAGCCGACACACACATTATCAATGTAGGCAACTAACTTAAAATTGCTTCATACCTCCGACTTCCCTCTGCACTGGGACAATGTCAGTTCTCCAGATAATATCTTCCTTTTCATGTCCTCAAGCTCCATTATGTTAGCTAACGTGAGTGCGATGAAACTGCAGCTTTGCAATTTAGGTTATAACACGGGAGCTTTGTTGTAACCTTATTATGTGTCCATCACAGAATGGTTTATGATTTTAAGACTGCCTTGTCAATACTAATATCATTTCTAATTATCACACCATAGCTTACTCCCCAATTATTATCATTATTATTAGTATTATTATTATTTTCAAAAGGACCTTTTATCTCACCACAAAATGCACCTTGAACTAGTCTTGCTAATTGTATGGGTAACAGGTGATCATTTGGCCATCAGCTGATTAATCAGCTGATTGCTGCTGATGACAGCAGCTTGACTTTGTGGCCTGTCTGAACCACTACCATGCTCAGTTTAGAGCATAATGTAGATGGATCCAATGTGAAAAACTTTAAACAGTTACATAAACAAATAAAATGCATGTTTGATTATTTAAAAGATAATTTTATTCACTTTAACACTTTTTAATTTTACAGGATTTGGTCACTAGCTAGTCAGAAATGTTTCAGGTGAGCAGTCCAACCAGTAACACCAGTGTTTACAAAATCCTTGTTGCAACCCTGCTGAAATATAGTGAAGAAGAATGTGAAGTGCAAGGAGCTTGAAATCATAATACTGTGCAGTACTTAAGCAAATGCACTTACCGTCTATTATTGTTATTTTCACTACTAACAAAAGCGAGTTTCATGTCAATTCATATTGATTCACTGTATGGAAATGGTTGTTTGAAAGGTGGTAAAAAGTTTAAAAATGCATAGTATCCTCAAGAGTATTATTACAATCATGTAAAATTCAAACTTACTAAAACACTGGTGATTCTCTGAGTTCTTATTTATACAATAAGTGTAGTTTCACAGTAGGTTTTCTCACTAGATATACACACAACATATTTGTCCATGAAGCAAACTGAATACAATGTGAGTAGGTTACATTTAGCATGAAGTGTGCTATTAATGAGAACCACAGGCCTCAGGAAAATTGACCTCAACTGTTCTATTTTTTTCCACAGATTTTACTCTGTTTTACTCATCATCATTGTATTTCAAACTGCCTGTAGGTCATCAGTGTGTGTCTGCAGGTCTTCTCTTGCTGCAGCAGCAGTGTCTTGCCAAATGAGCTGGCACCATGCTGCCTGACACTGAACTCCACCTGCCTGTTTCCACCTGTGGATGACTGATGTGTTGTTTTATATACTTCTTAAGCTGTCTCTCACTCATACACCCACGAATGTCACTGCCTATGCTGCACAAGTCAGATCTCTGCCTTTCACTTGTTTCCTATTTATCTTTTCTCCTTCCTTCAGCTGTTGGTTCCATGCACTGACACTCAACAGTTACATACATGTGTTCACATTTAATTTGCATTACAATTTAGATGAGGTCTGATAGTGTGAGACCGTGTTAGCAGAGATCATGCTGTTAAGCCTTACTCTTGAGAGACGGGGTGGGAGCAGTTCAAAAAACAGTGTCAATCACAGGGGCACTGTCCAATGAGATGGTGGTTTGGGGAGTGGGGGGGTGATTATCTTTCACAGCCCTTACCCATATCTCCACTCAACACTGCTCTATCTTCTCACTCCCTCAGTCAAATCCACAGCTCAACAGTTCACAAAAATTTCAGTTACTGCGTTGCTGTCGTGTCTGAAGCCACTGCACACCTTCAAAACTGAGGCACTTCTCACAGTAGCTGAGTGCAGTTCATTTAAAGTAGCATTTGTTATTTCTGTGGCAGAAATATTACCCTACTTACATAAGGGATACTGATTCAACTCTCTACATGTTTTAAGATGCTCAGACTTGCAGGACATGGTTAGCAAAACTTAGCCTGGCTAATTTGGTCCAAGGTAAAAAAAGAACAACTATAAGTCCTCTTTCCTATTGTGTATGAGATGGTTGAATCTGTGCACAGACAGAATTCTGTCCTTTTCAGTTCACAGTGTATCTGTTTGCTCAACACCTGTGCCACTTCTTTTTTTAAAGCAGTACCAGACAGAGTCAGTGAGCCCAGGTTTTGGTGAAGGTCTCTTTAAAGTCACAATGGTACCAGACTGACAATATCACTGTGATGAAGTGTGTTCAGGGCAGCACAGTGGCTTAGTGGTTTCATGGCACTGTTGCCTCACAGCAAGAAGCTCCTGGGTTCAAATCCAGATCTGCCCATCCAATACCAAGAGTGTCCTGGGTTTGCCCTGGCTGGGGTAGGACCTTTTTGTATGAAGTTTGCATGTTCTCCCCGTGTCTGTGTGGGTTTGTTCTGGGTGCTGCGGTTTCCTCCCACCATCAAAAAACATGCATGTTAGGCACAGTAGGTTAGGTTGGCCCAAAGTGGTAGCATGCTCCATTTCCTTGTGTTTTTCCCTCATCTCCTCCCTGGTGTCATTCTCACTCTCTCCCCTAGGGGCAGATCCGGTTAGCTGGCAGCAGCAGCAGGTGACACACCTGAGAACCAGGAGTGAGAGCCCACATCGGAGCTCTGTTCAGAAAGTTAACCTTGATTTAAGTACAACTTTGCAGTGAAGTGATATTTGGACTGTATGTGAGTAGATAAACAGACAGTGCATCTTATTACCACATCATACGGTGATATTACAGCGCTACATGTGTTTATTGCCGAGCAGCAAGCTAGTCTGCTCGACGCTAGCTTTGTGCCATGGGGAAGCATTCCAGAACTGTGCGTGTGAGCTGCCAGCCCGGCCACTCTGTTGTGCATCATTCCCGAATCGTCAAAGACCCGACACAGCTGTGCTGCCACAACGACATCTCCACTCCAGCATCGCCAACGCCGCGGGTGTCAGTTGAGGCGGACGACGCTGCGTGAGATTGTTTTTCTTTTTTGGCGCTTTATGCATGAAGCAGCCATTTTGTTTAAGGCTACTCCGATCTCTAGCAACGACACAAACCTGCACCGCTCGGACAACTGAATTGGTACCATTCATCGGGTCTAATGCAGCTTAGTCTATTTAGTTATATTCCAGCTTTAGGAGATGTTAAGTTACATGGTAACTCCAACTGAAATGTTGATTTGATGCACCGGTCTTTGAGACTGAACCATTTTTGAGTTGGTTTGCTGTTGAAATGAACTGAACTGAAAAGAGAAAAGCAATTCATTCATTCTAAGTTACTTTTATGTTGGATGTATTTTTGTAAATAATATTCCTTTTTTTTTTCAGTAAATAGTTAAAATACATTCCCTGGTGACTTGTTGCATTTTACTGGTATTTGACATTTATACAGTAACACATTTGCTAATGGTTAAAAGAGTTATGGTAACTACATGGGTAATACTGAGTACTGGTTTAAATGTTGGTATAACTTTAGATGCTGAGGCTTAACTAAGATACCTGGTTAAAGTCATTCCAATTACTCTAGGTATTTGAAAACCATTCGAGATTTACTTTAAATGAGATGTGTAGTCATTCTATAGACACAAGAGTTTAAGTTAAAGGATAATGGGAAGTAGTAGTTATGTACTGTAATTATTCCTCAGTTTCTTGAAATCAGTGCTTAATTGGTGCATTAGTTAACCCTAAAGAGAGAGATCTCTTGCTAACAGAAGAATTTGGGGAGCGCACTCAACATTAACAGCCAGACAAGCTAGGGGGCGCTACATAGGCTTCTATATCCACACTTGTGTCTTTGTCAGCATTTTCAGTCTTGTCCACCGCGTGTGACAGGGCATTGGCTGCAAACATGAATTTTCCCGGCATGTATGACGTTGTCATATCATATTTCTGTAGCCTTATCCTTATCCTCATCCTCTGTACCCACATTGGACAATCATTCAGTCGCTTTAACATGATGGAGACCAGTGGCTCGTGGTCTGTCTCCACTTTGAAGGCTTGTCCATAAATGCACCGATGAAATCGCTCACATACATATATGCAGGCCAAAAGTTCTTTCTCAGTTTGAGTGTAATTACGCTCTGCACTGCTTAGGGCTCTCGAGCTGCATGCCACAGGCTGCGATGTGGAGTCATGCTGCTGCAGTAGTACTGCCCCAAATCCATACTGGGATGCATCAGCTGAAATCCTCAATCTTTTCTCTGGGTCAAAGAACCTAAGCACTGGCTCCTGTGTTATGAGTCTTTTCAGGGTGATGAAGCTTTCCTCCTGCTTCCACTCATTCTTCTCCTCCAGGAGCCACCTGAGTGGTGCTGACTGGGTGGACAACATGATTGTTGACTTCAGGAGAACAAGACACACTGAACACTCTGCCCTATTCATACATGGGGAGGAGGTGGAGAGCATGCAGAGCTTCAGGTTCCTGTGTTTGTGCATCACGGCCTCCCTCACGTGGTCAACAAACATCCAGTATCAGGTGGGGAAGGCGTAGCAGAGACTCTATTTCCTCAGGAAGCTGAACAGGCTCACCTTCCACAAGCTTCGTGGCGCGGTGCAGGGTGGCGCAGGGTGGTGAAGCCGGCGCAGTGCAAGTTTCGAGCAGCAGAGCCCAGCGCGTGGTCAGTTTGGCAGGTTGGTAGACCGCGCTGCGCCGAGATGGGTGTGGCAGCGCGGCAGGGGGAGGTGTCACATATTCATCATGGCGCAGTCAAAGTTTCGTGCGAAAATGCCCCACCGAGGGTGCGCCAAAAGCTCGCCACCTCAAACCTGGTCTACTCTCAGCGCAAGGCGCGCGCAGCCGGTGCAGTGGA
>JAQFJA010000025.1:26333535-26343787 GCA_029874485.1 Naso brachycentron | reverse complement strand
AAATCAGTCCAGTCTCCGTAGCTGTAAATGTCATTGTTTGTTAAAATCTTGTGTTGCTTATAATAAATTGACATGTTGAGAACACATAACCAGTCATGCAGAACGCTACCAAATATGCGTGAATTCATACTGTATGCTTTAATGAACCGGGTGTTGCTTATAGGGGGTCAAAAAATCAGAGTATACCAACTAAAATAAACTACACGACACCACTGTTTATAGCTCCATTTACAGCGCTTTCACACCAGCCTTATTTAGCTCGGTTGAATCAAACTTGAGTACATTTCCTCCATTTGGTGCAGTTGGTTTGTGCAGGTGTGAATGCAGCGGGTGTGAATGCAGCGGGTGTGAATGCAGCGGGTGTACTTGGGTGCACACCGGAGGTTTACCAAACAAGCATGGAGAGACCTGGTTGAAGACGTGGTCTCAGTATGCTTCCAAACAAACTCTGGTGCCATTTGTTTTTGGTGCGAACGAGATCCGACCTCGGTCCGCGCTAACTGCAGAAAGCACTGTGCATTTTTGGACTAACCCAGATCCCATAGGCAGCTACATGTATTACACAATGAGAAAGCATTTCCCCTGTCACAACAACAACATCACGCCAGCATGACGCGGACAAACATGGAGAATGAAACAATGTAATATCTGATGACCATCACCAAAATCAACCCCCGCAGTTTCCGGTTCATTGTGAAATTACTCGTGGTGGGTGTGTTGTTTGCTCATCTCTCTGTTTACATTTGCCCACATGGCAGTTCTGACCAATCAGAGAGCAGTTCAGGACCTACGATATTGCTCCCGCCCCAGACACATCTGACCAAGGTTGGTTTTTTTGTTTTGTTTTTTTTTCCCTAACTTAATTGAGCCAATGAGTGAAGTGCAGCTGAATTTTAGTTCACTTTAGCAGGTGTGAACGCAAACCAGACCAACTGAAGAAAAAAACAAAACAAAACTTATAATTGTGTCATTTGGTGCACACCAGGGAACTGGACTAGAAGTGAACTATCATGTGTGAAAGCGCCTCTAGAGAGAGAGCACCTTGTAGATGTATATATTTTTTCCTGTGATACACTCTACAGTTACAGACACTGAAGCTACTGAAAGGTGTAATGCTGCCATTTAAGTCTCAACAGCTCATTTTCACTGTCTGAGAACTGCACACATCACATGGGGAAAAACATTCTTCTCTGTTGTGGTGGTTGGAGTTACACTGGTGAGTTGCTTTCTTACTCGTTTTTTTTGTTTGTTTGTTTGTTTGTTTGTTTGTTTTAACTATGACCACAACTTTTGCGTAACTTTAACTTTCTGGGTGTTCACAGATGCCAAAGTTAGAGATTAAAGATTTCTCATACATTAATTTTGATTCTATCAATTTGTGTGAAAAATCTTAATCTTTCTTTTCATTTCAGGAATTTGAGAACTTGTGTGCGACTGCCTGATTGTCCTTGATAAAACTTTTACACCCTGTTTTGCAGCGTAGTTGTATTTTAAAATGGAATAAAACACGCAGTTACATTCCAGACTGTATCTCCCAGTCCTCCATCTTATTCTACACCCTCCAACACAAGAGTGCACGTGCTTCTTCCCCACATGAGGCAGCAACAAAATGCCACAGCTGCAGTGAAGACAACATTCTGAACCCCTGAAACATGTTTTGGAGGTATTGGGGTTTTCTGTTGTGGGCTGAACAGTTTGTAGTGTAGTATGATAACAGCATAAAAATTATCTGCATTTCATGAGTCTTAAAAAATAAAGTTTTCATCACTTCCTGCATATAAGTTTTCATCAGAGATATTGAGGAATGATGAGCAACATGATAATAACACAAAAACTAAGCACAGAACTAACAAACGGGACGTGACCAGCTTGACCCGCAGGTTATTTAATGTATTAATATCATGTTGTGTTTGAAACTTTCAATTTTACGCACATTATATTTTAGCTTGTAGCTTTTCAGTTCAAGTGAATGGGGAGGAAAATTTCTAATAGCTCCCCTTCGTCACAGAGGAATGTAACCTTGATGAATCAATTTGAATATTTGTTGAACACACTGACAACTAGACTTTACGCCATATATTGAACATTGTGACAAAATCACTTTAAAGGTACCTAGAGAGGAACATAATAGGGCGTGATTATTTGCCATTTAAAAATTTGAGCGTAATGTTTTGACTTTAATTGCATTGCGATTAACAGGTTACATAACTTTTAGTTCTTGAAAATTATGTATAAAATCATTTAGAGGCAGCCACGCTGGCATTTTCGCCCATTCGGCCCTGACAGACTGTGGAACTGTAACTGATAAGAAACACACTTTTTGAATAAATAAAAATATTTTCTCATTAGGTTAATGATAAGTCTCTTTCATACAAGGGTGGCTGTAGCTAGTAGGTAGAGCAAGTTGTCTCCAATCAGAGGGTCGGCGGTTCAATCCCCAGCCCCCGTAGTCAACATGTCAAGTGTCCCTGGGCAAGACACTGAACCCCAGATCTCTCCCGATGGCTGCGCCATTGATGTGTGATGTGTTAATGTTGACTTGTGTTGTAAAAGCAGTTCAAGTAGGTGAAAGACTGGAAAAACATAATACAATAAACAGTCCATTCAACAAAATGCTACAAAAACAGGTAATTGTTTGCCTCAAACTGTCTCTTGAGGCGTTAAAAATTATACTTAAACTTAACTATCGAACAATTACATATTGTAGGGATGCCTGATTGTTCTGATACTTGTCATAGAGTGTAATATTGAAGAAACTGTAGTTGGAATTATGGAGGAAGAGTCCAGATTCTTGGAAGTTGCAAATTTACTAGAGTCAAATAACTCAAACCCCTTAAGCTTTGTTTGTGTCCTTCTACTGGTATCAGACCTCCCTGTTTGGGTGTCAGTGTGTCCTTTACAGTTGTTGTTGTTGTTGTTGTTGTTTCAGTGAATGGATGAGTGTTGTGTTGCTTGGAGCATAGGGCCCAAGGTTTTGAACCCTCACAATGACAGGAAACTCATTCTTCCGTCTCCTGCTGAAACATGAGACCTGGGCCACTGGCACAATACCACAGCCCAAATCTCTGCACTCACTCAAGCAGCCTATTACCCATATATCAAGATCAGACCATTTATAAAGAGAAGGAAGTCTGAATCAAACCGTTCCAGCACCATTTCCTCTCATTATCCAGTTGTAAAAGGAGCCTGCTCATTTGATATTTTCCTGCCCAGAGGGACAGAGGATCTTTCTAGGTCTTTCCATTTCAAGCTCTGCAGCTCTGTGGCTGTGGCACTCTTCCTGATTCATGAGGAGACGAGCTGCACTCCATGCACAATAATACCTCAAAAATGCCCATTGGTTCCTTTGGAACACCCGCTGGCTAAGCGGTTATAACATTTTCCAGTGTTCTGGCCAGACCCGAAATTTTTAAGGTGATTTTTTTCCAGCCTAGTCATTCCAGGAAACTACGCTTACAGAATGCTCATGCTATGTTTTTATGCTTCTGCATTTTTTCATAGTGCCATATAACTTATAATTCTGACAATCACCGGCCTTTCCTCAGTCACCACTATAATCTCATTGACAAGACCTCTACTTCCTGGTATCCCATATAATTTCCTTTTTTTTTTTTTTTTTTTGGTGTCCAAAGAAAATTGTGATTTCTAAATTTAGAGGGTTTATTTTTTGTTCTGATAAACTGGAGGATTCCAGCCACATTTTCACCTGCTGTTAGCATGTCTGTACCTGAACCTGTTATTTGGATAATGGCATCTTATGATCCCATTTTTTTCTTCATTTTTTCTATTGCTGCTTCTTAGCCTTTGCCACATCTGTTTCAATAGTGAATCACTTTATGTAGTAGGGTAATTTTTTCAACGTCTCCTGAACCTGATTACATCTGGTACTGAGATGTAACCTGTTTTTAGATATTTTATCCTAATAGAGAGGAACATGTGTTTGTGCAAAGTGTTAATACACACAGGAAGAATCATGATCAGAATGCTATCGGATTGGCCGGACCACATCTGGTCTTCTCAAAGGTCTTCATCCCAAAGGTGTAAACAAGGTTAATGTCATAGAAAAGTTTTGATAAATCCTATTTTGTAGTGACAAACTGACTGAACAGGTTGAGACATTAACTGATTATGATGACACATGATCTTTCCCTCATGTCATCCCATGGACAAAACATCACGTTTAAAGCATTTTAATCATGAAAAGCAACCATGTTTTTGACTCCACAAGTCACTGTCAGTAAGCTGTTCACTCTCACACTTCTCTTTGATTCTGCAGTGACAGGGTGACTGTAAATGCACCCTGGAAGTCAGTAAATGTAGAAAAGTATGGACCAAATTACAGTCCAAGATTCTTGCTAAAGAAATTAATTTGCTTTTGTGGTGAAGCTCAACACAGGAAAAACATTATGTACATCAAAGCTGTTGTCACAGAGTCCTTCTCCTGTTTATAACATTAAAATGCTCACTGGGCTGCAGAGACTCCCTGCTCTGCCCTTATAGCTAACACATGCTGAAGCTGAGATTTGAATGATCTCGACTGTTTTTGAACCTGCCATGAGCACCGCTGTAGAGCATTTCTCATAGTCCATTTTAATTAAGCGAGGAGCTGGGCCACAGCTGCATGCAGTGTCATGGCAAAGCTGCTTGAACTGTAAACCACGCTGGAAGGATTTGGGTTTCCCAGCTTTCTGGATTCAATTATGTTCTCCAAAAACTCTCACAGCAGCCACACAACTCCCACCCTGGTTGATGTGTGAAAACGGTAAAGTTGGTTCAGTTGAAATACTATGTGCTGGTCAGGACTCGGAAATTTTTGGTCATGGTTTTCTAAGTGGTTTTAGTGTGTGTGACTGTGACACTTGTATATTTATATTATACATTTACACATTTGAAATATAAATAACACCAAAACATTCACGTTGGATTTACAATTAAGCACACTAATATGTTTCCTTAAAAAACAACAATGGCGTGAAGCACCATTACTATATATATATACATATATATTTTCCCATTCGGAGGCTATAAACACAACAAAAGTTGCCTTTTTACACATCCAGAGCAACACTTTCATTTATTGAGTTTCTGTTCACTTGATGGAGTTCAATAATCACTTTCCTTTTAGCTTTTTAGCTGCTAAACGTTCCACTACAGTTTAGATTGTGCCCTCCTGCCGTTTGGTCCAGGCAGGTTGGGTACAGTGAGCTGAAAACAGCTGCCTGCTGTTGAATACGGCTGATGTGAGCAGCGACACTGAGCCAAACGGTAAAGTCATCAGTGTGTGTGTGTTGGATTTTTTGTTTTTATATTTTTTTTAAATTAAGACGAACAGTTCAAGTTTCCATACAGGAACTCCGTGTGCTGTGATGCCTGCGGCGGGGTGAGGAGGTGAGTTTGGGGGTAAGATTTAAACAAAGTCATCCATTTTGTCTGTTTCCTCCTTTGCTCAGGGATCTGGTTGGGGATGGGGAGGGTGAGAGGGTTGCTGAGGGGGGATGTGGGAAATGAGTAGTGTTTTGACTCGTAGCCGTGGGCAGTGCAGGTCCCAGGCCAGACTGAGAAGCTCTGCAGGCTCCTGTTACCAGTCTGTTGATGGAGATGAGTGCGCAGGGGTCAGAGGTCAAAAAAGCTTCCTTCTCTGTGTGCAGTAAAGAGGGAGGAGACAATGAATTCTGGAGGATCCATCTCAGGCAGTGTTATTGTCCACCTGGAAGCTTTATGAGCTTTTATTCCTGTCAGACTTAAAACACAACACACACTCATGGAACTATCAGCGCTTTTGATGAGGAAGGCTACAGCAAAAAAGGTCAGAGGTCGTTAATGAATGAAACTGAACTTTTAACAGTATGTGTATTCATTTAATGTTTATTTGTACAGGAACAAGCATTTATGTGAAGCAGTGCCACACAGCTCAACATTTATAGTGATTAGATACTCCTTAAAAATACATAAAGCTCAGGAATACGTACGAGACAGTACAAAACACAGACTCAGCAATTAATACATGGACGAAAAACACCAACCAGAACTCAGACAATACAAATGTATGGGGAGTGTTAATGTGTCTAGCAAATTTAGATTCAATTTGAACTGCCCAGAATATGCTTTTCATATTTTAGATGTGAGAAGTTACTTAGGTGCTTGAGGAAGGTCAACGCGGCATCAAAACATGAATGTGTTAAAGTCCATATCAGTGTTAGGCAGGTTACTCTGAAACGGTAATAAGTTACTTATTACTGATTGTCCCTTATAAAAGTAAAACATTTACTTTACTTATTACTTCCTATCAAAAGTAAAGTAAGTTACATTACTTGTTACTTTACTATTAGAGGTGCCCCGATCCATCGGCCACCGATTTAAATCGGCTGATTTTCACTCTAAATGACTCAGTCGGCCATCGCCAAATTACCCAATCCTGAAAACCGATTTTTTATGAGTGAGCTGCACCGTTTATGTCAAAATTAAGCTGCAGTTTTCATAAGGAATCGCTCTGCGTATCAAAAAATGCCTTGTCATTCGGTACTCAATTTAAATACCTAAGGGGTTCATTTCAACAACGGCAGTAAGCCAATGCGCATGCAGTATGCTCAACGTACTAAGACCTAAAAGTGTTGTGATTGGCTTTACTCCACAGAGGGGCTCAGCACATTAGTTAAGTGTTATTTGTGTAAATGTGTAACATCACTCACATTACAAACGGTGCGAGTTCCCCTTCGGACTGTCGCGTGCTCTCGTAAATCATCCTCGTTGTACAATGACATATTTTATGATGTCCGCTTCCAGCTCCTCTGTCGGTAGCGTTTAGTTATTTCCTCTTCAGTTTTATTTAGTAACTCCAGGAGATTCTCTTAGCAGGAGCGAACATGGACAGCAGCTCTCCTGAGAGCTCACAGCTCTCAGTGTCCTCGCAGACGCTTGTAAACTTTAACGTTACGTCTTGGTAAATATTCTGTCATTTTATCTGCCGTCCGGGTAACATTAACGTTACTTCGTTAGCTGGTAAACTAGCTGCAGCTATCAGCTGATAACCATCTGCTGTCCAGGTTTCAGCATCAAATGTGGCGACTGAACTGTAACAGTGAATTATACAGAAAATATCTGAGCATCACGTCGTAAAACTTAATCGTTTGCAGAACAACTGCATGAACAAACAATAACAAACACAAAGCATTGTGATGTTTAGTCCGCTTTTGGTGGAAACTTACTTCTTCTGCCATTTACAGCTGACGTTTTGTTGACTTTAACTGTTGAGGATACCTTACTGCCACCATGTGGTATAAACTGGCCACTGAATTACTAAATGACTGGCCACATGATTTAGTTCAAGCAGAAAATGTCAAAGTGCTAAAACATTAAACTAAAGATTTGAAAATAGCCAAGTTGAACCACGCTGTGGTAAATAGGTTTGTAATTTTTGTCTCATGAAACTGCTTTGAGTGTGTTAAAATGTGAAGGAGCTGAAAAATTAAACTTAATTTTTTTCTCCTGTAATGTGATCTTGTTAAAACAGATTTAATAAAATTGGTATCCAAAAAGTATCGTTCACGAGCTGGTATGGAATCAAGGTATCGATAGCGAAAATTTTGAACGATACCCAGCCCTAGCACAGACAGTGAGAGAGTGAGAGGAAGGGGTAGAGGAGGTGGAGTATGAAACTAAATTGATATATTCCGTCATATCGGGACCAAATCATTTTGTTAAATTAGTAGAGATCCTCAACCTTATCCATGTATATCTAATCTGAATAGTCACACTGGTAACTAGTAATGAAACTAACTATAAATGAGACTGAGAGCTGTCTTCAAAACCTCCTGCATTCCACTGTCTCCCTGATTTCTCAGTAAGTAGTATTTATGTGAAAATGACATGAGAGAGAATTGTAGCCCTGCTTTGTTAACATCATCACACACCTGACCAATCAGTGCATAAAAGGGCTTAAAATGATTGGGCGGTCCATTTTAAGTTCAACAGATTTTCACACAACACACCAGATTCTAACAATGGAATGGAGGTTTTTGACATGGTTAAATATGTACCTGCTGAGCACTGTTTAAAAGCCCTGCACACCCACACGTGTTTCATATAAACGCTATACTTGTGTAGTAAATACAATGACAGGGCGTCCTCTAGCTACATATTAACTGTACCTGCTAGCATAGCAGATGTAACCTGTTGGCCAAAGGTCGAATGACACATATAAATCATAAAATTATTGAACTCTCACATGGATTTATTTGTTTTACAAAGTTCTTAGTTGGCATGATTAAGTAACTAGTTAAAATGTGGAATGTGCTAATATTTTTACCATTGACATTGTCTTGCATTATTGTTCATCACATATCCAGAGTTTTTAAGAAGTGGTATTTGGTATTCTTAATTGTTGAACGTGAGTCATATGTTCTTATTACTTGCATATAATGTTAGAATAGCAGCAGCATACCCAGAGTACCACTAACAATTGTCGTAAACCAGTGTAACATGAGAAAGACTTTCCATTAACTTTTGAATTTCACTCCTGTGAATGTGTGAATGTTGACTTGTGTTGTAAAGTGCTTGAGTAGCTGAAAAACTAGAAAAGCACTAAATAAACACAGTCCATTTACCATTTATCTTTTTTAAAAGTCTATTGAGTTGCATAGATATCGCCTGGAGGTTCAGATCTCTCTCCCTGGCTGGGAACCAGAAGATGGATTGTTTTGGAAAGTTTGTAGTTTTCTGTTGATCACTAGCAGTGCTGTGCAAAAGTAACATTAGCCTACTTTACACTTCTTGCAAAATGGAAATGGAAGAGTTTGTTCTTCTATGGTAGTCTTCAAATTTCCATTACAAAAAATCACAAGGAAGTTTAGAAATGGCTGTGAGACGGCTGGCTGAAAATAGTTCCATAAGTAAAACTCGCTACAATGCATGCTATACAACGGTTTTGTATCAGAACATCGCTGGACACTAGAACTGGGTGAAAATACAAGCGTTTAATGTGTTTTGAAGGATTCTGGGAATGCCCCTTTGAATCCATTATGGAAGCTAGCGGTGATGTCAGCAATGAGCTCCAGCTCTCACCACTGCACCGTTAATGCTTAAAGTGATGTAGAACATTGTACATGATCGGAAAAATCCTTATTATGAGGATTAATGTGCAAACCATCAAACTTCTCCTTTAACAACCCAGGACACCACTGCTGGAAGCTGGCTTGCCCAGTGGCAGAGTCTCAGGTTGGGTAACCTCAGACCTCCTTTCTCTTTTGTTGACATCAGTATTTTCAACCGGACTCTTTCACGTCTTGCTCTGTTCTGAAGGTCTTCATAACTCGCCGTCAGGTCCATCTCACAGTGAAGCAGGTACCAGTTTGCTTACTCACATTTTCTCCCGTTGTCCTCCATGTCTGACCCTCTGCCTCCGTGTTTCTTTTCTTGAGCTTTGTCATTTCGCTCAGATTCTCTTAACTTAAGTTCTCCTTCTTGGCTAGTATTTTGGATTCTGGATCAAATGTATTTGCATTGGCCACACCACATGCAGAAGTTAGAGTTTTTTGCTTCAGTTGACGCTATTATCCTTTAAGTTCTCCTGTTTGCTTGAGGCCTTACTCTGGAAGATGATGCCATATTGATTTTGTGAAGTTTTTCAGCAGGTTTGTTAGGATTTACTGGTCAAACGGATGAAGCTCAACTTTTACCCCAGGATTCCACTGGATGTGTGTGCGTTGCAGAGCGGCTGCGTTGCGTGTCCGCTCCGTGCTCAGCTGTCCGTCGTCAACCACAGGTGGCGTTTTTAGAGCACAGCACGGCGAACAGTTTGAGTCACCAGACTACAAGATTTCGCAGTAATTACAATATCACATGTGACCAGAGTCTCTGAAAACCTCTGATCTGTTGATTTCAGGACTGGTTCCAATCATTATGACGTTTTGTTAGTGTAGTACAGTGAATTATGATCCGCTGTCAACACGGAGTTTTTTTTATTTTAAAAATCCACCGGATGTTTAATTTTGTTTCTGTACCAGATTTCCTGTCCCACACGATCTGCTCTGTGCTGAATTGCCGCGTTGTGCTCCACCATCTGGCAAAAATAGAAGTCCTGCGTATCTGCTGCGGAGGGCTACGGATTGCCGAAGCTGTGACAGAGTCGGAACGCCACGCAGCTGCAGCAGGTGGAAGCTCACACACTGACTAGAATTGAAATGAATCAGCTCCTCTGCCGTACCAGACCACATGCAACGCAGATGCATCTGGTGGAATTTAGAGGTCAGGCTCC
>JAQFJA010000025.1:26305646-26323146 GCA_029874485.1 Naso brachycentron | reverse complement strand
TGTTGCAATATTGAAAACTAGTGTTTTTACCTTACGATATCGGCGGGCAAGAGTGGAAGCCAAGTTGTCACGCTTTTGTTGGTTCCAGCGCATGGCCATAACCGTCAGCATGTCTATGCGTCCTGCAAACATAAAAAAAAAAATCATCACCCTTCTTTCCAGTAGCTGTAGAAGAAACTGTTAGTAGGTATATAGCACAGGATAATGAAGAAGCAGCAGGAAACAGTGGTGCAGGGCAGTAGGCAAATGGCATTGAGCATTATGACAGGACATTAGGTGAATGGTACTCTGATGTGGAACAATAGGCATGAATTTTTTGATCACACTGCACCTCCTTAATATCCTCACTTCAAATATAACAGGATGATTGTATTGTAATTAATCAATATTCTGAGCTTTATATTTTCAAAGTCAGCATACATGCATAAGCTCGAAGTGGCTCACCATTGTCATCAGCATCAAAATGTACTGGTTACCTTACCTGCTTTTGACATGTGCTTTGTGGTCACAGCAATCCTTGAGAGGAAGGCGTTGCACTGCTCCACCTCCTCCCCAAGAGTCAAACCAGCCCCTTCCTGATACACTCCACTCCATTTGACCTTTAAAAGAACACATTATACAAAACATAAGTGGCAACCATCTTATGCAAGATTTTCAGGGAAAGAAAATCTCATTGACAATAATTTTTTCTTACCTCACATTTGAAATCGTAAGCTTTGGCATGAAAAACTGAAAGAAATGGCCTCATGTTTAGGAGATCTTGAAGCTCAGGGCATTTTTCAGTCACTCTCCGAAGGTAAGGCCAGTATTTGCATGCCACATCCATAGCAAAATATTTCACTGGCTTACAGGCAAGTTTTTTTGCAGGTACAGGGGGTAGGCAAAAATCTCCCCCCTGAACATATTCAGGGCATGAAGGAGAACCCCATGACGGCATACCGCGAGTTCCAGGCCCTCCTCGTCTGTTTTTCCAGAGGACTTCTTAGCTGTTTCACGTGCCGCTGACCACTGCCCTCCACAGACACCTCTTCCAGAGACCTAGAACATGGAAGATGGTGAACAGCCTAAACTTGTTCACAACTTGTTCTTGTAGGATGTCATTTTTTATAGGTAAATAGAGTGAAGTTTTGCAAGTTTACATGACTGGTGGAGTAATGGATGTAGTTGACAAATCTTTCGACGTCATCATCATTTGCGATGAAGACGCCATCAAAGATTGCTTGTTCCTCCGATCTAAATAAAAGATACACATTAACTTTAAATATCCTTATTTTTAATTCAAAATAGTTACTTTCAATATGATGAACCATCAATGCACACACAGTATTTTGTAAGTACCTTGCAGCACTCTTGAACCTGTAGTGCTTGCGGTTTCCATCAACAGATACCGCAAGCATGTCTGGGCTGCAGGCTGGACAGTCAAAGTGGTCCTTCTTGAAAATTTTATCCACCTCAAATCGGACAGCCTCCCACTCCAAAAAGCTGGTTCGGAACGTGTCTGCTGTGATGTTTCCACTCTGTTTCAAAAGAGTGCAGTAAAGAGAACAAAAGAGAACAGGAAAACAGATTAAACTAGAGATTTAATTTCCAGAAACTGCAAGAGAGCCTCTTGTATAATACTGTGAATTGAGGAGTTAATTGTTGAGAGTTGCACTGGAATCAGAGGGCCCTTAGTCAGTCGACAAAGATGTGTGAGGAGTAAAGCTGGGGACACAGATTGCCTAGATTTTACCCACGATTTGCAGTTGGGGCTAGTCTGTAGTTGGGGACAGTCGTCATGGCAATTTTGCACAGAATCTGTTAGTGTGTGATGTGGTACAGACTGAATTCAGGAAGTGTGTGAGATGAAGAGATTGCACCCGACTCTAATGAAAGAATATGTCTTCAGAATTACCTGTTTTTTTCAGATATGTCTCATACATGACTGATGATACAACATGAGTTTATGGTTGTTTCTAAAGAATCTAAATTTAACACTTAACATTTAACTTTTTTCCTAAGCAGTGCAAATCTTCATGTGTACTTTCTATCATCATCATGCCCTCATAGTATTATTTCTTGAGTTACGCAATCATTAGTACAAATACTTACACGGCCATAGCAAACAGTGCGCTTATCCAGCATTTTAAGAAATGCTTGGGTAGACATCCCTGGTACCGCCATCTTTAATTCTTCAAAAGAGAAAAGGACATCTGTCCCATACACAATTGTGTAGTGCAAAGTGGCAGGCCAGTAATTGTTGCGGATCAGTTCATCCACTCCAGGAGTCCAAGTTGCTTCGCACGCGTTGCATCGAATTTCAGGCAATCTAAGATCATATCATCCTAAAAAAACAAGTTATTGTGTTGTAAAATAGGAGAGTTCCAGGAAAAAGTTAGAGGGAATGAGGTGTGATAGCTGTAAGTGAAATTCTGCAGCCAATTATACGGTGGCCCCACTAAACCCATACATTTTTTCTTACCATTCATTGTTACCACAGCTATGGACTGTCCTGCGATGACACTGGACGATCCACAATCACATACTGCCTCTGGCATCTCTAAAGGTACAAGACGCTCTTGAAAAAAAAACAAAACATGGATAAGAATTAAAGAATAACATATTTATTTACTGGCAGCTATTTTTAAACCAAATGTACTTGACAGCTCCATTGATCTATTAGAAAACAGTATTCAGTTATCTAAGTGATAAATTAACAGGTCTGTGAATTTTAAAAACTACAATTTACCACACTGGGTTAGAGCACTTTCCACAACACAGGTTGTGGGAGGCAATGGATTAAAAAATCCATGTGTCATTGAATCCCTATTGTGGAAGACTTGACCTTGGTGGACCCTAATATCACACTCTCCACAGAGGAATGAGTGTAGTCGACAGTCACAGCAACGTATAACGGCTGGACCATCTTGACAATGTTGGCACAACCTAGTTGCTGCATATTGTTGAGCCACCATAGTGTTGACCAGCTGTGGTCTTTCTTTTGCCCACCACCCTAATATCAGACTCTTTTGGGTAGACCAGTCTGTTGAGGCTTGAGATGCTGGTTCACTCTCATGCATGTCCTCACCCAGTGAGCATTGAAGCTCTTGAAGGAAGGATTCTGTCAAGACAATGAAAAATATTGAAAAACAATAGTTTATTATAAGAAAAGAGAATGGCATTTAACAATGGCCATTTTATAATCAATGAACATACTATTTTGAACCAGTGCAGTCAAAATAAATAACACACCAGCAGTAATGGAAGGAAAGTCGCTGGTCCCTTCTCCACTGGTTTCTGGAGTTGTGACAACAGAGACACCAGTCTTCCGACTCTGGCTGCGACTGGGACCTGCTGTAGCAAAAAAAGCTGTTGCATTTTACACTCAATGTCACCAGTTTTTCCTGATGCTAGACATAGGTATGCAATAACAACCGCAGATACGGTATGTTCTAATTCAGATCCATGACTTGTGATCATGGTTGGTGTACAACATTTTAAATAAAATGAATGTAAAAATAAAAAAATCTGACCTGATTGTTGTCTGGATGATCTGGGCCTGTTGTAAATTATGTTCCCATCACTGTCCCTCTTAATCCACCTAACACCTTGATTGATGTTTGTGGAAGACTGATTGGTGGATGGTTCTGGCTGCTGGTGC
This sequence comes from Naso brachycentron, assembly GCA_029874485.1. Lineage (NCBI taxonomy): Eukaryota > Metazoa > Chordata > Actinopteri > Acanthuriformes > Acanthuridae > Naso > Naso brachycentron. Next base: position 26,319,506 of record JAQFJA010000025.1, on the reverse strand, counting down.
ATTAGCTGCTCAAGGTTTTGTACTTGTGCCTGTTGTTCAGCATCATCTATAAGGTCACTCATCTCCTTCAGGAGACGGTCACTCTCGTGATCTGACATGGCGTACAATATAAACACACTATACACACAGGGACAAACAAAAGACAAGACAGACAAACAAAAATACCAATTGGAAGGGAGGAAAGGGCAGGGGAGGGAAGGGGAGTAAGGGAGGGAGTGAGAGAGAGAGAGAGAGAGAGAGAGAGAGAGAGAAATAACACACTAAACAATACAAATAAGAGAATAAACAAGACAAACGTGGCTCTTAAAAGTGCCTTTTTTTTTCTTAAATGCTGCTGCTATTGGTTTAGTAAGGACAGGGATCAAGGAAACTGCAAAGAAAGAGAAGAACAAATCAAAAGAGAATAGACCACCAAACTACATATTACAATATGAAAAACAACTGGGCAATAAAATGATTTATATAAAAAAGAAAAACAATTAGGCTAGGTTTAGGTAAATGCTGCTCTTGTTAATTCATACAATTTTATTTATTTATTTTCATTTGTTATTTCATTTATTTTCATTCATTTATAAAAGAAACACAATACAATCACAATATCATTAAAATATGAATGACTTATAGAATATCATGATCAGTGTACTGTATATATATCTTCACCCTACACATACACGTTAGCATAGGCCTTGGCTAGCTGTGATATTTAACTTTGATGCAACAAACAGTTCTTTTATGTCTGTCTCTTTCTAATACAGCTCTTACAGTAGGGTTCGTTATTTCACCTACAAATCTTAAGCAATATAAAGATTTATGGAGTAGGAAATTTAATTTATCACAACTTCATAATCAGTTTTGAAAGGAAAGATTTTTTCATACCTGGGAGCGGGGTTTGGAGTTGGCGGAAGGAAGTTGTCGGACGGACACAATATGGGATACACCCCCTGCTCGTCCCCTTTCTTCCGGTATCGAAAACCTTTATTTTCCAGGGAAATTAACAACGTTTGGGCAGTGTTGGGTCTTCCGGTCTGCTCGCCGGAATTGTAAAAATAAAATACATGCATAAAAACAAGAATAAACTCATTAAATATTTAATTATAATTTCGTCACTATCTCACCACCTGCTGTGACACAACGTGTTGGTCTATTTTAACTTAATATGTACCATCATCAATGTGCCGATTGTTAATGTATACCTTGTTGTTGCTTATTTGTTTTTATTGTGTTTATTGTTGTTGAAATAAAAAATAAACAACGTGTCTAGACACACTAGGAATAGTCTGTCTGTTCTGTATTGTCTGTGAAAAGAAAGACCAAGGAGACGTAGGCAAGCGATGTACTTCCTGTAACCCAAACCCTTGTTTTTATGAATGAAATGTAAAAAAAAAAAAACAAAAAAAACAAAAAACCTTTTCTTCGCTACGTCAGGGGGCAATGACCAAACGGCAGTATACCGAGACTGACACACACGCACACACGCACGAAATCCTTGTCTTTTTCATTTTTATTTATTTTCTGTTCTTGTAATGTCTTGTTCATTTCTGTATTTTGCTCTGCTTAATTGTATTTACTAATGATTTAATTAAAAAAAACACGCACACGCGCGCGCACATACATCTTGTTGCGACAGCTGAAAATTGCTTCGTATTAAGTGATAAACCACACATCATATACACTCACTGAACAGAGATTGTGAAAACAAAATGCATATTTCTCGCTAGAAATGTCATTAAAACGCATTTTAATGCAGCAAGTATCTTAAAATATGACATTTTACACGGGGAATAAAAGCAATAGCCGCCATTGTGTGCTTTCACAGCCAAAAACTTAAAGTCACGTGACCTAAACCCTTTCCGTCAAAATCTGAAGATAAGGGATTTGCATTCAAATCAATGGGCTGACCCTTTACGTCAGCTACCGACGAGAAGGGGGTACCCTAGACGTAGGATGTGGACGTCAGGGGCAATGACCAAACAGCAGTATATGACTAATAGGGATGAGACTGTGTTGATACAGAAGGTTTGAGGCTGTGGTACACTGGGGCGTCACACACAGGACTTTTGCGCAGAACACTGAAGTTTGAGTCTTGGGTGAAACCTAAAACTTAGAAAAGTGATCTTTTTCTTAGTGGTTTTGTCACCTAAACCAACCTAAGTAGGAAATTGCACAGTTCTGACCATTTCACAATGTTAAACTTGGGGTAGGCAATGTCTGGCAATTAAGCTAACTGTAGCATGAGACTCCTAAGGAAGCAACTCCCCTGCCCCCTCCCTGTTTTCGCACCTTAACTCTGTTTACAGTCTCTTTTTTAGATGTTTTTTTTTTTTTACATCAATCTTCCTTTTTTGGGTTGCTTTGCCATGTCTGCAGTTGTTGCTAAAGCTGGAAGAGCAAATTTTTCTGCTTGATCATCCGCCATTGTATCAGGCCTCAGTAGCTGGGGGGATGGGAAAGCTCATCTACTTATAGGAACATGGGCTCTCTGAAGTCCCCCATGACTGGTGAAGTACTGTCCGTCACGGTCTTTATTTTCTAAAGCCTGAATGCAGAAGGAGAGAAGCAGAAGTCTAGTGTTCTTTCACACCATGTGACTGAAAGGTTATACTGGAATTTTTGCAGGATGACACCAAAAATAAACTACTAACACCAGATTTAACCATGTGTTTTTGAAGGCTTCCTGACAGGATTGCTTTGCGCATCACAAAAGCACTAAAATTACCTTGTCCATCTGTATGCAACGCTAACAGGTGTCACAGATTGGTGCTGATGACTGATGAGCTACAATAAGAATGTACTAGTTAAAAATGTGGCAATCTATCTTGTAATCAAATAAATACAGTAACTGTAGGAAGCAGCAAATGGAAATGATTCAAATCCAGTTACTTCTCAAGTAATTAACATTAGTGACAGTTGAGTTACAAGGGTATTATCTTCTCTTGTGCTTTAGAAACAACAATATGATTTAATGAACAGAGCAGCCTCAACAAGTGTAATGCTATTCTCTTTAACTGTCATCCACTCGCCAGTTTGCATAGAGAACAGGATAATCTAATGCTGCAATGACATCTTTAAATTCATCAGCTGTACTGAATAGCATTGAAGCGAAAGCTCAAATCAATTCTCTCCCATGAGGAGTGTCTTCGACTGACCATAGTGTAATAAAATATGCTTGACTGGAAATGGACTCCACAGATAGCAGGTGACCCACCTTCGCCTCAAATGTAATTTTCAGCCACTGCTTTGACTGTGATCTAGCTCTAACAGAGTGTGTTGGTGGTGGTGGTGGAGAGTGTGATGTAAGCCTTAATTTGATGAATGGTGATATGATGCGAAGCAGGCATGTTCGAGGCCACCTGCGAGAGGCCAACAGCTGTTTGGATAAATTGCTATCAGGCAGTAATTTGATTAAAAAGCAGAGCGTTATTTGACCCGGGTTAGTCACTCAACTACTTTAACATCACTGTGAGAAGAGACCACATGCACACGTCTCAGTAGCTTATGTGCTGGCAATGTCACAAATGTGTTTTTTTTAAGGGTGTGACCACATAATAAATATTTTCTCTTATCTCCAGTAGTATCCAGCAATGCACATATGCAAAGTAAGCTCAAAGATATGTCTGTAGGATTTCTGCTGCCACAAAAATTCAATGGAGGTGAATGGAATTTCATTTAAGTTGCTCAAACCATTGGAAATTCAAACCCAATTGCAAAAGACCCCACAATTTTTAATCAACAGCATCTCTGTGCTTTTGAATATTGGTCAGGTCTGTGAGCTATCATTGTTTCTTACAAGATTTGATGTTGTTTTCTTTATGTATTTCTTTAAAGTGCCATCCCAGTGTTCATACATGTCATCATCCTTTGTCATCAGTCCAAAAGATTACTTAAAACCCACTTATTTGTACCAAAAATCCTTGGTAAAAAATCCCCCCCCCTCCAAATTTCCCTTTTTATGTGGTGCCAGAAACAGATGAAAACTCCAACATTAGCTCTTGACAGCCAATCAAACAATGGTTGTACTCCTTGTTAGCCTCAGCTACTCTTGGAATTTATGCATGCTAACTGACTGTTAGCACGTTACCATGACAGTCTTACAGGCTAAATGTTTGTTGACTGCCTGTGAGTATGTTTGTGCACTATTTTTAGCACTCACCTTAAACTGCAGCTGAACCTACAGGTGTCATTTTGCTTGAATGAATTCAGCTGAAGGCGTGGTGAAATCATGGAGGACAGTGACCTGCACCAGAAAGGTCACATAAGTAATTATGTTGTTTTTTTTTTCTTTTAAAGAGATATTGAGAGCGTAGTCAGACGCCAATTGCTTCATGAAGAGGGCATGAATGCCAGAGTGTGTGTCACAGAGGTGAGAGGGAAGGTGTTCTAGATGCAGTTAAAGTAACACAAGAGCATCACCGAAGTTGACTGACAGCTTAAAAGCAGCTGTAGCAGATGAAGCACGCTAAAGCTAAAAAATGTTGCTTGATTGCAGCTGGGTCTGACATGTCTTAAAATGGCAATACACTGGATTTTACCCATCATTTTATCCATCATTTCATATGCAGAAAATGTACATGCATTTAACAGGTCTGCATTAGATGGACCGGAATACGTCTCTGTGCTGCAGCTTTCTTTTTTCTTCACTGTTGTTCAGTCAAGTTGGCTTTCCAACTGGTCAGCCAGATGTTTTGCACAAGGACACTTTCACAAAGATGGACAATGGTTGTTGCTGGAGATGTGACCTTGTTACAGTCAAATCAAAAGCATTCTCACTCTGATTCACTTTAGGTATGTTGCATTACAAGCGTAAATAGTATCCACATTTTTTTGTCCCATAAACTAAAGATGCTTTGTTTAGATCAAGTATGAGCCATTACCCATCAGAGGCAAAGAAACATCCATGCATCCTTAAAACATCACACACTCTTCTCCACTGCAGGTTATACACTGAAACATAGCATAATACACAATAGATGTGCTGTGGTGCTAAAGTGACCATGTTTAAAGCCTTAAGCTCTGAGGATATATGATGAGTGACTATATGGCATGTCATTATATGCAGCTCATTCTTTGGCAGAAATGGCATTAGGCAAGAGAGGGCAAAATTACTATTACAGTGCAGTTTTTGTCATCTCTTTATTTATGTGTGTCATTGACTTACAAATCTTCTCTGTGCATTTAAGTGATGTGTTGGTCACAAAGGAGTCAGCCCTTTTAAATAAACAATGGGAACCATTTTCTTTTTCTGTAGATTAATTCAATTGGAATAACAAAATGATCTTTTTACTACACTGCTCGGTCACACACAATTGGCCACATGCTTATGCACTAACTGAATGTTGTGGTCATGTGTTGTGCATGTGACAAATCATGTGTGATGGGGTGTGTGAGCAGGAGGAGGCATAAGTCACAAGGCATTAGCAGAGACAAGTTAAGATAACACGCAGCCGCAAAACGGTGTTAATTATTTAATTAATGGACATGCACACATACCTGCTATGGGTCAAAACACTGCCAAATTTTAAATTAATTTAGAAAAACAACAAAGTAAACAACAAATAAAGAGCAATTTATGAGCCAAAAGCTCCTGCTCAATGAAAAGAGTTGAAATGCCTATCACTAGTGCAATTCTATCCAGACTGAGTTTTCACAGAAGACCAATACAAGCCAGCCTGGGTTTAATCCATCTACTTTAGTTGACAAATCCTAAAGAACACACAGAGTGCAATGAGTCGACAATTCAGTCCGAGATACGCCAACATGAGGGCCGCAATATTCAAATGATGCCACTGGACTCCAAAAGGATGAATCAACAAACCTTGAAGAACATTCTTAAATTTGACAGCATTAACAGATTTAAAAAAAACAAAACAAAACAAAACAAAAAAACATACACAACAAAAACAAGCAATTAATCCTCATTTCTGGAAGTTATTGTTCAGACTAAGGTGAAAGCATATGGGTCATGCATGTCTTAAATGTTTGCTCTGTGAATGGTGTTAGGGCCACAGTGAGGATGAATGTCTCAAGTCCTGTAAACAGGGACTCATGTCTGACACACACAGGCAGTCCAAGCCGGCACTATCTGCAAATGGCCTTGGGGTGGACGGAAAACTGTAATTGAAAGTAAGACACATTCTTGTGTCATGGACGAGATGGTGCAATGTCATCCCAAGAATAATAACACGCCTTGAGCAACCCTGAATTTTGGGAAGGTGCAATCTTGTCTGTCGGACCGAATCTTGTCTGTCAAACTGTATCTTTTTTCTTTTTTTTTTTTTAAACATACCTTGAGACATTGTCTGGCAAATAAGGACACAAAAACCTGCTACCAGGCTATAGCAAAAGCATATCATTGAAATAATGAAATTTATTATAATATTAAAACATTGAAAATAAAATTATTTTCACAACTAATAATTAGTTTTTATCCTCTCTGTAAAGACTGTAAACAAATTAGTTTTTTTAGTTTTAGTTTTTCTTTTAAAAGAGAACGGTGATGAAAACCTGGCCACGTAGCAATTGGTTTCAATAGTGTGATGCATTATAAAAAATGTCTGTGCTGTGGAAATTCTATGTTGTGAGAATACAAAATAAGTCAAGGAGAACCAGAAGGCCTTTTGAGAGTTTTATGTCTTGTAAGGTCAAACAGAATCAGAATCAGAATCAGAATTACTTTATTGATCCCCAGGGGGAAATTGCTTTTCGTTACAGCATCTCCTACTCAAGTGTACAGGTATTCCAAAAATAAAGAGCAGATGTAGGCATAAAATACAAGTGTCAAAGTTAAAAGAAACATAAAAAATATAGAAAATATCTAAAAATATGTACAATTATACAAAGTGAAAAAAGAGTAGGCTAGAGTTTTTGCCCTGTAATAGCATTGAGTATGGGTTATTGCACAGAAGGAAAATTATTACGCATGATTAGTCCTGAGTCCAGAATATATTAAAAAAAAAAAAAATCTATATATACTATATATTATATTAAATATGATAGAGTATTTTTAGTATATATAAAATATAGTAATAATAGTAGCCCATCCTGCTTTATATGACAAGAAAAACTTAACGACAGAGAAGTGACTCGTCACAAAGGAATCTGAAGCTGTGTGTTTGGTTTATCTCTGGCACAGTTTGAAGGAAGCTGTTGACACAGCCTTATGATCATTGCTGAGGCCGTAGTTTATGGTTCTGTGGAACTGTTGTGCTTTCATACTGTGAGGTGTTACAGTGTCAAATTAAGAGCACCTCTCAGTCATCATGCATAATGTTATCGCTTTAATGAATGAATGACTGAATGTTTAACACCGTCCAAAACTGACGTCGCTCCCATAGAAGATCTAAATGCAGATGTGAGTTAAATCACGGTTCCTATACTAAAATATTAAAATTTTCTAAATATTTCTTTTTCCTTTAATTTCAAACCTGTATGTAGCCACGTTTTATTTATATTATATAGTATGTGTAAATCTTTGAAATAAAAATGTTTTGCACTCTGTTGTTAATTACAAAAATTAGGCAAACAATAGGCAGGCGGTTACTTCCAATAAACAGCACAGGAGGAAATAAGGCATTAAAAGTTATTCTATGCTTGGAGTGACAGCTTATCACACATACCCATCTTACCACACACAAACTTTGTGTCTTAGGTGACAGCAGGCGAAAAGAAACCACATTCCTTTTAATTATACATTTAAATCTAATTATTTTAACGTCTTCTGAAGCTCCTCACTGCATCTGTTTCATAAAATAACTCCCTTTAACTATTTAATTTTGATTTTTTTTTTTTTCATTTTACCTTAATATCATAGAACAGGAAAAATTACAATACATATACACAACACAAAAACAGTTAGCCAGAAATTTCAGACTACAGACAGAAACATAATAAACTTCCTTAGGAGATCGCTGTGTCAGCACTTCTTCAGAGGGTTTCAACCTTCTGCCTGGCGCAGATTCCTCTTCATTCATTGGTCATTTTAAACATTTACAACAAATCTTTTTTTTTTTTTTTAAAGTATTTTTTTGGGCTCTGAAGAGTGGACAGGAAACAGGGCAGAGAGAGGGGGAATGACATGCAGCAAAGGGTCACAGGTGGAATCGAACCCGGGTCCGCTGCGGCGAGGACACAGCCTCTGTATATGGGGCGCCTGCTCTACCGACTGAGCCACTGGGCGCCCCTCCCATTTTGATTTATTTGATCTCACACTTCAAGAACCTTTTGAGAAAAGAAAAAGGGTTTTTTGTCACCCACCACCACAAACTATATATCCACCATTGTAAACTGAAGAACAACATAGAAGGCGGGGCTTGCCAACAGGAGAGACGCCTGCAACTCCAAAGAAAAGAGATCAGAGCTCACCTGTTCAGAAAGAAACTTAATAAGAGATAAACTGGATGAACTGGTGAGGTATCCACAAACATAACCCTTCAGATAGAAAAGAGAAGGCTCACCGAGGGACGACTAGATCACACTCTGCTGTCTGACGCAACACTAAGGAAACGGCACCATGCTTAGCATAGCCACATCACACCACCATGCAACTGGTTAGTTTATTTATTCACACATGGAAAGTGTAGCAGCATAACTGATATACACTATCAATGGTTTAATCATTGCATCTTGATTGATAAATACTACTTAATTTACTAGATTGGGATATCGATCCCCATGTGCTCACCACAGTGGAGACTTGGGAACACCTACTTGGCTTTATGGGGTCACAGCACATTTTTTATGATCACACAGCAAATTCTCATCATTTTTTAAAGAGTTTTTAATAGTCATGTTTTGAGGTTCAGTTAAATGTGTTTCAAACACTCAACCGCATTATTACAAAATTTTGTTTTAGGCAATTATTATAAATGTATCTATCACTGAGTACATTACTTTTATAAAACAAGGAAAAAAAATCAAGGAACTGACTTCGATCCCACAAATACTCAAATATAGTTTGCATATTAATATGTACCATTACTATCCCCTACATAATTTTTTTACTATTATACTTCTGTTTTCCGATTCCTATTTCCCCTTCTCTCTCTCTTTTGCATTTCAGGGAAGTTTGTAAGTAAATATTTTTATATATTTTTTAATTTCAGCTTTATTTAAACAGGGAAGGCCACTGAAAGCAAGCTCTCTTTCACAACAACAATACATGTATATGAACCGTAGAAATTCAAAAGTGCACATTAAAAGCATAAACATACAACACTGCATAGTTCAACAGTCTAACAATGGAAAGCAATTCTCATCAAAGTGTCTTGACTTGGAATCAGATGAACACATGAAAAAATTTCTTTGATGATCCCAGAAGCGGCTCCCAGCACAGAATATATTTGTTTTTGTTGTTGTGTTTTGAGGTCGTTTTTGTAAAGTTATGTGTCGAATCTATCTTGACGAAAAACCCTTCAAGCTGCACAGTGCAGAGTCTCACAGGAAGTCAGACACAGGAACGGCAGAAAATCCATTTAATTTTCAAAATAAAACACCCTGTGCAGATCATGTTTCACGTTACTACAACAACATCGCAACTTGTGGCACTGCACCAGAGGCCAGACAAACCCCTGGGACACACAGGATGTGTGAGCAGCGCGTGTGCGTGGCCTTACCGAACTGCTGCGTCTCAGGCGCTTGTGTCTGTTCACACACAGTTTGTCTGTGCAGCCTGCAGCTCCAGCGCAGCACCACAGCCCTTCTGTGTTTTCACACGACTTTCCCTTTGATAAATAGCCGACCATAATCATATCTGAAACCCTCAAACACACTGATTTCAGAAAAAAAAATTGTCGGGAAATAGGTCATAAAAGCAGATGAACAGGGTTTATTTGTAAGGGCTTTTAATGTGAAAGCATACCGGAAGTGGTTTTCATGTCCATAGACAAGGATAAACACTTTCTTTGTAGTGCCATGCTAGTAAATATGCAAATATGACTGTTTACAGGTCATTTCTTTGTCTCTTTTTGCTGAGAACGCGCGCGTGTCGTGGTAAAAATAGGTGAGACTCCGAATCTTTAGATGACACGCAGCAGCCGCCTCGCGGGTCTCTCACACGAGACGCGCTGCTCACGCCAGTGGTGTGGCTGCTCTAACTTGTTTCTATGGACGCCGAAATGAAAGCCAAGCAGTAACACCACGCACACACGCTGCTCATGCAGTATGTGTGAACCAGGGTAAGGTCAGCAGGTCAGAGGATATTTTACCATCACAATAGGGGCTTCATACTGTACTATACTTGTGATGTACTAAACTTATGACTCTTTGTTTATATAATTACCAAGATGAAGGCGTCTGAATCTTTCATTCATGTCAGTCACGGCAGGCTGCAGCACAGTAGGAACAATAAACACATTTTAAAGTTTATAAAGGCATGATGCTCAGCTTCTGGAACCAGCCTGGTGGAATACAAAGTCAAGTGTAGGACAAAACAAAACTGCAGTGCACAGACAACGTTCAAGAGACAGTCTGGCCAAGGCATAAGGGAGCCTAGAAGGGACATAACAGCATGCGACTTTAAAAAAATAATGTGTTATGCTCTGACTTTAATCTAATTGCGATTAACACCTGAATGCTGACAGCCCTAATTTAATGTAGTCTCACTTCACTTCAGTTTTCTATGAGAAACAGAAGTTGGGCAAAAGCCTCCCCCTCCTCCTCCGCTACCTACATGTCTCTACAAGAAACAACACAACAACCACATCGGAACAAGCAAACTACACATGAAAAATGTCAAGTTTAGAATAATCCTCGCTACGGTGATGACTAACAAGGATCCGTGATAAAAAATAAACATAAGTTTCGACAAAGATTTGAATTGTGCAATAAGGCTTGGTTCTTTTGGTGGATAGCCTTAAAGAAATACAGTGAATATGTTTAGAACATTTTCTGTCTTTTCTGTCTAGCGGGGACATTCTTGCATGTTTACAAACCAGTTTTGGGCAAAGTTTAATATCATCTGCTGTGAGCTAGCAAGGCTAAACAGAGACACATGACATGGAAATGCCATGGATTTGGTTGTATCCCCTTTGGTTGCAATAATGGAGGACCAGGAGAAAACCCTGCAGTCATTGTTGAAGCGTACGCCGGGCAAGATCCACACACACTGACAAGTGCTCCATTTGTACAGATCTCCAAAAACATTCATGGGCAAAGATTGATGGAGAGCTGCCCTGCAAATGGACATGATTTGAGAATGATCTGTGGAGATTACTGTGGATGAAGTACATATGGCAATCTACTGGTAAGTGCAGTTTAGCTTTAGCATTGCAGTTCCCACCGGAGACTATTTTGCAAGGGCACTGTTGCTGCATCCAAGGCTTATGTACTATCCATATATACAGTCTGAGAATAGTCTGTGACTTAAAAAATTTGAAATGCAATGCAGCCTGCATGTTGTGCAGCAGGCAGGTTTATGTATCATAAGCTCTGTCCATTCCTGATTATAATTGGGTAAAATGGCGGTCACTGTTTAAAAACCATTTGTCCATTACTAAGGTTTTAGTAATGGATGTGTCATATGTCACTGTAAAGCAGGACGAATCGCTCTCTTTGTCTCTCTCGAACTGAGGCAGCGATCTGTTCAAAGACCTTCACTTTATGAGCCCAAAGTGCAGCTGCTCAGACTCAGGTTACAGCCCAGCATTCAGAGCTGCTCAGGGATTGTGGGTGTAAGTGAGATCACACACCCGTGCTCCACTGCACTTCAGTCTGACATTTTTACTACCATAACAGCTAGGCTGGGTCATGTGACCATTTCATAAATTTGTATAAATCTCAGCTTCTCCTGACCACAGTGAGGTTTGCATAACATCATTTCACAATCTTTGTGCTCTGATTTATTGTGCCCGACTGAATATGCTGTTCAAACAGCCTGTGGGTCACATTCGCTGATATGCCAAAAACTTCTTTCACATTGGATTTAGGGAAAAGTAAAGCCAGTCAAAGCAGGAACAAGCACAGAAGATTCAGATGAGAGAAGGCGGACGAGAAAACAACCCTCTGTATAATCTCAGGCTGCTACTCTAACCCTTGAACTGCCAACCCATTTTTTGGGATGTTCTTCATAAATAGATTGGTCTGAAACCAGCAAATGTATCTTGCAATTTCGAGTTTTGTAGCTTTAAGTCCACTTCCTTTTCATGACTAAAGTTCATACGCAGTAAATGCTAGTTAACAGTTTCTGTCCTGATCAGTTCACACAGCATGCTGTGTATTTCTCAAAGGTGGGAAAATACTGCCTTTTGTCTGAGAGAGTAGTGTTACCTGGCACAACCAAATCCAAAGCTGATATGGACATAACTAATATCACTTTTTAAATTCATGACAGTCCTATGCATATATTTGTTTATGGTTGGAACAATAAGTGGTAAAATGGTAAACCCATCCAAACAAACAAATGATGTAACACCTGGAACCCATTCAAAAGCAACGAAACCTTGTCTAAGTTCTCTGGAATGTCTTTTATTATCCGTGTAGCTCCTTCTGGGTCTGCTGGAATTTCCAAAACTTCACTGGGAATCATAGAAAAAACCTTAAAACCCCTTGAACACCCCCAGCCCTCTCCCATGACTCTGGCTGTGATCTTTGAGCCCTGGTCCAAAAAAAAAAAACCTGTTTGTGTAAGAGCATGAACAGGTGGGCAGTCACCATCAGTGGGCCTTCAGGGTTAAATCCTTTGTTGCATTAAGAGAGGCAGTGTGTCCGCTCTCAGCTGTTGTACCACCACTGCTCCGTGCATAATGCAGCGATGGAACTGCCCTGCCTTTCTCCTCCAACACTTCTCACTGGCCTGCACCCCTCTCTTCCTCCCTTTCTCACGCCTCTCCTTCCACTGATCAGGCCTTTGGCAGTAACCCCGGGACTTCTGGATATGCGGTTATCTTTCATCCAGCCGCTCTGGGCTTGCTGCACTGACAAGTATCCCTATCACATGGCACAGCGCCGGATGTTTCAGCAGGAAAAGGCTTCCCTGTGTAGGGGTATGTGCAAAGGCATGAATGTCTCTCACCACGCTCATGGCTCCGGAGGTGAGACCACAGGCAGGATGTTGTTTTAAGAGCTTATGGAATGGTAGGCCGATGATAACTGACTTCCACTACTGCAGTTGCACTCTAATTACACTGTGCTCTGTGTGTGTTAACATGTGTAATTACATATCTGTGTATCCCTTCATGTTTACATGTGAGGCTCTACAGCTGACCTGGAGAATGAACATTGGATGTGAGGAAGTTTTTCTCCCTGTACAGAAGCAGATCAGTGTCTGAGGCAACTGTGATCCTTCTCTGTCACTGTTTCATCCAGCTCTGCTGTGGCGCTTACCCCCAGGGCACGACTCTCCATGTTACAACACAACAATCCATCATCCTGTCAAACTAGGGAGGAAGAGCCAAAAGACTATCCCCTATCCACCCAGACCAACTTCCAAACCTGTTCTTCTGAGTCCATAATAACTACACTTTTGTCATTATTTGTGTCATTTAGCTCTGTGATGTACTGACTTTGTAAATTTGACAGGGTTATTAACGATGTTGAAATTAGGGGACTTTTTTTGCCATTGTTACAATAATACATTTATTGTGTCATGAGGCAGCTTTGTGAAATCTTATAAATGTACTTTAACAGCGTCATTGCCGTCAGTCAGTTAAGGCTGAAAACTACAAGTCTGAAAGTTAAAGAAGGTTGAAGGTTTAGAGTTGGAAATCAGTTTAATGTACCTCTGTGGCCGCTCCTCTGTAATGCAGCCAGCGGCTCACAGCTACATTATTTGATTCCAGCATAACACATCTAAATCGCCAGCTATACTGTAATGTAAGCTCCAGGTTTCTGAGCTGTCCATCGTTAGTCGGGCAGTGTTGCGGGAGTGCA
>JAQFJA010000025.1:26271406-26284555 GCA_029874485.1 Naso brachycentron | reverse complement strand
GGTCTCACTAGTCCGCACTAGTCTGACCAAGACAGTGGAGTAGGACCCAGGTATTTAACCTCTGTGGGTGTGTTCACAAAGTACCTGCGATACCTCTGTTTGAATTTTACCGATGTCAGCAGAAAGTGTCATTTCAAAGAAAACCCAGTAATGATCAGAAAGAGCAACATCATTCACCACAACCTCAGACGTGTTTAGACCTTTGGAAATGATAAGGTCTAAAATATGTCCCTTGTTGTGTGTTGAATCTGTCACCAGCTGAGAAAGTCCAAAGTCTTCAAAGATGTTCAGAAGTTCTTTAGCATTGCTATCCTTGGGGTTATCAATATGAATGTTAAAATCACCCACTATAGCAGCACAGCTGAAATAAATACACACTGCAGACAGTGTTTTGGCAAAGTCCTTAAGAAAGTGTGCACTGTATTTTTGGGGCCTGTGAACAGTTATAAATAGTGCTTGACAGGAGGATCTCAGCTGAATTGCAACATATTCAAAAGAATAAAAATTCCTGTGTAACAGCCGTTTGCATTGGTAAACACTATTAAATAGAACTGCGTCTCCACCTCCTTTCCTAAGTACTCTGGGCACACTCAAAAAGAAAGTTTGGAGGAGCTGACTCGATGAAGGCTGCTGCACTATCGTTTTCATTTTACCAAGTTTCAGTCAATAACATAAAGTCCACATTATTTGTAACGATAAAATCATTAATTAAAAGTGGCTTGCCAGCCAAAGATCTGATATTTTATAGGGCTCATTTTAAATTTGGCATGTTCAAAAGCATTATCTGCCCAATTTTTTGAGTCATCCTGCGGCTAACAAGGAATGGATACTAACCTTCATAAATTTACAGAACCAGCTGAGCACTTTTTGTTCCTTAGTAGGTTCATTCTTCTTTTTCCATTACTTATCCAAACAGGAAGTGAGAGAGCTACTGCCTCTCTGGGCCCTGACTTTTACTCGGAAGTGTCCTGAGTACTGTCTGCCTTGCAGCCTGGACCCAGCACATATCAGTCAGAACTTGCTGTGTTTTTACACAAATCACTGGGCATGCTGTGACTTTTTTCGGCTCAGGAGACAGAGGATGGGACCGAGGCTGCTGTGGAGAAGAGGGAGGAGCTCGTCGCTTTAACTGTGATAAATTCTTCAAGACTGACTGATGATTAAAGCCACTGCTGGAGGGCGAGGGGAGTTTAAGGGAGAGAAAATGGCAGTAGGGAGGGGTGTGAGTTTGGTTTCTAGCAGTGACCAGCTCTTTCATCTGGTCAGTGAACTCCAATAGGGGGGAGGATGGGGAAAGGGTGTCTAGGTGGGAGAGTGACCTGGATGGAGCTTGAGGGGTGAAACAGGTGGATCCTTAATGATGGATGTTGGTGAGGGGAGTGGATACTCCTCCTCTTGGCTGATTACTGTCTCCACATGGCTGGGGTGGCTCTCTTTCAAGGTTTCTGCCATGTTTTGCTGTGTCCTCTTCTTCTTGTTTATACTCCTCTTGCCTCTTGTCCTTGGCAGAGAGAACATGCAAGAACTAAAATAGGTTAGAGATGAACAATTTTTATTATAATTACTCCTGGCTTGTTAAAGCAAACTCCATCTGCCTTAAAAATATGTCTGCAGTCCCAAAAGAAGTCAATATTGTCAATAAATTGCTACGAATGGACAGCGCATTCAGTTGACAGCCATGTGTTCAGTGCCAACAGTCTGGTGGTACAGGGCCACTGGTGAACACCTCGGCATTCAGAGAGCTGACTGTGCTGACTGTGTTGAAGAGATTAATGAAGTCTCCTTTCAGCACTTCAGACTATTGTTTCACATCATTGGTCCCTGTGTGCACTATGTTTTTGTTGGATGTGAAGCCACAATATGCAAGATTCTTTCAGTCACGTCAGTGACCGTATCCTTGGGAAGGTAGAGTATTTTGGTGTTCTTACTGCAATCGCCTTTGAAATGTTTTACAGCAAAGTCACCCTGAATCAGAGTCTCAGGCCCGGTCATTAGCTTTCCCAGAAGCCCTTAATTTTCTGATTTACTCACAGATCTTATCCTGCTGTGTGAAGATACAAGCTTATCTGGGTCTTAGACGGAGATCCAGGGTCCTGCATCAGTGGAGCATATCTGGTCCCTGCACACTTTGTTGCTGGGGAGGTTTGATGTTAGCTCTCTAGGTTGAGTCTGTAGCATTCATTCGTTGCCATTTGTAAACACAACATTCAAATTGGGCCCCACCACCCAGCTCAATGCAACTGAATCGTAACTTAGCATGTACTACGTGTACTGCTATACTGCTTACCTAATGTTACACAGCAAGCCATGTAGGAATATTACATTTATTTAATTGAGAAGTTGATCATTTAGAAAGCTAACAAACTAACTGCCAGTGTTTAGCACCTGCCTGTCCATCACAAAGCAGCCCAACTCTGCATCGCTCCTCCCAGCCTCTCCTTCAGTGCTCCAAAGCTGCTGAAAGCCAAACCGAGACTCACTCTCATTCTGGAACAAGTTTTATTTGCTTGCTCACTAGGGCTATATTTCCTTTTCTTTGTGCTATGTCCACATTCGTACCTTTCTCTGGTCTGGACAGTATCCACTCGCTGTATTTTGTGGTGCTCTCAACCTCACCGGTGCGCTGTCATTGGCCGATGGAAACGCACCCCCTACCCATCCAGTCTCGTCCTGAGTCAGCCAAAGCAAAACATCAAAATACAGGCAGAGGGCGGTGTGTCATACATACATAGATGCTCAGAAGTGATGACTGAGCAGCACTACGTTTGTATATATTTTAATTTTTAGTAAAATCCTACAGACTCCACCCTTAAATAAAAGACATAATATAAAAAGTTGTCCTAAAATAAAAACATATCATTGCAATGTTATGTTTTTATTTTAGGACATATTTTCTCTGACTTTTCTGGCCCCTCCCTTTACTTTTTGGCTTCTTGTCCATCCTTCTAGTTAGTTCTCATCATGTCACTGCGCGCGCCACTAAGTTTACAGTACAAGCACGCACAACAGACACTTCCAGTTTAGCCGTATGCTAACTTGAAGGAGAATGGTAATTCAATCATGCGACTCTTCTAGACTTTCCAAATTTTATTAAACTGATTCTATCGAATACTGATAGTGAAACGAGTCATTCGCTGGGGTTGTGACACTTAAAACAATGTATTCACCATTTTACAGCCACAAAACACTAGCGACGTAGTAGGCTACAGTGGAGTGCATGATGTAAGCACACATTTATCTAACTTGTGATTGGCCACTGAGCCCTGTCAGTAACAGCACGCTCTGATGCACACCTTGAATGACAGGAGGGGCAGGCCAGGCTGTTAAAGAAACAATCACGGCTGGACATCCGGTCGCGGCCCGCCAGTGTGGCAGCCCACCGGGATTTGTCCCAGTATGCCAGATGGCCAGTATACCACTGGTTGACAGAGATGATTTAGAGCACAATGAGCAAATTAGATCCAACCGAAGTCACCTGTCGCTAAGAAGAGCAGCACAGACTGCCAAATAAGGACAGAGAGTACAGATTTGTCATTTTTCCGCAAAACCCTTGTCCCAGTTACGAAGCAAATATCATGGTAAAAAAAGATATTATTGAAGACCAGCGAATTCATTTGTGTCATTTTTCAGCCCTTTTTAAGCAGGTTATACATCATAATGACAAAGTTGAGCCAAAAAATGTTTTGGAGTTTCACATTAACAAAGCATTGATCTCTGGTATCCTTGTTGAGTTCGTCTCGGTATGGCTCAATATTCCTCTGATTTTCCAGTTTGATGATCTGGATAACTTCAAACAACTTTACTGAACTGCTTCTTCTGTGAGAGATAGCAGCTGCCTTTTGTTGTTTACCTCCAAAATAGCGCCGAGGGGGCGTGCCAACAAATACAGACATGTGACTGACAAAGAACGATTGAGGACTGTACTTCACCAAGCCCCATGTTGATCCCGACTTCATTAGCTTCATTAGTTAACTGGTTGTACTGTACTGGTTGTATTCAAGATCTCTTTACTGAGAACTTAATGCCTTTCCCCCCATGCCATGAATATGCTATGGCCAGTTATGTTGAGCAGCTCCTCTGCCGGCCATGTCAGGACACTGTCCGAAAACCATGTATGAGTTTATACTCATATTAACCTCATTTAACATTTTTGACCATAATAGAATAATATACCCACAAACACATCAGAATTTGTACCAAAAAAGAAAGAAAAAGAAAAAAGACATTATTTTAAAAGGTAAAATTCTATTATACACCCTCTCCACTGAACTAGCAAAGATTGTTGAAAAGCACAAAACATAGATGTATGTAACCCCCTGGGTTATTTTAATCACTAACCCCAAGGCATTTTTGTGTTGGACATATTTTATTAAATGTGTATTACCAGTATTTTAACACCTGCAACCTTTTTATAAGAGGTAATGCGAATTTTCAACAGAGATAGATGACACTGAATGCAGCATGAACCGTTTGTCTATTGTTTACATGTCTTAACATGTGCTCAAACTATCAAAACCTAGCCTACTTATCTTTATTTTGCATCCTATAATGTTGGTTGTTGTATCCTGCCACCTTATTAGGCAATCTTGAGGCAACGTCAAGTTCTGTAGTCTCTGTTTAGTTGGGGGTTGGGAGCAGCAATACTGGCTGATGCAAGAGTGTATGAGCGCAGAGGGTGCACTACAAAGCAAGATAAGTGATTGAGCGAGGTATGTTGAGGCTAAAGCCAGAGTTTCCTGTGTCACGAAGGTGGTCCTCTTTTAACCTGGCTAGATCACCATGGTAACTGATGCTAAACGCATAACCTGGTCAGGATAAGGTTATGTTCAGAGTTTCTGCTTGAAATTGGCAATAAAAAGAGCCCCTTCGGACATGGTGTCAACTTTTTTAACTAATCTGTTTGATTTAGGAGCAAGAATTGTGAGAGGCTCTCTACGGAGGGAGAGAGTGTTCAGGGATCGGAGTGATCTGCTGCCATTTTCTGACATTATTCTCTGTGAGCACTACAGATTCTGAGCTAAAGGGAATATGTTACATATGCAAGCTTGTGGATGCGTACGTTACTAATGCCACAAGACACTGAGCTGTGCACTGACAGTAACACAAACTGTCGCGTCGTGCTTTTTTGCCATGGGAACCAACATGCATTCAGTTCAGCTGGTAATGCAGAAAATCTGAGTAAGAACGCTGTATGCCGCGCCTTTCGCAAAGTTGTTCTCATTCCTACTGAACTGCTGAATATGTTTGTAATGTTCCTTGGCCATGTGTTAACGCTGAGCATAAAGGAAGCCTTCTACAAAATTGCAGGTATCATAAATTAATGGTTCATTGTCAATATTATATCAATTATATCTGTCTCTGCATGTGAAATTATCTATCTATGTTTTTTAATTTTTCACACATCTAAATCTTCACAGGATTCCCCTAGGTCATAGGGGTAATTGACTGCACACATGCACCAATCAAAGGACCCTTAGGGGAAAATGAGGATGATTATGTGAACAGAAAGTCTTTTCACAGAATCAGTGTTCATAACTTGGTATGAATTTCTTTTGGGTAATTAGTGGTGGCACAAATGCACAGTCTGCGATACACTGCACAGTAGATTCTGCACATTTATGAGAATCACATAGAGCAGACTTTGTTCCAAAACTTTATGATTAATAAGCACAGTGGACTCCCGACAAAAGCCTTTGTGAAATTAACCTAAAATGCCTCTGTAGATGACTTGTAACCACCAATTAATGGTCACAAATCTGGAGGCTAGATGGCTTGGCTCTGTCCATGATGTCTGCATTTTCAGGGAGTCCTTATTTGGTCACTAGTTTGAGCAAGGTACAGTATGTCAAATATGCACAATTATATTTACGTTCTTTTTTAATTGTTACACAGATTAATTAATTTCCTTTTTCATTATTAACAGTGCTCTTTGATGGACTTCTTCAGGGGGATGGGGGCTACCCACGCACCCGGTACTTGATGACCCCCTATCCTGACACTCGGACACCATCAGAAAACCATTTTAATGTGGCACTGGGTAGATGCAGGGTCAGGATATGACACTTGGGGTCATCAGGTTCTGCTTTAAATGCCTCCGTGGCCTGAGGGTCTCTCCAAAGCAGGCCTGCCAAGTGACCTCAGCATGTGTGATGCTCCACATTATTGCTGCCATCAGAAAGAAGAGAGCACCTCATGTGCCTATGGTGGCAAATGACATTGTAGACCCCATTACCCTAGATCAGCCCACAGGAGCAGCAGTCACACAAACCATCACACAGCAATTTTTCACTTAACAGCTAAAACCACAAAAAAAAAGCAATAAATCATTCACAGCATGTGTTTTTGCATCATTTATTGAAATGTTCGCCTTTTCTGGGAAGAGAGAGCAAAAAGTTATTAGTATACAAGCATGCTTAACCTAAACTTTTAAAAGTGTAATTCATTGCAGTACCTTACTCTCATATTCCAGCTGCTCAATCTTGAGTTTTAGCTTTTTAATCTCCAGTTTGTTTTGTTTTTTTGTTTGTTTTTTTAATGTTGTCCAGCTCCAGACTTCTCTTATATAGAGCACGGACAGTGTCTGCTCCAACCTGTAGATACACTATTTGTTAACAGGATGTTAAGCAGGCAACAGAGATAATTCTAAGGGACTCTATTCATGTCATAACTGACCTATGTTCACGCATATTGCATTCTGGGTAATTTACAAGATGGAGACTGGACTACGAGAAAATATAAAACCCCTACTATTTCCCTTCTTCGAGGTCTAGATGTGGAGGGCCCAGGCAGAGGTCAATGTGACAGACTTTCCTCTCCCTGTAAGACTGATCAGCAAACAAAGCTAATTAATTATTTCAAACTGGGAAAATATGTTAAAAAGTATAAAATATATTTACCCCCAAAGGCATCTCTAAATACGCAGAGATGGTGTCGTCATCATTCCCATCCACCCGAAGAATGATTTACGGGAAATGCTCAAAGTGGATTCAAATATTAGCAAACATTGCTAAAGGTACAATACAATTTGTGTTAAGAATGACCTCTGTGTGGGATTAAGGGGCCGTGCTGGTGGCTCCACCAAAATCATGGTGTTAGTTAATCTATCAAACAGTTAAAGTTAGATGGACTTTTTCAACAAGTATAATTTAGTACTTTATCACCAAACCACTTATATATACCTGGACAAAAAGATGCTGTCGGGAGCGACCAGCACCAGGGTCCAACTGAACCCCACCCTCAATGACCTCCATAATGGGTCCCCCCTTATTGTTGGCAAGGTCCAGCTCCTCTGGCACCGTGGAGTCAGGAGGAGCTGGCCCTCCTCCAGTCTTCCTGCTTCTTTCAGTTTGCTTCAGGATAATATTAACAATCAAAACGTTACATAGTACGTCATCTATACACTAAAAGAATGATTAAGGCACAATACATCAGCCATACCACTCTGGATGATATTTGTGTGCTTTGTCCTGACTTACTGCCATGTCCTCTTCACACTGCTGGCACCACAGCTTATAGAACAACAGTTAGGAAATGTATTAGTCTATTGGCATATGAAGCCCATTTCCACCAGTGAAGAAAAAAAACACACACAAAAAAAACTTATCCTTGATAATGAAATAATAAAAAAAAAAAATAAATAAAAATCCATGGTGTATTGATATTATGAAATAAAACCCCATAATTATGAGACAAAAAACATCAACTTTTTGTCTTTTAACATCTCATGACTTTGACTTATGTTTTTAAAAATAGTTTTCATCTAATCTTTTAGCTGATAGGATTGGGCTTCCATTTTTCTCAAATAGTCAAACAGAAAATACCTTTCACTTTCATTTGGCCAAAGAGTTAAGTGATTTTCCACACATCCTTCATTATGTGACAGTGTAAGGACAAAATTCAGTTTTTTTAGGGTGATGTTTAAATGCACTGTACCAAGTTTACACTTCTAAGCTGTGCACTTATGACATTAGAAATAGGCATTCAGAATCAGAGTGACTGAGTAGTGAAATAAATATACAAGCCTGCATGATGAATATACACGGCCAGCAATTTTTTGGAAGCAGTCCTACCTGGCCACGTTGGCAGCAGCAGTGTTGCGTTTAGCCGTTATGTTTTTTTTGTACTCCTCATATCCCTCCATGATTATAATTTGCTTCTCCTGACTGAAATATGCAGCACGACAGCGATCCATTTTTCCAGAAGAAGAGTCAAATGTTGATCAAAGGCCCCTTTTCATGGGAACACACAGAGTCGAATTAGGAGGACCTGGCTTGACAAAGCAAGTTGATAACCACTGTCGTGGTGCTCATTATCTCTGATTGGGGCTGTAGGTTTTGTCGAGCCGGCTCACACAGAAAGCCTCGCTACTGTATGTTGAGCTCACCTCGTTTTACAGCTCTCAGTTTGTATCTTGATGGCCTCGCTGCGTCGGTGAGAGGACAACGATGCTTGGTAAACTAACTGTTTAATGGATGTTTATGCAGTTAAAGTGCTTTTGTAAGTGTTGCTAGAAAACTACAACTCTGTGGAAAATGTAGCTATTCCGTGTTAAAACAGAGTGTGACTGATGAGGTTACTGTGAGCTTCCTGCTTAGCTGCCACTTAAGCTGCTGTGAAGCTAACCATGAGCTATTGCTAAAGCTAACAAATTAGCCTCGAGACTTTACGGACTTTCTGTGGAGAGAAAGAGTACGCTAGCAAAGAGTTAGTGTTCATGGACTCTGGATGTCAGAAGAGTTAGGGCTAACCATTCAGCTAGTGTTATGCTCCAGGCTAGGGGAACCAGAGCACAACACAAAAAGGCTCTCCCCTTCTCCCAGCTCCCAAGAAAGACCGTGCAAAACTTGTACAACCATCAACATGTGTAGCAAAGGCGTCGAGGAGGGCATGGCCAAAACAACAAACAAAAGGTTCTATATCGGGTATCTTACCTATCAAAGTAAAACAAACAAATGACAAAATACTATCCTCCCTGGCCATAAACAGGAGAAAACAATATTAACCTAAATAGCTTCCCTCCCCTACAGCTACTGGACGGCTTCAACAAGGTTGAATATGTTGGTTTAATATATACAATGTTTACAAACAGGAGCTAACAGGCAAAACAGCAGCAGTGGTAGCACACTCCAGCACGGCCCTCAGTTGGGAGCAGGAAGAGAGAGGAAGAGGAAGAGGAGCCGGTGACTTCCTCCTTACGTAGCAGCACCAGCCAATCACGCCTCACCACCTGGAACAAAAGAACAGACTCCCACAGGGTGGACTGCACCACCCTGTGCCCAGGAGGCCGCGTAGCAACACACAGAAAAGTAACAAAACACACAGAAATACAGTACAATGGTAATGACCAAGGGTCATAACAGCTAGCACTCGGTGGATTTCATTTTCTGGACAGTGGACGAAGCTCTGGTGTTGAGTTTGGAGAGAGGTTGTTATTCATGGTCAAGGACTGATCGCCATCCTTGTTGAAAGAAGGACATAACTTTAACTCTTGGAGGGGTTCAGTAATCCTGGTTAAATCTTGCTCACATCAAGTGGCCATCATCGTTTTGTGACCCAACGCACAGTAGCTACGAACAGGCCTGCATCAGGGGTTTAAATGAACAGACATAAAAGATTTTGCCGGCTGTTTTGTTTTATTTAAACTAGAGTAAACTAGTTTAATTTAAACTAGAGTGTGGGCCCACCAATATTGTATGTTTTTTGTATATTGTTGCATTTCGCTAAAATATCAGACATGAGACTGAAACTGTTTAACAATGCATTAAATTCATTGAATATTGCTCTGTGAGAGTAATTTTGGGTTTTGGAGCATTTAAATTAAGTTAATCTATGGACAGTGGTGACAGTAAAAACCCATAAAAGCTGATTCATGTTATTTAATTTTATTTACTAAAAACCAAGGGCCGAAGGGTTAAAAACGCTAAAAGGCCATATCATTAAGTTCATTTTTTGAGGTATGGTGTATGTTTAAAAACTACAGGTGAGAGTTAAAGTATTAAAAGGTATGTGTGTAAGTCCATATTTACGTTACTATTTAAGGGGTATATATTCAGCTTACCTTATCCTAAAAGATTCACCTTTGGAAGGTATTTGAGTACATATTGTGTTTATTTGACGAATACTTTTGTTTTTAAAAAACATAGGCATATTTTGTTTCATAAATCTTTTACATTTTTTGAACTTTAAAGAGTGCATCGTGATTCAGTAGGTTTGTGAGGTTTCTTGGTTTATGTATGTCATTTATGAGTGGTTAAAGGGAGTTTACAGGTACACTACAAGTAAAATACACACACTTAAAAGGTCTTTATTCTTTTACACAGTAGACAGTCACGCACTCTTCAGTGTACAACACAGTTAAAGTTTATATTGAGTGTAAGCAAATGAATCTGGGCACTGTTCATAAAGCCTGTAACACAGAACAGTGTTACACATACTGTATATTTGTAGGAAATGTTTAAAACCATATGACAAGCTTGTTTTTGTTTTTAATTTAAATGTGTAAATAATGCCATTTAAGAGTGCTAAGAAAAATTGTATCCATTTATCCACCATGACATCAGCACAACCTTACACGCCATTATGCTTACTGCACCACCTGTTGTTCATTCTACCTCCACATTTTAAATTAAACTTAAGTCTCGAGTCTCTATTGATTGTAAAGGCTATTCTACATTCTATTATCTGCTGCACGCCATCTTGTCTGCTTAGAAACACTGCAGCTATGTTAAAGGAATTCAAAACATATACTGTATTATAACATGAACATCTTTACCATGTATAATACTGACATTATGCTCAGTATTGTGTCTGAAGTCAATGATCATTTCTCTTGTTTTGGAAAGACTGAGGCCAATATAATTGTCATGGCACTTTTAACAAACTCAGGTATTGCAGGACTAATGATCTGATTCTGAGCCTTGAAGTGAAGATAGGAGGACAGTGTCATCAGATGCCTGTTCTCCTGTAAAGACCCGCAGCCGTCGGTGTACATGTGAATAGGTGGGGCGACAACACACAACCCTGAGGTGACCTTGTGTTTGAGATGGGCACCTTGGACAATTCTCCATTCACAAAGCCTTGCTGAACCCTCTTGCTAAGAAAGTTTAAAATCAGCATGAGAAGCTGATCAGGGAGACTGAAATGAGAGGCAAGTCTCTCAGTCACAATGTGAGGCTGCTTTTTACAAAAAGCAGAGGAAAAATCTGCAAATAAAAGTTTTGCATTAGCTCCAGTTTTTCTAGATGCTTACATTCAGTGTCCAGTATAAAAAGTTTAGCATGCTTTATGCCTTTGTCTGGCCTACAGGCAAATTGCAAAGGATCGAGTTTCCCATTAATAAAAGACACGATAATATTTTTTAAAAGATTCTCAAAGTTCTTTATTACAAGTGACATAAGTGCCCCTGGTCTGAACTCACTTAATTCCTTGGAGTTTTTTGACTTGGGAATGGGAATGACAGTTGACATCTTCCAGATTGTAGGAATCTGGCCAAAGTCCGCATAAAGGTTTGAGGGACTTTCTACATAAACGTTTTCACTGAAATCAGACCTTTCAAAACAGGAGAAAAGGATTTAAAAGTGTTAAGCAAATCAGAGTTACCCACTCCATTTAGACTGATGGATTTTTTGGTCTCAGTGTAGTGGTTAATGGAGGGTGTATTCTAAATACCTCGCCAGGCTACTCTAAGGTCTCTCCTGCTATTCCAGAGTTCCTCTGAGTGGTGGCACAAGTCACATATTGTCCAGAAAATTTGCTGGCAACGGATGCAGCAAATTGTAACGAAACAAAACTGGTAAAAATCATTTTATACTAGTTTCGTTTTAATGTAATCGGTTGTCAGTCCAGCATCCTTTATTCTGATAATTCGACCTCATCAGCTGAAAATATAGTGGAGCTGCTGAACTGTAAAAATGTTATTGATAGTAGTATGTTCATTGTACAAATGTGTGAAATAAAAGCAAAACACGATCCAAGAGTGAGGCTCATTCTGGTAAGTAGTTTTATCCCCAAAGGCACTGATCCCAGCACGCTGATGTGCTGTCCTTCACTTTCTAAATTCTGGATTCCCTCACTTGGTCTGAATTGACTTTGAGTGTCTTCATGTGAACACAGGAGCCATAAATCCACCACCCACTCCTCTCTAGTGGTTTTGGGGCAGATAAATGGCACACTATAACTACAGTCCTCGGATATATAGAGCATTGCTGAAGCTCAGACTGTGAACACCACTGTGGATGGATAATAATATGCAATGATTACCTATGCACAGCAAACCGAGCTGCTGCAGGATTAATGCTTTCAATGTATCATGTGCAGAGCAACACTCATCACTGTTCCACTTCCCACTGTGCCTATGTGAGGCCTGCACAGGGAGACATTGTGGTGATTGCTGCTGTGCTCTGCTGTGCACAGCTTAGATATGATGTGTGTGTGTGTGTGAGAGAGAGAGAGAGAGAGAGAGAGAGAGAGAGAGACTGGGAGATTTTCCAGTGTTGAGGAAAAAACTGAGCTTGACTTCAAAGGTGTGTCAGGGCAGCGTTCCACCAGCCAGGCGCAGATGCCAGCTCTGTGGGGCCATGTAAATTTCATGCCACGTAACTATCTATCAAGTGATCTAGTTATCAGTCTAGCTTCTTGTATATGCACCATTTTTACAGTTTAGTGTAATACTATATGGGCTTGTTTTAATAAACATTCGACCCCAACCAAAAACATTCATTAAAGCGCATATTGTACTCATAAATGTGCAGTCACACGTTTCTTTCCCTCTGTGGTCCTCCCATCGGTGTATTGTGTTACTCCTCAGCTTGCCAGCTGTCAAATGCAAGCCAAGTGTCTCTCCACCTCTTTATTTCACCCCTCCACTGCAGCTCTTTCACCCTGTTGGCCCTGTGTCTTCCACACCTCTGTAGCATTCGCCTCTCCAGCTCTGTGAACCCAGATCCTCTCTCTGGGGTTGGGCTGTCAAGGTGAACTGAGCCCTAGCTCGGCTTCTTTCTACCTGCAAAAGCTGAAAGCTCACTGAACACAGCAAGCATGGCTGGAAAGTCTAAAAACATAATTACTGAAATGGAAGTCCTGCTTAATGTTTACAGAAGTGGAAGTCAAATGAATGAGCTACCTGGGAAAAAGAAAGAAAATGTAGCTCAT
>JAQFJA010000025.1:26208479-26222498 GCA_029874485.1 Naso brachycentron | reverse complement strand
TGTGTGTGTGTGTGTGTGTGTGTGTGTGTGTGTGTGTGTGTGTGTGTGTGTGTGTGTGTGTGTGTGTGTGTGTATGTCCATGTGTCTGAGGTGTTAGCAGGCTGGTATTTGTGTCGTATTTTCACAGGTGTGACAGTTTGAGTCTTCTGTAGGGAAACAGTCTCCAGATGTTTTCTCACATCCAAGTAAACAAAAAAACTGAAAACACACACACACACACACACACACGCAGTAATTTAAACTTTAGGGTCACAGCATGTGACCAAAAGGAGCTGAGTGACCACATGTGACATTAAACATCAGAGGTGAGGAGACCCAGCGCAAACACAAGCTCAAAATTATCATTGTTCTCTCTAGCTGATCACCAAATCAATGAATTTAATCAATGACTGATCGGTTGTGTACCTGCAGATGGGAGGCGTCCATCAACATCCGCCATTGAACAGAAACACTCACTGAAGACCGAGTTAGACGAGTTAGAGAGAGAGCCAGACGCCCCGTCACTCAGCTCATAGAAACCTGAGAGAGAGAAAGAGACAGGTGAGGAGACACAGACAGGTGAGGTGAACTGTAGATTAAATTCTCTTATAATTTGGGTGTTTCACCTGAACTGGGTCGGCTGTCGTTCTCTAGCTGGTCATGTGACGCTTCAGTGTCCAGATGCAGGTCACTGATTTGACGATCCAGCTCCTGTAGCTGACTGATGAGCCCGGCGTCTCTCCTCCTCAGACAGTTCTGATGGAAACACAGAAACACACTCAAAGACTTTATGGTTTATATTTCAGATTTCAGCTGTTTGCTGGCAATTAAAATCTTTGAACAAACATCAGTTCTGACGGCAGACAGGAGCAGATGAACCTTTAATCAAGGGAAAAACCTGAACTAACAGATGAAAAATAAACACGTCTGACACTGAACATAGGATTTTTAACCATCCAGAAACTAAAAGAGGGCAGATCTTCAACAACTACAAGTTCTGTTTTGAAACGGTTTCAAACTGACCTCAGAAACTTAGTTTAAAAATAAAAAGAGCTGCAGGTGGACTGAGACTGAAATGATGCTTTGAAGTGAAGCTGCTTCGTCCGGCAGAGAGTCACATGTTTCCGATGACTGATGCAGCTGCCGCTGTCTGCTGCTTCTGAGGCCACGTTCAGATGAGAGCAGCCCCACAAAAAACGGAAAGGTCTGTCCTTTGCGTCTTCAAAAAGTCTGCATTAACATGAACTGAAAGTGCTGTAGTATGCATGCCAGGCCAGAAGTCGGCGGTGATGCGTTTTGTGCAGCATGCTAGTGAGCCGTTGCGTGTAGGGATGCATGTGACCCCCCTCCCTTAGCCCCTGCTGCTGGCCAACCCAGCTTTGGGTAAAAGAAGCTGAATGAGTAAGTCTTCTGAGGCCAGTACACGGCCTCTCCTTCACCAAGACTCCCATTGTGCCTCCTCGTGGCAGCTCACAGTAACTGGTGCTTCTGCAGGACCAGGCCAAATCAATAGGGGATCTCAGAGCAGCAGTGGGCCCCAGAGGTGAGCTGTGCAGGCCCACAGCCATGTGGGTTAATCTGGGGGGGTGTATGGCTGCAGGAGTAAACCCCGAACAAAAAATCTGTGTTTGGGGATTCACATTAGGCAGGAAACGGACAGACACCCCCCCCCCAATAAAAAAAAAACAAAAAAAAAAAACAAGACCTGTGGCAATGGGGAAGTGCGGAGGGTGGGTGCAGGTCAGGATGTGACTGGGAGCACCTAGCCCAACCCTGCACAAAGGTGGCATGGGAAAGAAGGTTGTTGAGGCATGGGACCCTGGAGCAGCACGTCTCTTCAGCAGCTTCCCATGTGACTGAGCAGCCCGCTCTGTTCATCCCGAAGTGGGAGAGGCCGAAAAAATGTGGCCCAAAAATAGCCTGCTCCTCTTCAACCCAGACAGTTTACCGCTGCTGTCGGGTCATCCCTTTCTGCAGTCCTTTCATAGTAAGTCAGCGGTGTAACTTTGGAAGGACATCCTGTCGGAGCTGCCAAATTCGTTTACTTCCTGTTGCTGCTAAGCCCTCAGCAGCCACAAATGAAAGAAACTCAGCCATAATTTGAAACACTTAAATTCACCTCAAAAGACTGTCGTCATATTCGACCTGTTTCGGGCACACTGTGGAGTGTTTGATCAGAGTTTGGTAGTGGTTTGAATGGAATGCTTGACTTCTGTTCACATTAGCTTAATCACCGCTTTCATAGACTTTCCGTTATGTCAGTTTACTCAGCCGGAAAGAAGGCTGCAGTTTCAAATGTTTGCTGTTTCAGGGACGCCAACACGCTGTTTTCACGTATAAGAAAGGCCAAACCGCTACAAAAATTCAACGTTTGATGCAAAAACTTGCATGTTGTCAACTGCCCCTGGATGTGTTTCATCACATTATTTTTGTGTGTGTGTTATGTAGCTGAACTACAGTATATTTAAAGAGAAATCACTTCAATCTGAATCCAGAGGTTCATTACAGAAACTGTGAAGTCTGAAACTTTTCTTAGTTTAAGAGACGTTGAGGATTTTGTTTTGAACCGAAATATGGTCGTCATGGTAACATGTCGTTACCTAATGCAGATGATGCTGCACCTACTGACAACAGCAAACTGGTTTCAGCGATGAAGGTAAAGACTCATAACTTTCAGAAAGTGAGGCTGACATCTCACAAGGTCTGCCTTTCCAACAAACTTGTCGACTCACTGCTGCAAACATCTGGCTGAGATCTTTGAGCCTGGAGCTTGAGATGAGAATCTGACAGGAGAGGTCAGAGGTCACAGGACACACACAGCAACTGGAACTAAAAAGCCTGAGGGCACACCGATGATGATGATGATGATGTGAGCACTGGTTGAAATGAGCAGCTTCATCGTCACAGGAACTTCGGCTCGTTGATATTCAGCAGATGTTTGCACAGAAACTGTTTTTACTGATTTGGTGTCATGTGACCTCTACGAAGATGAGCCTGCAGAGAGATCACACTACGTTATGTTTCTGTCAAAGCTCCACGTCAGCAAACTGCTTCAAACAAACAAGTCGTTTCACGTGGGAGGAGCTGAAAATGCAGATTCACAAACAGTAGATCCAAACACAAACGACTTGCACTCACGTCTCACACGGTGCATTCAGTGTGGGTTTGTCCAACAGTGTCACGGTCGACACACATGTTTCACATTTTAATAAATCTGAATAATTGTGTGACTTTGTTTTTTCTGCACTCTCAAATAACTTTATTGTTACTTTTAAGAATAAATACAACAGCCTGCAGTTATTCAGCAGAGAAAACAGAAGCCTGCACACACACACACGCACACACGCCCTCCCTCTGGTGGGATGGAAAACATGCGAGTTATGCTGAGCTGCTCTCAGGTCATATGCTGCATTCCTGCGTCTGAGCTCAGAGAGCAGAAACAAACTGCAGCGTCTCTGCATTTATCTGATCAGTCACAGACTAAGAACTCAGAGCTGCGGTCACATGACTGCACTCATCGGAACTTCACAAACAGTCACGAACAAAACAGCTTGTGCAGCTTTCACCAGTTTGTCCGCAATCAGCTGCATTCATCCACAAACACACAGTGTTAATAAAACTCTCTTTCTGCAAACAGATGCTGATGAAACAACGAGGAGACCTGTCTGTCTGTCTGTCTGTCTGTGTGTGTGTGCATCTGTCCATGTGTCCGTGTGTCTCTGTGTGTGTCTGTCCGTTTGTCTGTTTGTATGTGTATCTGTCTGTCTGTCTGTGTGTGTGTGTGTCTGTCTTACTGTCTGTCTGTGTCTGTCAGTCTGTAAATCCATTCCTCCATCTCTAACCGGTTTGTCTATCTGTCTCCAACCTGTCCATCTGTCTGTCTGTCTGTCTGTCTCTCACCTGTCCATCTGTCTCTAAACTGTCTGTCTGTCTCTGATGCAGTTTTGTTGTTTCACCGCTGTGTTGAAGGCTCGCCAATAATCCACTTTTTGTTAACTGAATGTTATTTACACAGAACCGATAAGCCGCACCAATCTGTCATTTTACACAGCGAGGCGGGGTCACGGATTCAAAGGACACGTCAGCAGCATCAGCCTTCTCTGTAAAGATAAATATTTAACGCACGGCAAACAGTTAAATAAGTTATTAAACTGCGTGAAAACAGTTGGAAAACACGATCAATAATGACATAACAGTCATTAAATCCATCTAGTTTAGAGCTGCTTCCGCTGATTTCCTTCAAACTTCAAAATGCCTGACATGCGACATAATCATGTGTTACGTGTTACGTGCACAAAAAACTCTAGGTTACACGTTTACAGTGGAAAGTTTTCACCATGTTCATGTGTATGTTTTATGATTTACAAAAAAGAAAAAGACGTAGAGTTGTTCTCACAGGTGTGGATCAGCAGGCTGCTGTCAGGCGGACTTTTTTCCCCTCTCTCTACGTGGAGAGCTAGTGAAAGTGAAACTGTCCGTCAGCTCATTCCTTTATTTCTTTAACACATCTCAGTTTAACTCAACACTTCAGATTGAGAGAAAAGTTCGTACAGGAATAAAAATCTCCTCTTCAGTTTCTGATTTTTCCTAAACGTTTATGCATTCATGTCCCCTGTACACGGTCACACCCCGACCACAGACAGTTACAGAAGTGATTACACTGCATGGAAAAACTCTGACAACACTGTGAAATAGTCACAAATGTCCATTCTGTCATAATTCTGTTGAATTCCTTCATGTTTATCTCTCCTCTGTTGAGACTAATGCTCCTGACCCGGCCAGCCGGCTTACCCATTCACACAAAAACTGACCCCCTCAATCCGCCTTCATCACTTTTATACAGACAGCGAGGCGGGAAGAAGGCGCACAGAAGCTGCCTTGAAAAGGCTGTGTGAAAGGGGCTAAAGTTTGCCTTCAACAGACAGAGGCTTTGTGCCAACCTTCAACTTCCTGTTTCAGTAATGTGAACAACCTCCCCAGTGTGTCGGTCCACAGGTACCGTCCTCCACATCCACGAGGTACCCAGCAGAGACGCCCGACAGAGCAACAATGTCCAGAGTCAAAACTTGAGATTAAATGATGTTGATGTTATGTTGATTAAATGCCAGTGGACAACCTTGCAGCGTTTTGGTGGAACTCTGGATTTGGTCTGAATACAGCCTAAGTCCTTCTCAGCTGTTTTACCTTCAGCTCTCCCCAGGAGAAGACTAGCTTGTGCAGCCTGTTGCTGCTTTGACTCTATCCCAGATAAAAAAGAATAATTTTGTCTAACTTCAGAGGTGATGTGCTTTGTCTCACATGAAGTTGGCTTTCTCCACTATTGTGTACAAGAGTGCAGGAAACCCTGTTCACAGAGTGGGGAAACAGTATCGGTCTCTTCTGTGTTTTTCTCTCTGCCTTTAATGGAAATCTAACTATTTACATTCCTCTGTCTGTTTCAGGTGGAGCGCAGCGGCCCGGCTCGCACTCGGTTTCCAGACATTTACCATGAATTTGAGTCCCTGCAGGCTCAAGTAAGACAGGCTGCTCAGGATTACATCATGAGCCCACAGGCCGGAGCTGTGCCTCTGGAGGTCAGGAACATTGAGGTGAGAAGTTCTGCTGTGTTTCTCTCTGTGATGCCACAGGGAACAGTGTTGCATGTAGCAGCCTACAGGTTGCCAGTTCTGTGCACTGTACTGTCTATGTGTTTCAGGTTGCCAGGTCTCTGGGGATCCTGGACGAGGTGAACAGGATGAAGGTGGTTCCTGGAGCGTCGGCCAGCTCCAGTCTCAACCATAAGACCGCACGATACATGGAGGTAAAGACACTCTCAGCTCAGTCGGGTTGTGAGAGGATCCAAGTTTGATGTGGCTTCAGTCTGGATCTGGATCTGGATCCGGTCTGAATGTGGTTCAGGTGTCTTTACCTGGGTACTGCTGTCTTTGGAATATCTTTTTTGTGTGTATTAAAATCAAGGTATGATTTTAGAGACCTGAAGCTGGCCATCTGTTGTAGCAACCAGGACTCAGCCAATCACCTGATCCAGGTTCAGTCTTAAATTAGAAACTCTGTTTCTCAGAATTCCAAGATGCTGCCGCCGTCAAAGAGATTTAAGATGGAAAACAGCATTCCAGTTCACCAGAATGGCATTGAGACGCAGAGGACGGGTACAGGTACTGCATCTGTACTATGGGGCGGTGCAGTCCATGTACGCCTGCATCAGAATTGTTGATGTAACAGTACATATACTTTTGATGACCTTGTGTCTTCCTATGTTACTTTCAAAGGAGAAACCTCTGTGACCTCTGTGAGTCATGTGACCTCTGGAACTTCCTCTTTAAAGCCCTGCTCTGTCTCTGTGTCTCCTCTGGTGATTCCAGCTGGGTCCAAACTGCTGACCACCACTGCTGACTCCAGGTGAGTTGGCCCACTTCGCACACAGAGTAGGTCTAAAACACACGATAATTAAACAAGTGCAAAGTCACAATAGCTGCCACCAGTGGCTAAAAATGTGAAATCCTTTCTTTCCTGTGTATTTGTTTAAAAAAAAAAAGTGAAGAAAAAAAATTAGTCTGCAGTGATGCCTCCCACAAGAGTCTATGACAAACAGCTGATGAATTATTGAAGGGGGCAGGGCTAAACTGTGATGGAAGGGAAAGCCATGACCAATGAAAGTGTGTGTGCTTCTGTAAAATTTGACAATGTTACATGAATTTGTTAAGAAGTTATGCTCCTTTTTGTCACAGGCCACTCCCACTGCCACGCTCCAACTTTGCCAGTTGGCAAAAAATTAATCAGCTGTCCTTTGTCTAATGGCCAACTTTCACATTAAATCTTGTGCAAGTGTGTGAATTAGGGATGCACAATATTATCGGCACGTTGTCAGTACCTGCTGATATTGGATTTGAAAGTAATTAACGGATATCGGTCAGCATGCAGACATCTGCCGAAATATTAACCAATGAAATAATAGGCTGCTGTTTCCTTGATTAAACGCCGAGTCGACGCCATGTGTCACATGTTCCCTGTGGACAGACGATATGTTTACTGACTTTGTCTCTTGTGAAACAGAACAAATTTGTCCTGGTTGTGGGTTTTGTTCTGATTGTCTCAGGGAGAGCATCATCCAGTTTGAAGTAGGATGGATCTGACTTGTTTTGTTTAAAAGCAATTGTCATAAATAAATATGACATGTTTTACGTAAGTTCAAGTATTTTTCTTCTTCTGCACAAGAAAAGAGTATTTCATCATTTTAAGCTTTATGTTTTGTACCAACATTTGTTGGCAGGCCAGCACAGTGAGAGTCTGCATAATAATACTGTATGTAAATTCACTACAGATGAGACTCAATGATCTCTGCAATCAGATGTGGGAAAAAATATGCATCAGTAGCTGTATCAATCACTGGCCAAATGAGTTGTAATATATCGGCATATTGGATATCAGCAAGAAATCCTATATTGTGCATCCCTAATCACAGGTGTTAGTTTGTTTTCTTCGGTCCATCCATACATTAATCCTGTTTTTAATGTTCTCTGTTGATCGTTTGATGACAGGTACTCTCCAGTAATAGTGATCTACAAAATAAAATGTGGATCCAGGGAGACTGCTGGACACTGGGACCACTGTGATCAATTTAACCCATCCCCCCACCCACCTAATAATGTAGTACCACGGTGTGCCAAATCTCATTTAAACAATCTTCAGGGATACAGACTTTTGTGTTTATGTTTGAGTTGCACATCCACGCTCAGTCTCAGACTGACAGACTGATACCGAACATCCTCTCCAGCCCTGACGCTCAAAGCCTCACAGAACATTGTGACGGGCAGCGCTCTTCCTGAGTGGCTGTTGGACAGCAGATGTCAAGTGATTGTACACCAGGACACTGGAGTAGGTGGACATGGTCCTGGAGGTGGGGTCAGGGCAATGTGTGGATTATCCTTCCCCCTTTTACTCAGCCCCCCTCCTCCTTCAGCATCAGTGTCTACCAGTGCCTTGTTGTTATGACGCCCAGCCGCAGCAGGGCCGAAAAGAGGCGTCCAGACTGTCAGTGGAGCCAGCTGGACGGACAGGCTGCACCTGCAGGACCATCTCACCAGGACTGTCATTCTACCAGTACAGGGAGAAGGAGCCAGAGACAGGATGGCAGCAGAAATGTCCGTCTGCACGAGCAGCTCGGACTTTTGCAGGGCTGAAAAATGGTGCCAATTAACTGTGAAAATATTCAAACACACACACACACACACACTTAATCATCAGTGCTTTTCAATCATACACCATGGTTTTGAGGTCCTTGGGTATAAAAACCTGTCCCCAGTCCAGAGAACAATCCTTCAGTCACCAGCGTGAGCCTCCAGTGCGACGGGTGTTTGATCAGTTTGTGGCTGGCTCTCACGCACGGCTCTTCAGCTCTTTAAGTGATGATGCTTCTGTGGTGTTTCGGGTCAGTGAAAACTGCAAGTCATCGCTGTCAAAGAAAGTGCACATCAGCTCTGACGTTCATCACTCAACCCTGCAGAGCGGCGCTGCGACCCGAGATACTTAATACTAAGAAAGTTTTGTTCTCACAGCTGAGCTGTAAATGTGTCAGAATGAAACATACGAATGGAAAAATCAAATTTTATACTATTATTGGTATCAAATAACAAACTAACAAACATAAACATAGATTTTTTTTTTTCCACTTGGCCGTGTCTGTTTTGAGTTTCTTCACAAAATGTCCGGCAGATGTAATTTAAACAGGCTGTGAATTCATTGTAGCATTTCATCGTACTTCAGATGCGATCAAACTGGTTCCCACTCTGTAAAATAACAGTGTTTGAAAGTTCACATTTGCTTTGTTTTGGTTCTTTGCAGACAAA
The DNA here is from genome assembly GCA_029874485.1 of Naso brachycentron. Taxonomy (NCBI): domain Eukaryota; kingdom Metazoa; phylum Chordata; class Actinopteri; order Acanthuriformes; family Acanthuridae; genus Naso; species Naso brachycentron. The sequence continues at coordinate 26,213,673 of JAQFJA010000025.1, read as the reverse complement.
TAGTAACGAGTTCAAACGTCGTTCTGATCTTTCCTCAGTGGTCAACAGGTCAGCAGTGTCATTGAAGTGGAACACAGATAACATGGAAACTGTGGATTTATATAGACTTTAATCAGGGCTATACAAATAAATACAAAAGAATTACAGACACATAAAAAGAACTTGTTTTTTTAAATGAAAAGAAATCTAAAGATCACTTAAGTCACTTCTTTGCAGCTAACATGATACTTTTCTAAATCCAAATTTCTGGTTTGTTTTGTTATTAGCTTTTCCATAATCTCTCTGTAAAAGTTTCCTCAAGGTGTTTTCTTAAACTCTAATCGTTCTTGGGAGCTGTTTTTGAAAGAGTGGCTCCTCATTTTGTTTGTTCTGTGCACACAGGTGGTGTTATATAGTCCTGCTAATGCTTTCACACCATCCCACTTACCTACAGTTGGTGTTTAGACACACATATGCTGCAGGGCAACAACAAAGGTGGTGAAGAAGAGTACAAACTAGTAAACATGAAAATAAATTAGGCTTTCCAAAAAACATTATGAGAAGGAAACATAATGAAACAATATATATGAGCTCAAACACAGTTTTTGTGACTAGCACAGATTTTTCAGAAATAACTCGAAACATTTGCAAGAAAACTCCACTGAATGTCGTCCAACACAGTTTGTCTGTAACCAACTGTGTGTTCTGTTTGTATGACAGTGTTTGATTTGTTCAGTGCACCAAAACTTCTCAGTGTGTCTGGAAGAGTTTGGTCTGTGACAGTCACTGAGCCTGCTCACTGAGGAAGGCATCTGCTGACACCTCTGTGTCTCTGTGACACTACTTTTCTGCACAACAAAGCAATGAAGATAATGCAAATGGGAACTTCAAGCACTGTTCTTTAAAGTAATTTAAGTTATTTGAAGGAAGGAGTGGAGAGACAACTGAAAGCAAGAGAGAGCATTTTAACTTGACATATGAAAGAGTGTGGGTCGAGCTTGTACTTTAGGGTCGCAGCAGCTTAAACCCTCAGACTGTTTCTTTCCTCTGAGTGCAAACTAGTTTACCGTTGGTTTGAGTCACAGATTTTGCTAGTTTCAACACATCAAGTAAACTAAAGTGATGCTTTATTACAACATTAATAGCATCAAGCAAGTTTGGGTCCCCAGGTGATCGTTTGTTCTATCAAAGCTCCACAGTGTCAACAGTTCATGGACAAAGATGTACGGTTGTTGTCATGTTGGAAGTCATCAACTTACTTGACTGTTGATTGGTCACTGAAAGAGCAGACTGGTCTGAGGTTACAGAAGGGTCAATCAAAACACTTGGCTTCAGTCAAGTGGTTTCCCTAGTAAACAGAACAGGACAGGAGCGAGGGACACTGGGAGGGCTGGACTTGTTTCCTGGGTTTTCTTGGGGTCAGGTTTTCCTCAGGACCTCTGCTGTGGAGAAACAGACTGTATTAAAGAGATTACTTCACTGACAAGCTTATTAACCAGAGAATATGAAATCATCAGTAAAGTCAAGTGTGGATCCCAAAGCTCTGATGGAACTTGTCACCCTTGTCCTTAACTTGTTTTTTCTGTGACTTTGTTCCTCACCTTGCAAATGCCTCTCCACCCTCAAGATGTTTTTTTGGCCTGGCAAAACAAATAAGCTGCTCCACTCTTTCCTTAACAGCACCTTAAAAATCCATCTTTTGTAATCCCAGCTTCATTTTGAGATTCTTAATGAGGGCATGATAAAGTTTTCTTTCAACAGGAACATGAGATGAAGGGTCCCATGTGGCCTCCACTTGTTTCTTATGCTGCATTCTTTCTTTCCTTCTCCATTCCAGCTGATTTTCCAGGTCATTGTCCCATGAACTCCCTTAATCCCAAATTGACTTCTCCTCTTTCCTCCTCTCCCTCACAACCACAGATCTACTCCTGTTTTCTCTGGCCTGGGCTGGCTTCAGTATGACACATTACTAACACTCTGCGCTGTGCTGCAGCTACAGGTTTGCTTTCTTAAAGTGGCATTACCACATAAAGAAAGTAACCAGGAAACTCAGAAAGTGGACAGAACATAAAATCTATTTTTATTTCACTCCATTTTAAACTAGGGCTGTCACAGTGTTGCAATAGAGTTATCTGTAATGAATCTGCAGAAAAAAGAAAAGAATCCATGCCAAACTCATCTTTAACTTTGTATACTGTTCATATTTACTGTTTTTCAAAAAGTTGAAAATGGCAGATAGTCCCTAATTTCAGATTGGATATGAGGATATATTAATTACATTTATATGTAGAAAAAAAATAATACATCCACAGGGTTAGCAGAAAGGTGTGGAATAAACGTGTTACATATACTGTTTTTTCTCTCTTTTTGGCAAGTAAATTACACCCCAGAAAAGTGCAGGAAGGTGGAGAGAGCCTGCACGAAAAGAATAATTACACTGTAGAGGTTTTTTAGGTCTATGGGCGGCGGACGAGGTGTAAGGTGTAATACTGCCACCTACTTTTTTGTTTTTAAAGGTTGTTCCTCACAGTTATTAATATCTTCTTTGGACCCTCCCATTTGATTGCAATACCCTCCTCAATAAATCTCAAAATAATACACCCTTGTGAAATAAACAGTTTTCACAGTTTTAATTTTTATCTTCTGAGCAAATAGAGCCAGCGTCAGGCCTGTGGCTGCTGGGGGAACCACAACATGTTAGCTTTACTTCCAGTTCGATGTAACCAAAATAAATTAATACCAGTTAGTTCTCTTTTTTGATGTAACTACTGTTTCACAGTAAATCTCACAAGGGGAAACTGAAATTAAATATAAATTCAGTACGTAAAAAAAGCCTCCCTGCTCTCTGTTAGATGTGTTACTGCAGCTGGACTGAAACTAAAAGACATTACATGGATCATTGCCTTCGACCATCCTCGTATTTTTAAAGAGATCGTATTATACTCATTTTCGGGTCTTGTATTTTGTTTATGGACTCCTTAAGAACAGCTAAACACAACTGTAGATCATCAGAAAACTGACTCCGCCCTCTCTCTTCCTTCTCTTTTCTGCATTCTCTCAAAACAGTCTGTGTCGGTTAGTCCTCCCACTTTTCCTCATGTGCGTGTCCGCACTCGGCTGTACTCACAACCCCTTTACTGACACAAAGTAAACACAGCTAGGACACTGATAAAATGTTACTTACAGCTGCGTTTTTCACTCTTCAACATGATAAAACAGTGTGCTGTTCTTTAGCAGCAGTTTAGCCATGAACAAGTTTTTTTGTTTTTTTTTTAAACTCCTAAAACAGCGTGCAGCGCCGACTGAACCAGCCTGCAGGGCTCACTTCCAAATGCATGAACCTCATTATGTGACGCTTTGACCACATTTAACACGAGTATCTGACATTGTTACATTTATAGGTCAGAAAAACCTATCAACTCTCCTTTAAGTCTGTCCTCCCAACTTTTTGAAAGTGCAATACTGAATTACTGAACATCCCTCTAAAAAACCTCCATCTTATGTGTGATTATACTTTACAAGGTTATGTCATTCCCCAGTTGGTCATTGGAGGCAAAGTCGGAGTTTTGGGATCCACCCTGACAAAGCCACACAGAGATTAGCTGAGCCCTGTAATTATACAGTCCCACCACACAGTGGTGCTACAGAGTCATTCAGCTCATTTTCTCTGCCTGTAGACGTCTGAACTTTTGACTGACTGATGGACATCTCACAGGGCTCGAACTGTACCTCCAATACTTCATGTGATCTGACTCCTGTGATCAGTTATTTTTACTCATTATTTTCACCACTAATTGTACAACTGATTTCTATGAGCTTTTAGTTTGTGCAGATTTCAAGAACAGTGCAAGAGGCAGGCCTTAATCGACATGATGACTTTTCTTCTCTCATAGTTATTTCTGTGGTTTTTGACTGTTTTGTTGATTTTTAACAGCTATCTGCAATAGCACAATGACTCATCAACCTACAGTAGCAAAAGAGAAAAAAAGAACTTTTATATTATAAAAATAAAGAGATATGGAGGAAATGCCAGTGTTAATTTATAATCAGACAGGTGAAATTGTAGAAAAGCCTCAACCCTGCAGTTGAAGAACATTTGGGGGAGGTTCACAGTTTTCCTGGTGTTGCTGATGAATTCAGCCACATCACATGGCCTTCCTCTGTAGAGGGGGATGAACAGTTGTGACTGAAATGGTATGAGAGCATTAACAAAATATAGTTTGTATTCACATTACACTGCTCGTCAAAGCTGCCTGTCAGGACTCCAGGTGAATGCTTTTCTCTGTTGTTCACTGTGTTAACACAAATGTGACACCAGTTATTCTGCAGCTGCAGTACCATCACATCCTGTTAAGGATAGAGAGAAATCCTCTGTTAGCTGTTATGGAGAATCTGGAGCCACAGCACAGTGATTTGAAACAGTGACGTATTGGCTCAGACTTGAGACGGACAGAGTCCTTCACATGTGCTGGAAGTGCATGACACACTGAGAGCACAGTGCTAAGATGAGCCTTTTACAGGCTACTTGAGAAACAACGAGGGACTTTTTAGCTTTTTAATAATTTATTTCTTGCCAGTTCTGAGCCCCAACAAACACTGATGAAATGTAAAGGAGAATGTGTCCTGTTCAATATGTAACTTGCAAAGAAAGGAAATCATAACAATAATAAAATATGGTGACATATTTCTTTTCAGTAAAACTGTTAAACAAAACAAAACAAAAACAAGAATGAATCCTTTGGACACATATCATTCTTTTGTACTTTTATGTCATGTTATGTTGTGTTTGAAGGTAATTCAGATTTTTTAGTAAAAGTCCAGTCCTCTAATCAGCCTGAAGGGTGACCTCCTCAACTTATTTTTTCAAATACAAATCTGTCAAACATGGAGCCTAGTGACGGTTTTGCAATGAACTTCACTTTTAACTTTATTACTCACTTTACTTCATTCCCAAAAAGGTAGTTTGCTCATCTACAGATTAACTACCTACACTATGTGAGGCAACTTGATGGATTTTTCATGTAAAAGTCAGTTCGCTGGTCATTTATAGTACTACTCAGTCTAATAAAAGACACCATCAAGCATCATGGGAAATGCAGTATCCAGTCTTTCTGCTGATTCAGTTCTGAGCGTTAAGTAATCCCTCTCTCCAAGTCCCTTTACTTTATGAGAGTGTGATACTCAAAGAAGGTAGACGAATGTTTACTGTTTTGCT
>JAQFJA010000025.1:26194885-26205511 GCA_029874485.1 Naso brachycentron | reverse complement strand
GAAGCAGATTAAAGTCAACACCAGCAGCTGAAAGCATGTATTTCACTAAAAACACAGCCAAGATGATAATACAACTCTTCATTGTACTGTTGCCTTTTTCACACCAGCCAAAAAACCCACTTAAACCTGCCAACATCTCACTTTTGTCTGCAGTGTGAATGTGTACAGTCAGCCACCACTTCCAGGTCAAATGACACTGCAGGATAATAATCGGCTTCTACACCAATCAGCATCCATCCATCGCGATGACGAGGGCGCCAACGTCCTCACATAAACGTCTTTGCATACCGAGTCTGTTTTTTGTTTTTGTTTTTTTGGTCCAAAATTGACGCATGTTCAAAAAACAAAGATCTCATGTTTTGTGAATGTTTACACACTGACTTTGGAAATTCCATCCATCAGTATTTTTTCATAACAGCTCTAATTTTCGGCGTTGTTTCTGGCATCCATCCAAGTCGTTTAGAGGGTTGTTTGACTCTTCAGAGACTGGGCGGAAAAGTGTGATGACACAGACTAATCAAAGGACAACTGTTGACCGTGACCTTGACTGAATATCTGCAGATCCAGGTGAAAATACTTTTTCGATTGCACTATCTGGATTAATGGTGTGTATGTAGGTGTATGTGTCCCTTCCTCAAACAGACTGCCTGAGGCTGTTCAGGATTAACTGATTCATGGAAATTCGTCTTTGTTTTTTTAAATGATTAAAATTGTATTGCCTTTTTAGCATACTCAATCTACAATACAACACTCAGCACTGTACAGTCCCAAGAAACAATAATCAATATCAATGAGAAGATGATAGTAAAAAATAAATTAATAAAAGCCAAATGAATAACACTAAAAAATACTAACAATAATTAATACTTCAGTGAGTCTTCTCACCAAACTGAAAATGAAATACTCTCACTAATCACCTTTTTACGACGCATCATTCAAACAATATCACCCAGTGTAGATTGTCAGCCAGGGATGACGATCTTCCCAAGGTGTACGAACACAATATTCAAACTTTAAAGTTCATATCCAGGCCAGACAGACGCATAACTTTCATGTGGCTTAACTCCAGACTTTCATCCACAAGTCAGACAAAACATAATAGTCATCCTGTGTCTTATATGGTAAATGGACTGTATTTATATAGCGCTTTTTTAGTAGTTCATGTTTTTACTCTGTTTTTACCTTGTGACCATTTGGAGGAGCCTGTCTCCTTGTTTGGACACCAATGGACTAAACAGCACATACAGTCCTTAAAACTACAGATCTACCTCAAGCAGCTACGATAGTAAAATGCTTGTTACAAAATGATGCATTGGTATTAAAAATCTAAATATATAATTTTGAATGACCATATTTCAGTCACATGGTGCATTTTAGTGTACATACAGTACATTTTGCTGAAAAGACAGAACTTAAAACTGAATATTCTTATACTAATTGTATTGGTACTTGTACTTGAGTGAATAATCTAAATATTTCAGATTCACTTTAAGCACACTGAAACAACAGACATACATACTCACCCTAAGATCTCCACAACTTTGTGCTTACACAGCTCCTCTGCGAGAACCTCGATGCTGCGGTCAGACAGCTGATTGACACTCAATCTGAAGATGAGCACTGCTATTAGTTTTTGATTAGATCAGCTGAACGCATCATGAAATCTGTCTAAATATACCTCAGCAGAGATTAGAAGTTAATTAAAACTATGTGTATACTTCTCACCTCACTACTGTCATCTTACAAAAGGAGGGCTTCAGCTGCTTCACCCCGTAGTCACTGATGTTGTTGTTGTCCATGTCGAGGCCCAGGAGCTTCTGACGGTGCTGCAATACGAAGTTCAGGGCAGTGCAGTCACCTGAGTACACGTTACAGTAACCCAGCTTGATGAGGCCAGCTGTGATACCTTTTGCTGTCATCTGAGCAATGTCTTTGCTTCCCGTCTCAAAGACACACCTCAGCATCCACAGGAAGTTGGGCAAAACATGGACTTTCTTGCCATCTTCACAGTTGTAGTGGGGTAAGCCATGGAGGTGAGACTTCACACTGGTGGACAGGTAGGATTTTAGTAAGGCCCGTTTCTTCTTTAATAACACATGAGATACCAGATGCTCCATTAGGCCAATGTGAGCCTTGGACAGCAGTCCACACAGGAACAGATTGGTGAACTGAAGGTGTTCATTGTTTGCAAATGGCTTCTTCTCACTAGGCTTCGAAGAGCCACTGTTACATAAGTTAAAAGGCAGACAGAGTGACTTTCCTTTCCTGCTGCACTCTGTGAAGAACTGCAGGATGGAGCTGGCAGCAGCCTGCTCATCCAACACAAGAGCAAATGCTGCCAAGAAAGACTGAAGGGTGATATGGAGAAATTCAAATGCAGCAGGGCTTCCATCGGCACTGTACTCACTGACAGGCCTAAGGAAGCCCAGGGGCAGATCCTCCTCCATTAGGCCACACTCTGTGGTCTCCTCTTGGCTACAAATGAAGCTGCCTTTCTCCATAGCTTGAAGTGCCAGTTTGGCAAATGATGTGAGAACCCTGAGCCTCTCTTTGAAGGTCTCAGAAGCACACCGTGTTCTTTTCTTCAGCAGAGGAGGTGCAGGTGAGGCTGACCGGCTGAGGAACACCTCAGAGAGCAGGAGGAAGATGTCAGTGAGTGTGATGCAGGTTTCAGGCAGATGGAAACTATCATGTATGGTGTGCAGGTGCTTAAAGCTCCTGAATACAATCCAGCAGAAGAGCGGGGTGGAGCACAGGCCACAGAGGTGGGGGCTGGCATCCAGCTGAACTGACACCAGCTCTCGATGCTTCTGCTCCTTGAAGTGCAGATCAATGTAGGTCTTTAGATGAGCATGGGAGAAACCCCGCAGAACCACCTTCTTTCTGATCACTCTATTCTGCATCTCAATCCCTGTCCGGGCCGTCAACACCTTCTGGGAGCCTTTGAGTAGTTTTCCACAGAGCAAGCTGGTGAGCAGCTGGAGGGGGTGTGCCTTGTCGTCTGGTGACACCACTTCAGGAACATTCATCAGGTCTAGATCCTCCTGAATCTCATCATAGCCATCAAACGTAAAAATAACCTTCTGAGGGAAGCGCAGGATGTAATCAAACACCTCATTATCTGGATCGTGATCTGGGTAGCAGTTGTATTTGAACAAAAGATCTCTGAGAGAGATCTGTTCTGTGTCCTTCAAGGCACTGAACATCCTACAGCGGAACTTGAAGAAGAAGATGGCGTCTGTCTGCAGCTCCTTCTTGGACCAGAGGTTCTGGAGCTTTTGCAGAAGGATGGATTTTCCAACACCAGCATCGCCCATCACATAAATGATTTCACCTTGGTAATTGAAGACTGCGTGATCCCCCAGGAGCTGGTCCAGTCTCTCCAAGAAGCCCAGACTTTCGTTGCATTCGTTCAACAGTTCCATCATTGTGTCAGTATATAGCTCCCCCAGACGGGTCTCCTCTCTCTGGCCGTACGACATTATGAAGCAGGTGTCCCGGCTCATCTCATGCCTCAGCTTCTCATAATACCTACTGACTGAGAAGAGGTAGACAGTGAATTATGGCAATATACAGTAGAAGTTCCAAGTGAAACTATTATAAATTCGAGTTCGATCCAGTGGTTCATATTTCTTCGATTAAGGACAAATTTTATCCAATCCAAAAATGGCAGTGTTTTGTTTTGTTTTTAAAAACTTTCATGATTTTTTTGATTCCAACTTTTATCTTTGCTGGAAACAAATATTTCTGTCAGGACAACAAAGTCAGAAGTTTCTGTTACATCTCTTGAAAGCTCATTCAAGTGCCTCATTAATTTAGCTTCTCCCGTGTGGATTATAATCTCTGACTGGGCACAATAACGCTAATGTGTGCAAATGTCCATATGCATATCCTTGATACACTCTCTAAGGTCTCATCCAGCTTGACTGGTAAGTACAGCAAAGTCCATTTTCGGAATGAAAAGACAGAATCTTTTGTTCCCTATAAATATTAAACTGACTGAAAAAGTATATGTCATGACACAGTTAGTGTTTCATTTGCAAATTTCTGGATCAATAAACGACAGGTGTACAAACACACCAGATGACATGATTATCTACAAGTCATCATACGAATAAAGGGGCATCATTCTTCACAAGAACTGTACAAAGGATAGCCGGAGATAACAGGATGTAGAGGAGTGAGGAGTTTACAACAGCAAACCACTGCTGAGCTCAAACAGGTAAATACGACAACAGATCTGCTCAGACATTCGATGTCTTGGCAGCCTGCTCACCCTGCTGCCGTCCGGAGAGAGGTGTAGAGATATCTGCTGCTGTATCACCAGACTAAAGGACAGCTTTTATCCACGAGCTATGAGACTCCTCAAAGTAGTTTTTCATTGTTATGAATTTGTGCATTCACTAATTTTATATGTTAATAGTAACATAAGGGATCAACAGCTCAAGTAATCTTGAATCTTTATGACAAGTTTCATACTGAACTAGTTGCATTACTCAAGAATAGCGGACGAGTTACCTAAAAATTACAGTTAGTTACATTATGGTCTAATGATGCAACGCACAAAGTGACCAGATAATCTGCTCACAGCTGGAAATGATTTAACTAAATTGTAAAAGGAAGTAACAGTTGATATCTCTGTAGTAACGGAGCACATTTACTGTACTTCTCTTGCTTTTAGGTACTTAATGTTCTGTTTAAAATGGGGCTCTGTACTTCAGAACTCCATCGCATTTATCTGACAACTGCTGTTACTAGTTAAAGGCAGTTACATTTCAAAAGACTTGACTACTCACTACCCAACAGTACACTAAATTTAAAAAGCTTCACCTCCACCAGTTTCAGTATGACAGTGTTACACATGAATGCATCAGTAATCATAATCCTTTTTTTCCCACAACTTTTGGAATAAATTCATCTGCTTCTGTGTTTCCACTCAAACTGAGTTTAAACACTAATGGATCTAAATGTGGTGGACTGAACAGCAGAAACACATGAAACAACAGCACTACATCCACTGCAGCCTCCTGGGTGAACACTAGGACTCTCGTGAAGGTTATGACTGATTGTGAGGCTGCTGTTTTAGACTGAGTTCTTTTTAACTACGGTACGTGGCTCTCCTAGGACTGGCCTCACTCTTCACCAGAACAGGTTCACACCTGAACATCACACAAGTGGGTTCATAGTGACACACACGCCCTCACGTGAAGCGTAAGAGAGCGTCTTGTTGGTGATTGTTCTACTTACTGGGATCTGTGTTCACCACCTTCATCACCGTCACAGCACTGCTCGGGTTGTAGTCGATCTCTTTCAACCATGGCTGGAGGTCTATGTATGCATCACATACTTTATATATGATGTAAATTAAATATTCACAGGCCTCTTCTCCTTTGCATTGGACTAGCTCCAAGATTTTGCGCACCTAAAAAAGCAATCACAGAAAAGCATCTCTGTGAATGATGATGTCACAAACTTTTGGGATGTTTTGTCCAGCAGATATTTTACAGAGAGATGACAATTTATTTTAGAACCTTTTCTACCAATGAAGGAAAAGTAAACAGTTTTGAATTGTTTTTGAACACAGCTGAAGTCTCTGGTTTTCCTACTTGATCGGTCTTGGTGGCAGTTCGCTGTACGATCTCGACGTCTTCCTCGCAGACGAAGCCGCAGGCCGACAGGTTGTCCAGGATACACTGGATACTCCTCAGGCTGGTCACCAGCAGCTCTCTGTGGTAGGTGAGGATGTTAAGGCACGAGACCGTGGCTTCGTCTATCTGACCCATTCTTGCTGCACAGACGTCTGCTCTGTGGATGAGCAGAGGACAGAGGACAGGGACACACTACTGAAGGTGATCCACTTCTTAACTCTGTGATTCCCTCCCACCTGTGTGATATTTTGCAATAACAGTCAATAATAAATGCAAAAATCTGTGATTGTGTTTTTGATGAGCCATAGTATGTTAAGATGTCAGCACAAGAACGTCATGAGACAAGTCTACGTGACCTGAGTCAGACAAGAAGTAAACGGACAGCTGCACTGTTTTCTGAAACATCTCCGGCCAGCGGAGCAAATGTCTCACACGAGTTCAGTCGTCAACTGTAATAAAATATGTGAACATAATGCTTCTTCTTTTGTAGACCTATCACAGCTGTTCCCCTGGTTTTTTAAACGGTTCCCACTGACTCACTCAGTCAAGAAGAACCGGTTTGTATCGCGCTAAATCATAACACACACACCGAGCGGCAGTCCTTCTTTCCAGTTAACTTTAAACTACTGAAATTCATAAACTCTGTTCCCGATTTCTGAGCTGGACAATCTGCGGAAAGAACAGCGGGAATTTCCGGTGAGATAAAAGTTGCAGTTGTTGAAATGACCGCAGGTCGCGCGCGTCGTTAACATCAGCTCCATCAGCTGTTTGTGTTGGTTTTCGTGCCCCACAGATCAAAGCTGACAGTCCTCCAGAACAAACACAATGCTGCTTAACGACAAATGAGACCTACCGCAGCGCCGCGTCCACTTCAAAGAGCCGGAAGCAGAAGTCACCTAACGGCTGTTCAGTGTAACAAGCTCACGCTCTGAAGTCTACATAATGTCTCCGTCCGCCTGCTGCCCCCTCTGAAGCCTTCTGCTGCACCTAGGAAGCGAAAGTATTCGGTTGCAATGCGTCATTTCTCTCCACTATTTCTACATCTGCTGTATTCAGGAAACCACGGAAATGTGGACACCACAGTTCCGTGTTTAGAGTCAGTGAAGAAGATTACATACAATAATATACAGCAATGGGATGTTTTTTATAGGCTTTCTGTATGATATTCAATGTTACAAAAAGTTTCTTCCTTATCATTTCGTTTGACTTTCACTACACTGCTTTGTTATAGGTTTACTGTAGGCTACGAAAATGATGAAAAGAAAAACTGAAAATGGTCACAGTCTAGGCTGAGTTTGCTGAAAATGATTTATTAAAAGGTATAGGCCACCTAGTGGTAACATTATTATGTAGGCCTAGATGAATAATTACAAAAATAAGAATAATACATCATCCACATATTAAAAAGAGTAATTTTTGAAATCTGAGTAAGAGTAGACCAGCGCTCCTGGAGCATCAGCGCGCTCTGGGCTGGAGAAACTTGTCTCTGTCGTTGCCACAGACACAGACACTGTCACGGTTAGTCACAGAGCAACGCTGAGGATGGGACACAGCTCATCCAAGTTGTTGCTGTAGATCTGCAGGCCTGTGAATTCTCCAACAGGCACAGCATCCACACTGCAAAGCTGCTGCCACACAATATGATAATATCGGTTTATTTATCAAGGTTACAGGCCAGTCAGGGGCCCTTTGGAAGGGTTGGTGCCTTTCAGTTGAAACAGGTGAAACATAGCAAAGGTTGCCTGTGCAGCAGAAGCTGTGTCCCATGTGGGAACAACACCAGCCCACCTTAAGCCCCGCCCTCTGCTTCTGTCTCATAAAGTTTGATGCTGCTCTGATGCTTCTGATTGGTTCTCGTTTGAATTTGTAGCGCCCCACGTCTGCTAATTAACACTGCCTGGTTTAAACTTTTGAAAATGGTTAACAGTTAAAAAATATTTGTTAGGAATTTAGAAAAGTATTCAAAAAGTAATCAAATGTAGCAAGTTACATTACTTTGATTAAGTAATTGAAATACTTACATTACTTATTACATTTTATGTAGGGTAACTAGTAATCTGTAACCTCTTACATTTCCAAAGTAACCTTCCCAATTGAGTTGTCCCGCTACTGACACCAGTATCAGAAAATACAGTTGATACCGTCAAAAATGGTGTTATTGGTACGAGCAAGTATGTTGTCTGTGCATCAGTCAGATACCAGGTAATTTATTAGCTGTGAAACGGTCCCCAGCTGCTTTCCACATCAGCTCAGTTAGCTCTGACTGACGTCACATACCTGAAATCAGTTTTTCTTTGCCGCTCTACAGTACACAGGGAGTTGTGCTGTGATGCTACTGCCAACTACTGTATTTCAGAGCGACAAGGAGCAACAGAAACAGCCGACAGAGCCAGCAAAATGTCTGCATTCAGCAATATTTTATACTGGAAAGTCAAAGGAGATGTGTAAGAAACTGTTTTTTCTGGTTTGTATCACATCAGTACTCGGTATCAGCCGATTTGCAAGTTTGGGTATCAGAATCGGCATTGGGAAGGAAAAAATGGTATCAGAGCATCTCTACTTCCCAACCCTGCAGGTAGGACAGGCAAAAGGTAACAGTGCTGCCAACCGGCTGAACCAGCTTCCCAGAAAATCCCTCTCTCCACTCTGGACTCCCGTCTGAAAGGGGCCACAGCCTTGAGTGAATGTCTCTGTATTGTGGTTCACCACAACACAAAGATTCTGATTTTTAGGAGATCATTTCAGAATGAAAACACACTTTTATTGGAGTTGGAACAACTTTATATCAACTGCTCTACTTTTCATAAAAACACTTGTTTATTGTGACAAAATTTACATAAAGCATAAATAAGTCAGTCTCACAGGTGGTGAATGTTTTAGAACATATTAATAAATCAAAACCATTGGCAATATTGTACACAGAACAGTCAACTTCATAACACACAATTTCAAAGAAACAGAAAATATCTCAAATTCAATATAGACACAGTTTACACAAAAAAACAACAACATTGCATTATCATTTCATTGAAAAATAACAGAGGCAACTTCATCTTAATCACTGAACAGGAAGATTTCAGTGCAGACTTGATGTAAAACGTAGTGGGTCAGCATCATGTAGAAAACTGTCAGTTTAACAGTCCTGCCTTAATCTGAAGGTTCTGTAGACCTCTGGAGTGTAAATTAAGATTCTCTTACTCCTCTGAACCACAGCATATTTTATACATTTAGAATATTCTATTGAAAATATGTTTGTTTGTTTCTGCCAGCATGATGAATAGCTTATTTCTTTAGAATGTGCGCCATCAAAATGTAAAATATATTATCAACAAATCAGTCCTGCTGTGTTTTTTTCATCTAGTAAACTTGTCCTCTAGAGAGACACTACACTGAAGTCTAGTTTCAAAACTAGTTCATTTAGGTTAGTTTGTGCTTCCATGATACATTTTCACTAATAAAGCCATGTTTGAATAAACTGCCTTTAACAGAAAACCTGGTGCCAAATAATATTCCAGAATAGGATAACTTTTTGTTTCTCAGGTGAACGAATCCAGCTCCCTTGTGTCTGCTGTGTGTGCCGTACTAGATACGGCAGTGACTCGGAGGCCCCTCGGCACTGCACAGAGGGGGGGAGTGGAAGGGGGGCTGGTCTGATTAGTGCGTAGGTTCGTCCGAAGGGGTTTTCTGACAGGTTGAACTGACCAAGAGAAAACTTTCTGCTAAATCATGAAATGAATCAAAAGTAAATATGAGAAATCCTACAGGGCCGATGATGACAATGTCCTCTTGGATATTTACACAGTGAAACAAAACTCCTTGTAAGTAGTTCATGGCATAATATTATGCATAGTAAAGTCATACAAACTAAGCTCTGTGTTTAAAATGGCAGAAGAATACAGTATGTAGGTCCTGCTGTTCTTGATTTGATGGTTTCTTTCAGTTTGATGTAATATCATCACATTTGTGCCTATCATGAAACAGAAACAGAGCAGAGAAACTCTTTTGCTAAACAGAATAATCTGGTAGCTCAGTGGTGTTACAGCTGTGTCTCAACAGATGGACAGTATGAAACAAAATGCTCAGTAAAAGTCCTCAACACGACTGCCGCAGAGCAGTCATGGCTTCCAGCGAGAGCTGAAGCTGGCGCAGGTCAGTGTAATAGAGACGACTGAATCTCTTCCTTGTACCACAAACATCCACCACGGCAGAAAATAATCAGAAACATAATGTTAACAGAGCCGGCACAGATCAAATCTCGCTCTCGTAGGTGTGCATGTAGGTCTTGAGTGAGAGGATTTCAGCGTAGCTCCGGGTGGTCCTGCGGTACAGATCCAATCCTGTCAGGATCTCCACATCTCTGATCCGAGCTGTGTGCATCTTCATCAGGTCCTCCACCCAGTGGGACTCCTCCTCTGAGCTCTGCAGGGAGGCAGTGAGGAACACAGAAGCATGAGCTTGACTTTCCCCTCCTCTGTCTCCCTCCGTGGTCTGTAAGAACTCTGAACAGACTTGGCTGTGAAGCAGGACAGTGCTGCAGGGACGACAGGGTTTTGTAGGACAGCCTGGAACTTAGCATTGTCCTGGTTCCCTCAACAAGAAGCCAATGGAATCTTTTCATTGGATTTTTGGATTATTGCAGAAAATAAAATCTAAATAATCTTTGTGGTGACAAAATTATGATACACACATGTTGGGTTCAGCAGGATCATTTCCACAGATGAACACTGTCGTGATTTTTCACAAGAAGTAAAAAGCTAATGGGAGGCTTTCAACAAACTACACCATGATGTCATGACTTCACCGTCACTGCCTGTGAGCATCCTGCTGCACATTTCTATACACACATTGACACTTGATAAGTCACCGAGGTGGAAAGTTGGAGTAGTTTGTAAGAGCGTGAGTACGAGCAGAAGAAGGCTAGAGATGGACTAGCAAGTAGATTAGTTACCGTGTGTTCCTCCTGACATTTAATGTCCCT
>JAQFJA010000025.1:26171432-26182637 GCA_029874485.1 Naso brachycentron | reverse complement strand
AACAGAGGGTTTTCTCAGAAATGTCAGTCCTCTCTGTCTGCACTCTCCTGATTCTCACACACTTCTGTCAGTGCCAAGTGCAAGAAAACACGACAAACCAAACTCTGGCCCCTATGGGTCCATATAGTGGTACGTCTGCGACCCTGGTTCACGGAGGAATCCTGCGTAGTGTAAACAGGCCCATTTGCACAAATTGCTGTGAAAACAGCACAACGCTATCCCTCCGCTGGGATCTGTCTCCTGCTCCATCAAAGCCTTCTCTGTGCGTATACATGTGGGCTCCTTTGTGCACCACAGGCTGCAGGTTCAGTGCAGCGGCCTGAGCGAGCAGCAGGAAATATATTCTGATGACTTTCCCCGACAAATAATCTACAGTCCCTGAGTTATCAGTTCTAAGATAATCAACCTGCAGTTCAAGGCACTAAAACACTAAATGTTCAGCTACATTCTGGAGAGTTTACTTTTTTAGTTCCATTTGTTTCCATGTGGGAGGCTAACGCCATATGCGCTCCGGTCTCAGGACATGACCAGGCTGCGGTGCAGCTAGTTCAGTCAGAAGTGAGGATGTCATCCTAAAACAGGAAACATTCCCATAACAAAAGCTCTTATGGTCACACTGATGTTGCCATCTCATTAGAAGAAATTACTCCTGGATGTTAAGCAATGTAAATCAAACTGCTAATTTTTAGCATTTTATGAATGTGTCCTTTCCTGGTACCTGGTGAGTAGATAAATTACTACAAATAGTGCACTAATATATCAAAGATAGTAGAGCTGCATCCATGTGAGTTCTGTTTGAAATCCCTGAATCACTTATCTGACAACATGAACAAATGTTAAAATGCCAAAGAAAACTTTTGCAGAACAGCTCAGACCAAAGAAAACACAGTTTGGAGGTAATGAACTGAGACTGCATCACAAGCTTGAAATTTTGCTGAGTAAGCAGACAGCTGGCATAGTATTTGCAAAGCATCCATCAGCTGTAAAGCCCATGAGCAAGGCACTCAGGTCATGTGAGTGTCGCTCTCACTGACCTGAAGCCGACAGATGAGCTTCTTAAGAGTGCAGCTAAAGAAACCATGTGATTATGAAGACAATTAAGGGACTGTACAAAAACGAATACCACTGGAAAGTGTGTTGAACATGTGTTTACCTTTTGGAAAAAAGTGACCCTGTCCAGAATTATTATCTAGGGACGCATGGTATTGGATTTTTTACCGATATCCCATATGCTGATATTTTACAATTCATTCGGCCAAAATCAATACCGATACCAATATAATTGTATATTTTTCCAGCTGATTGCAGAGATCATCAGGTCTCTTCTGTAGTGAATTTACATACAGTATTATTATGCGTACTCTAACCGCGTTGGCCCGCTGACAAAAACAGGCATAAAATACAAAGCTTAAATTATGTAATACTCATTTCTTGAGAAAAGAAAGAAAAGAAGAAGAGAAATACTTGGACTTACATAAAAGATTTCATATTTCTTATGACAATTAACATTAAACAAAACAGGTAAGACACATCCTACTTTACACTGGATGCTGCTCTCCCTGAGACAATCAGAACAAAACCCACAACCACAGCAAATTTAACCTGTTTCACAGGAGACAAAGTCAGTGAACATGACGTCAGTCCACAGGGAACATGGGAAACATGACGTTGACTCGAGTGTTTAATCAAGGAAACAGCAGCCTGTTATTTCATCTGTTTTTTTATCAGCAGATATTGGTGTGCTGGCTGATATCCGATAGCACATTTACAGTACATTTAAATTTATGATGCCAAGCTACATTCTGTCAAGATGCATTGGAAATTGAAGGTAGCAGCTGCTGTAAATTAGAAGTCTCCTAAAAATGACCACGCCCCCTTCAAAGAAAAGAAAAGAAAAATGCTGTCACTAATTTTTGAACCCTCCTTTAAAAATAATTTCCATCCATCCCTAAGGAATACAATTTAATCGATGTACTGTTGGAGTGGATACTGTGATTTACCCTCTTTGTTGTTGTTTAGATTGGGTCAGAACAGCATGTGTACTACAAGTATGTGTTTAAAATGCATAAACAAAGTGCTGGATCAAACTGGAATATTATGATTTCTTAAAACAAGGGTTTGGAATGTTCTACATGTATTTGGGGTTTAATGGACAATCATTGTGTGGGTGTTCTGCATGGAGCGTCTGTCCCCAATCTGATTTTTCTATATAAATAAATCTCACATTTACACATTAAAAAGAAGGAAAAAGAAAAGGAAGACATGTATTGTCATCCAAGCTTCTGCAAACTGCACTTAACTGATCTGCACTGAAAGAGCAAGGCGGCGTGATGCATTCTGCAAAATATTTTGTGGCTGAAAGCAACAAATGTGGACTTACACAGGCCAGAAGAAGGTGGCAGCCTTCACTCCCTGTTTCTGCGCTGTGATCCAGATCTAAGACAAACACAGTACAGTCTCATTATATTATTACAGTAAGTGTGACATTGTTTAGTAGGATATTATTGAAAGAAGACCAAGGTCATGATGTACAGCACGCTAAGAAAGATATCTTACTCTGTTGGGCTGTATGGATACAGATAAACTGCTACTCCAACTGATACAAAATCATCCAGCAGGCTGCTTTTGTTGGTTTTGTTAACTCCTGTCAAAGGCACCGGTGCGTCCTACCTCAGTATTATGTAAGCTCAATGTGATCACTAATTCAGTTCAACACAAGAGCTCCAGAGTTCCAGACCACTTAATGTCAAACCTTTGACATAACATCTAAACTGCCCCCATTTAACCTTGGAATCCCATTCCAGCCTTTCCTGTCTTTTTTGGCCTTTAATATGTGATCCACACAGATGAATTTGAAAAACACCAATGTTCACAGGCATCCACAGAAGTTCATCCACTGACAAATCAGAGACGAGACGAGACGAGACAGTACTTACTGGCTGTCCTCCCCACCAGCGATGGCTGAGTTTCTCTCGGCTTCTCAGGGTGAAGATGGCTTCGAACACGGGGTCGTACATTGAGTTGCCTACAATACCATGAGACTCTGGGTAGAGACCCTGTGACAGATTCAAACTGTTTCATTTGTCATTTAATAACTTGATAGGTCTTTTTTTCTATACACAAAAATACTCAAGTATTATACTGTAGGCCTATATGAATGAGTGCATCACATGCATACTGTCATTGCTTAGTTCTCATGTTACAGTGGTGGACTGTACATTAATATTTACTCAAAAAATGCTCTCAAATAATTTGGGGGTAATACTGTGTAGTCATTTAAAGCTACGTTCTTCTTAACCAGGTTGTATTTTGGATGGAAGAATTTTGTACTGTTTACTCCGCCACATTAACTTACAGTTATAGTCATTTTAGCTAAATGCTAAAAGCTACACTCGCTTTTGCTATCACTATAATTAATCTGATTGGAACCATAAAAGAGTTGGACAATCAAGCAACTATGAGCAGCCAGGTGGAAAAAGAAGGTGGTATCAGCCTCGTGTTGTAACTCAGAGCTAAAGACATCAGGACATCCTGACAGCTTCAATGCTTTACTGAGCACGTGGCAAAAAGTTAGCTACACACGAGTGAAAGTTCGCAACTGCAAATGTTAGCCTACTCACATTAGCTTGCCAACTTATGGGCCAGCTATATTGAGCCTCAGTTGTATTTTGAGCTTAAACCCATATGCTGTCACATGATCGCTGATTACATCAATGCTTGTGTGCCATACCGTAGCCAGTGAGTAGAGGTTGGGGAAGGTTTTGGTCGGATACACGGGCCTCATATATGGAGCATGAGTTCCACATGTTCCTGAGCAGAAAACAGAGACACTGTCAGAGCACCAAACCTGTTGGTCATTCATTGTCTGTGGATGTTCATGGCTCCATAAATAACCACATCAACAAAGTTCTCCCTCCCGCCAAGAACAGAACGACTTTACAGCAAACCAAATCTCATCACACTCTTACTCAGTTTCTCAATGTTGGGTATGACAGTGTTTCCTCTCTTCACATAAGATGCTCGAAATCCATCCACTGACAGTATGATGAGCGGAGGGCGCACAAACCTACACACACACACACAAAATGTAAAAAATATAAGGAATAAACACATAAAGTTTGAAAGAGAAAACACTGCAAATTGCTGAAAATCACTCAATTGATCACTGTATGGTCCTTTCCTGCTCGGATGGAAACGTACCCAGCAGGACATTCAGCTGTCTTGATCTCCTCACACTCATCCTGCAGCCATGACGCGTCTCCTGACAGGCGATGAACCAGAGGAGGAAGTGATCGACATGGAATGATTGCTGTACTAGAAAAGCTGGTCCAGGTTATGATCAAATATGTGCTCTTGAGGTCACAGTGACCTTTGACAGATGTATATTACAGCTGAGGCAGTAAACAATGCATGCACGCAGCGAAATCAGCAGAATCTAGCAGGTGAAAGCAGGTTTCTTTCCAAGATGGCTCCCCTACCTGATAACACAAACTAGGTTTATTGTTTACTACTGCAAAGTAAAGTTAAGACCAACAGTGAAGTAAGCTCAACATCAAAACAGGCAGTAGCTTCAGGAATCACACTCATTCACTTTCATTCACTGAGATCAAGTAATACCACACTGCACTAAAACCCACTACAGGTCAGCATTCTGCATTCTAAATTGCACCAAGATAAAAACATGTATGTATGTGAAGTTAAAAAAAAAAAAGTCAGTAGAGGGAAAATTGTATTTTTTCCGATTATCTAGTTAACTGTTAGCTAATATATATACAAGATAAAGTATACATTAAATTTAGTTTCTTTCACCACCAGACAGCCACACATTCACTACGTTTACTACGTGAGTGGGCAGTAATATGTGGAGGGCGTACAGTTAGAAAAATGTAGAGCCAAAGTAAATGTCTCTCTGGCAGCAAACTAAAGCGGTGAGAAATCCTACATTCAGCGTACAATTGAACGGATATTGATTTTTTAGGTCAGCATTTATATATGTGACTAAAAAGTGTTTTTCTGTTGACCCCGCCTGCAACAGTACAATGCTGACTTCACTTACTTTTACACATTGAAATAATCTGTTCTCGAGGGTGAAGCTGCTATTAGCTAGTTAGATCGTGGTGGATGTTTTTACAGGCTTGCTCAGAGAAACCCTCTGCTCTCCACAGTCAGCCTGTTCATCCAAATCATTGTTCTGTACGTAACGTAGCGGCCACGTAAACATGAAGGACAAGTTTCAAACCTTTACACAGGGTCTTGTAGTTGGTACAACAGTCTCCTCTGGACAGACAGTCATCAGAGCAGTGGCAGGCCTGCTGTTCATTTCGCGTCTCCCCACAGCGTTCTTTACTGCACTCGTAACCTCCCTCTGTGCACAGGAACACAGGAGGCACTTCAGTTCAAAGAATAAAAGATGCTCACATAAGAACCGCCAGGGAATACAAACTGTTGAATCCATTAGCAAATGTGATGGATTAGTGCTGAAACCACAGGCACTGAGAAATGAAAGCTGATATATTAATGTGACAGAGGCTTGGCCGCAAACTTAACGGCTGAGCACTCAGCAGTTTGGATCAAGACTGACAACACTGCTTGTTTACTGGCTGAAGAATCAAGATGAGAACAGATGACAGTTGTAGCTTAAAGCAGTATTCGACACCATCTGGGTTAAGCACATGCACAAGTGAGTATATCAGGGTTTTCAGGCCGGGGGGGGGGAGGGGGTTACAGTGGTAAGCCAAAGACCACCAAGCTGAGGACAGGACATTAAATCAGGCCACCAACATTGGAAGTGGCAGCGGGAAATGTTGACAGAGGCAGAAGGAAAAACTAGTAACAAACAAACTTCCATGACCAGTATGAGATGATTTCAGGCTAACATCAAGTATCTGCACATTACACCCATGACTCATTTTCTGCTCATTTAACTAAAGCATGCGGCCGATAATCAGGCGTAGAAATGCCATCCAGATATTTGTAAGTCTTGATTAAAGGCTCAGTCAAAGTTGGCTCCAAATGAGAGCAAAAAGTAACTTTCTTATGCCCTGTTAGTAATTTTCTAGGCAAATTACAGCAACAAAATTAAATTTAGATCCAAAATAATCAGGGTCTGGATAAAAGGCTGTATAGTTTGACTGCAAAGTGCAGTCAAGACTGACACTGAGCAAGTTTATTACCAGCGCAGCTGTGACAGGAAGTACTTAGACCTTTTATGTAGAAGTATCAATACCACAAAGTATAATAAAAACTCCACCACAGATTTAAGTCATGTATTTGAAATAACACATCAAAAAGCTTCCCAGTATCTTTAGTCAAACGTACTTAAGAAGAAGCTAATATAGAAAATGCCGTTATATTAAAGGTTTGAGTATTTTATCATTGGATTATTGTTATTGATGCATTTAAGTGGAAGTTGGATTTTACAGTTGTAGTTGCACAAGGTGGAGCTCATACTGTATTAAGTATAGTATGCATGCTGTTGGGTAGTGTAGCCTATAGCACTGCAACACTTTTTACAGGCTCGCCATATGTTTTGTACACAAAACTGAAGCTTTTCGATAAATACAGTGAAGTCAAACGTAGAACACTTAGAGAGGAACTTTCATTTTGTGGTCATTGTAGCGGCGTGTGTGAACAAAAGCGGTACTGCTTACTTTGGTAAAAATCCTGTCAAACGTGAGCATTTTGTTTTGAAAGAGAATGAAAGAAACACGCCACTTATATTTAGTTCAGCCGTTAACACAAAATATTAAAACTGACTAAAGAAAAATATCGTCCTGCTTCCAACCCTGACCAGTGTATCAATCATGCTTGTACACAACAAATTGTCTCTTTCGGTCTGTGTGCCGTAAAGCGTTTCGTAATGTTTCCACTGATGAGCGAATGAATCTCAGAATGTTTTATCAGACCTCTCCGACCTGAGCAGCATCATCGAGCATCCCTGATCAAGCACTGTGGAGAATCTGTCTGTTTTTTAATCGAGCAAAATGTCTACTCCTGTTTTTCTCTACCCTTTAGTTAGTTATTTTAAATTATTCAGGGATTCCTAAACAGCAGGAGATGACTGTGTCAAACCGCCAGTAACCTTGTTTCCACTTCCTTCAGAATTTTTTGGGATAAAAGCCGGCTCTGCTTGACAGGGCTTTAATTTGAAAGTAAATCACAAAGCTGGATGACCTTACATGGCAACGTCATAATAACGTCATAGGACATGGATTCCAAAAATCATTCAGGACAGGTGATGAGAGTGCGTGTAGCCTTCTTACCCTGGTACGACAGTTGGTGTAGAGTAGTAAGGTAAACTGGAACACTTCTCAAGGCATCAAAGATTGCACCCACTGATTTTTTTTTAATACTTTACTACTAACCACTGTGGAGCCCTGAGACTCTTGGACAGAAAAAGACAAACCAGCACACAAGAGAGAAGCATGACTGACCTGTCCTGAGGCAGAGCTGATCAAAGTCTGAGCAGCAGCCGTTGTAGGTCTTACACAGGTTGTCACAGCGACAGTCTGGTGGCTCCTGCTCAACCAGCTCAAAACATCTGTTCCTGCAGGAGCCGGAGGTGGGCACATACTGAGATGCAGAGCGAGCTGAGGACCAAAGACACAGAGAGCCACTGAGTGCTTAGAACAACAGACTTTATGTATTTGTGCTTCCTGCTGCGGGATGAAGAGGCACAGCTTTGTTCTCTGGTGGCTCCAAACACTGCTGACACACTCTAACATTAACGCTTACTGTTTGAGCTCCAGTGTGTAGAAAAGACTTCCAACTGCTGCATCACATCTGAAACATGAGTTTAAATTTCCCAATTCACTCACCCTGTTAAGTGTTCGTTGTCCTTTACTTCCAGTTTTGTTTTGTTAACACTTGTGTTTACTTTCAAATCCCCACATTCTTTCAAGTTTCCCTCCTTCTGATTCTCTGCCCCAAACCTGCTGTGTTAGTATAGATATAGTTTCTGTTTCTCCTGTCTGTCAGTTCGTCAGCTTCACCTCCCTCGGCCTGTTTCAGTCCTTGTGCTCCTCCTGTACCGTGGTTTGTTGTTTTGTCCAGTTTTGTATTGTCTAATGTTAAGTGTTTCCTTTGCCTTAGCGGGTTAACATCCCTTTTTTGTACATTTTTGATCACCTTTCTTTTTTTTATTAAAGCTTGTACTTATTTTCCCATTACTTTTGTGTTGGTGTTTTTGCTCTTGAGTCTGTTTTTGCATAAACCCGACAGTACAAACTGGCCACACATGGACCATGCAGACACTTTTAAAGAAGAATTTCTTTTTTTTATTTGAGACATTGGTTTTAGGTTCCCAGCTACGAGCCCCAGTTTCAGCTCAAGCCCCAGCCTGCAGCCTCATTATGAGCCAACTAGCCCAAGCCCTACCTGAACTGAGTCAGCTAACCACCAGCCTGCTAGATTTTAGCCAGTTTGTGAATTGGCTAGCTCCCTGCAGAGGACTCTCTTTTCCTGGTGTACCAGCTAGCTCCCAAGATGGCCCCCAACAGAAAAAGAGGCTCCAGTCGACGCTGAGACTTCTTGCCACCTGTCACTATTTCATCCAGCTTCCTGGTCTCAATCCTGCTAGACCTTGCTCTGGAGCCTGACAGCAATCAGAACGCCAGCCCCCAGCTGGCTGAACTGTCAGCTAAGGCAGCCCCAGCAGTTCCCTGTTAGATCTCGCCCTGGAGTTACCTTCTGGGAGGCCCTGCAGAAAGACGCCATGTTTTCGTCATGACTTACCACTGGCCAGGTCCTCAACCCCACTGCTGCCCAGCCCCTCAGACGTTTTGATACTCAGCTCCCAGGTCCAACTGCCCACTGATCCTGAGCTTATCTACCCACTGACCTGCCGCAGAGGTCCCGGCTGACGTCCTGAGCTTTCTTGCATCGGTGGTCCGACCAACACTTGTTGCTGGCTCCCATTTGGTGGTCTCCAGTTCTGCAATCCTAATATTGTCTGATATTGACCTCTAGCCCAGCTGCCCAGTTGCCGGCCCTGCAAAGTTCCTGAGGGCTTACGCCTTTGCCCCCATCCTCAAGCTCTCGTTAAGGAGGAGCCTGCCTGTGTCACTGCCCTCCAAAATCAAACCCATGAGTGGTTCCATTCACCTGTCCAGCTCCATCCACCTGATCTGCTACGCCCTTGGTTGCCCTCCAGACCTGCTTCTCCTTTCAGGCCTTCCTCTGGTAGTCCTCTTCAGGTCTCCAACCCTGTTCTGCACTTACTTATTTACTTCTGTCCCCAGACATTTTGCTCCAGAGTCCTGGCCAACTCAGTTTCTTCACACCTGCTCTCATATTCTGTTTTGCTCACATTCAACTGACATTTCCTATATAACACTAAAAATAACTTTGTTCAAAGGTCTGTAAGCAATGAACCATACTCAAGTCATTACCTTACTTTAAATCCTCTCCTGGAAGCCAAGTTGTGGTACTTGTGTCTCACTATACAGTCTTGGGTTCCCTACAACACAATAATGCCCTTGTCCACCAAGGACCCAAAGGACTGTGGCCTGGTTTGGATCCCAGCACACAGTGTGAGAAGCCTCTGGCTTAACTAAAGACATCCTGGAGATCTGAGAGTGAGACAGAGAGAACAACAAGCTCCTTGTCCACTAACCTGTGAAAAAACATGCTCGCTCACAGAGAAAACCAGAGGATGCCAACTGGTATTTTTCAGCACGTTTGTGTGTCCCTGGATGGACCCACTGCATGTGCATGCAAATTCTGTATGTGCTGTGTGAGGGAACTGAGGTGTTGCACTTTAAGTTATTTATTCCGCCCAGCTAGTTGGCACAGCAGCGTAGACGTAAGGCATGGCAAGGCATCATCTCATTCCTGCTGGGCTCACTGCTGCCCCGTCTCCGAGGGTGTGGTATGCAGGATGAAGGTGAAAACTTTTTTTCTCATCTGGGAGCACATACAGAGTCTTCTCAGGTCCATGACTAATCCTTGTCCACACGTACACAGGTATTTATTGAAACTTTACTTTTCTGTGCATTTTGGCCTTTTGTCTACACACAAATGCAGTTTCAGGTCACCAAAAACAGATCCTTTGGAAAACTACAACTAAACAGAGGTTTGACTCCTCCTTATCCAAAATCTGCAACATTGGTGGTGGAGTCCGTGTTGTTGGAGTGTTGGAGTATGTATTGAGCTCTGTAGCGTGTTCTGATACCTCTGTTACTCAGTATAATGAAAGAGTAACTTAGCATTTATGATTAAACATGTAAAAAGTCCTGTTAGCAATGGCAGCGCCAGCACTACATCGTCTCATGTAAACACAGAAGATAACAATTTTTCATCATCATCAGGCCAACAGCTCTGTTTATCCTTCCTACATGTCGACGCAGCAAACTGCCTTTCTGACTTTTTCTTAAACTGACTGGAATTTCCAAAAGATCCATTTTCAGTGACCTCAGACCTCGTTGGTGTGAGGATGAAAGGTCAAATTGCCTGGAAAAGCTGTGTTTTTTACAAATATCTGTGTTTGTGTGGACAAAGCATAGTTTCATAATTTTTAAAACAGTGGCAATTTGGGTTTTGTCTGAAAAGTAGCAAAAGAGGAAATGACGAGCCTTTATGTATTACCAAAGGATTTGAAAATCTGAAAGCCAAACTGTAGCCTGCAGTTGTCTTTTTTGCCAGCATTCAACGTTATTCTATATATTAATCCTAAGGACACAGCAGGTATAAGCCAACATGTTGGTCGGCTTGCAAGTTTATTTTTCTGTTGTTTTATCTGTTGACTGTGTCCAAACAAATCTGCCGCGTGCAAGATAATGTTGGCTAAATTTATGAGGCATGCTGCTCAAATGAGCAGAGTTTACGGTGCAAGCTAGAGGTGGAGGGGTCGGTGCAGATGGAACTATGAGAATCCACCCATGTTACATGAAGGCAAAGGTGAAAAGTTACATCCGAGCCGGTGTTGGGCAAAAAAGGATTTTCTTTGCATGTAAATGACTTAATATTGAATTTTGATGAACAGAGATGACTTTTAGAGGTTTGATCAATGCCTGATCATGCACTCTCATGGTGTGCACACCATTTTTTTGTAAATTATTCTTGTGCAATAACGGCTACCAAAAGGCTGCAGGTGTGACCTGTTGCTATGACAACCCACAGTACAGTAAAGCAAACGTCTACCTTCTTATGCCAGCAGGGATTGAGAATCTAGAGCAAAAAATTTAGCTCCAATGCTCTCTTAATATT
>JAQFJA010000025.1:25939074-25952778 GCA_029874485.1 Naso brachycentron | reverse complement strand
GCCCTGTTTCCTGTCCACTCTTCAGCTGTCCTGTATATAAAGGCACAAAAGCCCCAAAAAATATCTTTAAAAAAAAAAAAAGAAGACACAATGAATCTTATGTCTTGTGAATGGGTGACAACGCAGACCACAGAGGTGGGAGGTTAGGGAGGAAGAGAATTCACGTTATGCTTGGTTGAATACTCAGGGTGTGTCCACTAGGTCACCTTCTTTGGTTAAAGGAATCAGTGAGGTCATTAACTTCTTTGCCTTGGTATGCACAAATGACCAACATACCTGTGTGTCATGTGTGGTCACCAGGTTGAAAATCCACATAGGCAGTGACCATCTCTTTGCAGACACTTTGGTCAAATTAGTGGTGGCGTGATGTTTCACTGCAGTGGGGCATAAACTTGGCTGGGTCTGGCAGGGTAGTCAGCTGAAAATTGCTGGCAGGTAGCCAATTCAGTGCCCAAGGGTGTTTTGTGATTCTGAGCATAACATTTTCATACAGAAGCTTTGCAGAGACATCAACCGAGACCCTACCCGAGCATTGGTGCCCACACCTTCCCTGACACATAGACTCCTGAGGAAGGTCACTGGCTCGTGGCTTGTCTCAACAATCACTTTCTGACCACCGAATAGCTAGCAAAGTGTTTCATTACCCATGCTGTGGCCAACAATGCCTTTTCACAGTCCATGTATTTTAGCCCAGGGGGTGCTAATGTTTGCTGGTGTGTGCCACAATGCGCTTGTCTTGGTCATGCAGCTGGTACAGTTTTGCACTTAAACAGTGCTCTGGGAACCCGACTTCCAGGTGAAATAGTCTGGTGCAGTCATGGTAGGCCTCTGCTGTGCAGAGCCTGTCTTTCAGAGCTTGCATGGCCTGTTCTTGGAGTTTGTTTCAGACAAACGGCACATCTTTTTTCAGGAGGTTATATAGCAGCTTGACCAAGTCACCATAGTTTTCAATAAGTTGGCAGGCATGGTTACATACTCTCAGGAAACAGCGAAGCTCATAGACTTCAGTGAGCACTTCGGTATTTATATTTGACCTGTGGTTTTACTCCATCTGCTCCAATAAGGAGGCTGATGTAGTTTACCTTAGTCCAGCACCACTTGCATTTTGACAGTGAGATCTTTGCTCTGGCTGTTGTTATTGGCCCCAGCACATGATCATAGTGGTGGCGAGTAGGTGCTGTTGCAAGGCCGGATGATTCCTTTGTCTAGCAGGTTGACAGTGATTTCCTGTATGGGTTTGTACAACACAAGAGGAATCCTGCATTGTCCTTTGGCCTTTGAGGGTTTAATAAGTACAATTCCTTCCTCTGGATTCCTGGAGAATAGGGAAGTAGGCATTGGTCCTATCATGGGAATCTGTAATTCAAGCATCAGCTAATGGGGATCCTAATAAAATCCTAAAATCCCAAAGTCATTAAACTCAGTGCTGATCATCCAGTCCATGGGGGATAGATTTAGGTGTATGTCTTCTCCTGTGCAGTTGTGCATCAGCAAGTGGTTGATTTGAATGCAGCTCCATAAGTGTTGTGGCATCTACAGAGAGACCTAGCTTTAAAAAAAAAGGAGCGACAGTTGGAAAAACACCTGTTAATGGATGTGGCACTGACATGGTTTGAATTACCATGTGTTGTTCATTGATTACTTTACAGGCTTCACGGATGGATTGTCCAGATCTCGTGTTTTCAAGGTTGGATGTGAGGGCGTCATCTGGTACTCCTGTCAGAAACCACAGTATGTTGTTGATCATTTCTAACTGGACATCCAGTCTGACCAGTATGTTGCTACCAACAAATGCTTGATGTGGCGGGTCTGATATAACCTGGAAGTAGTGGGTTAGACTTCTCTGGTTCCACTGCAATCTTAAAGCACGGGTGCTGTTGGCTCTTGGTGTCGCCTGTGGCACAGGGTCTAAGGGGAAACCTGTAGGTGACCTAATGAGTTTGCAACTAGTGTTGGCTTTTTGTAGTGACTTGTATAGTTCTTGACCAATGGCCAACCTGCCTGACCAAAGGGCCAGAATTACGTCATTCACACGGGCATCCTCAGGTTTGATGCTATTCACTACCTGTGGGCAGTACCCACACTCGACAGTAGAATCAGTGAATGTGCACAATAAGGTGTCTTGTTGAGCCAGCTGTTTGTGTTGGGTTCATGAGGACATTACAGTCACTTCAGTATTTTGCACTTGGTTAGCTGGGGTTGGATGCGTCATGGTGTCTGCCTCAAGCATATAACATTGAGCTTCCATTTACTGGGGCAGAGTGATTGGCAGAGTGTTGCAGACCTGTGCCCATATTTTCAGGTTAGTGGTTCAAATATGATTTTAGAAGGTCTTTACCAAAAAGAAGAGGATTGGCATTAAGGGGAGACACATACACAGGATGGACCAGGACAAGAAAACAGGAGTGTAATTTCAAGTCTCTATGAAAGCTGCGCGCTATCCCTTCAACTGTTCTTAAGAGTTTAGATGACATTAAGGTGATGTCTGTAGCAGTGTTGTGGAGGGCCTCATGTACCAGTTCTTTTTCAAGGGATGTGGAGAAGTAGAATTTGTGTGCAACTCCTCTTTATGTGAGATGACACAAGAATTGTTGGAAAGGCGGTTCACCTTTAATGACAGAGGGATCCTTCTTTGTGAGTTCATTGAGCCCATTAGTTTTCTCTGTTGTCATTTGACTTTGTGGCAGAGCAGCCTCAGTTTCCTTGGGGTCTAGGTAAAGATCTTCAATTTCCACAGCAATTGTCTTGAAAAGTTGGCTGACTGTCAGTTGAAGTTATTGAGAAGAGGTTTGCTGTTTTGTTATTCTCTTTCTTTTTGTCATTGAGTAAGCTTCTCATGGCTTCAAGATCTTCTGGACTAAGGCCAGAATCTTCATGCTTACTTGTGGTATTGTTGAGCTTGTGCTGTGAGGTTTGTTCTTTGTGACTTCTTTTGGTGTCATCTTCCTCAGAGCCCTGATAAGACAATCTTCACCTGGCTTGTGGTCTTACAATCTGTTTTTACTCCCTACTTTGCCCTTGTGAGCTCTGTGGCTTTCTTCCTGCAAAGGGGGGGGTTTGTTGCAGATTTGTTTAAGCATGGTTGGGGTCATATCTTGGCCAGTTTGACCCTTGTTGGATCAAGGAGTCTTGGGGCATCCACAGCCCTGAATTTGTGGGAGTAAGGGGCATTCTTGTCCTTCTATGGGTCAATTATTTTGAAAAGAATGGTTGGCCGAGGTTCGTGTCTGTAGGCCCCCCACGCCCCTCAAGATCCATTAGAAAGGACTTGGCATCAAGACTTCAAATGTCAGTAGGATTGGATTGTTTAGCACATAATTACTTTTGTTTAGCAAACCCCAATATGACTAGGCCACAGTTGTTCGGTGGTGTGTGTGAATTTGCCATTACACCAAAATGCGTGCCGATACCAGGATGAAGGTTCTGGACAAAGAGAGTCTGGAAGTTAGAATTCTCCTCCATCCCTGGCTCATTTCGGGAACCAAAATAGGCTAGTTGAAGATGACTGTATGTTGCTGAGGAGGTTCTTGAATGCTCTGTTTGACTACCATGGTGGCATGTAATACAGTGTTTGGCATAGCAGGTCACAGTTGTTTCCTACCTTAAAATCTTGACAATTAATTAACTTGCAAATGCTGTGACCGAAGGTTCCTTTGTTTATGTTAACCTTGTAATTAATGGGAACTTGGGGAAGTTTCATAGGTAATAGCTGAACAAGCACAGGTATCATCAGAACCACAAGGATTAGGTTCAATGCGTGTTATAGTCCAAGCACTTTTGTTAAGGTTACAATCTGAAGGACCCTGAAAGGTACAAGGGCCTTAGGGTAGGTAAAAGTACTTTATTGGTCACATATACGTGTTAAGCTACTTATAAAGTACTTTTATCTGGTCACTGTATTAACCCATCCTTGAGGGGCAGTGGGCAGCCACAACGCTGGCCAGATTCTGAGCCAGCACCTTTGTTAAGGATGCTGACTGGAGATAGACCTATATACATGTTTCGATAGTAGGGGAAACCAGAGCACCTGGAGGAAACCCACACAAACATGGGGAGAGCAAACCCCCCCTTAGAAAGGTCTTGCCCTGTGAGGCAGCAGTGCTAACCCCGAAGCCAACGAGTATCGGGGAAAGGAGTTGCAACAGATGGTTCAAGGAGGGTCCTGTGACAATGGGGTCAACATGTCTCCCTTGAGTGGGGAAGACCTGTGTTTTAGTTCCTGAATTTGATTTAGACTTAAATCAGAAATGCAGAAGGAAAAGTAAGTTAATCTTGCAGACTTGTAGCTTCACCAGCTCACATTGTCTGGTAGTGACTGGTCTTTGACTGGAAAAATCTGTTGATGAAATGTTCAAATCACGCTGGACAAAATGGGGTCTGAAATTAAAACTTGCCACATGCCAAATGTAGGCAGATTTTTTATTTGTTGTGTAAATTTTTACAGCCAGACTTTTTTGCAGCAAAAAATGACCACTGCTGCTGAGCTGTTGAGCTGTGGAAACAGAAGTGGACAGAGGTAACCCGTTGGACAGTCGTCGGTACTCTGGAGACAGCTCTTTTCCTCGTCTGCACTGATATCGATCTCCAACTTCTTAGTGAGACGGCGTGAGTCGTGGTTCCGGTCCTCCTTCGAGGGTCGATTCTGCTAACCAGCAGAAAGCAGCAGCGGCTCAAGTTTCTGGGCAACCAGCGTTAGTTTCAGCTGCCGTCAGTAGAAGAAGTAAAAGAAAACAAAATCTATAAATATTTCTCTTACACTTGAGATGAAAAACATTAATTTGAGGCTCAATTCTGATGCTGCTCTGTAAAAAAGTTATTTAAATGTAGCAATTTATGATTAAGTCCTATTAGTTTCAGGTGTAAATATCTAACTTCCTGGTTAAGCTCCACCCACTTCTGCCTTAACCTATGCCCACTCCTATTATGGACATAGATACAGATAATTTGGTTGGTTGAGCATATACAGATACAGATGATGCTGTACTCACTCATTCCTACCTGAAAGACAACTAGTCGATACAATAGAAGGGAAACTTAAAATCTGTCGTCTCTAACACACCATGAAGACAAACAAGAGTGTGAGCTAAGTTCTCATTTTCAAGTAACATTGCTATACACAACAAATTAGGTTTTAGTTAAGCTGTGAGGTTAATATAAGGTCCATTCAGTGGATAAAGTGCTTAATAATGCTGTTGGTTCTGACAGATGTACACAAAGATGTTATCCTTCAATCAAGCATTAACTCTCACTTTTTGTAATCTATGAGGGTGAATGAATGAATGAACTGTATTTATTTAGCACCTTTCTAGTCTTTTCGACTACTCAAAGCGCTTTACAACAACACTTGTGTTTACAACACAAGTCAGGTTTCACCCATTCACACACATGTTCACACACTAAGGTGACTTCTCTACAAAGAGCCAACCTGCTCATTAGGAACTCATTCACACACATTAACCCACCAGTGGCGCAGCCATTGAGAGCAATTTGGGGTTCAGTATTTTGCCCGAGGACACTTTGACATGTAGACCAGAGGAGCCGGGGGTCGAACCACCGACCTTCTGATTGGTAGATGACCTGCTCTACCTACTGAGCCACAGCTTCTCAAAATCAGTTAACCAAATCAGCCACCAGATGTTGATGCTTTAATTCACATCAGTTTGAAACATACTCAGTCAAAATTGGTGCTGTGGTGTTGGGAGACCCATGACGTGTTTACGTCTCTCAGGAGCCCAGAGGGAGACCTCTATTACACGGGTACAATCAGCTATCTCTATACCTGTTACTCGTTCAGATTCATGCAGTCTCTGTGTCATGTTGCTGCACTGAATCAGCATGTTTTATTTGTCTCTGAGGTTGTGAGTGGGAGTTAGTGCTGTGCTTTTTTACTCTGTCCTGCCCTGAACTAGACCAGTTAAAAAACATGCATGGAGGGATCTTTAGACTTCCAACCAACAGTCAAGAGGATATTACTAGATGAGATGTTCAGCAAGACACTGAATCTCACATTTTGAGTTCAGTGAAATAGAAACAGCTAGTAGGTAAATATAAATAACTTAATAGAAAATACTCCTTTGCTTTGCAGATATGCTTATGGTTAAAAATGCAACCCTACAACAGGTTGCAAGCATTATTTCCACAAGACCGCCACTAGATAAATTTCAACAAGTTTTTCTGTTCGGCAAGTGGCTGGCCGTAAGACGAGATATAGAGGAACCTGCTAAAGAAACATTTTGAGAGAGCAGAGCTACAGAAAAAAGCCCAACAGATACAACTAGAAAAGTGTTATGATTTTCAAGAAATAAGGGACAAACAGAACAAAAACCACAGCTGCGTATGAGCATGCTGGTAAAATTTAGTAGTAGTTTTTTGGATGGTAACAAATTATTTCGCTATTGTAGTAGCTGGTGCTTTAGCTAATACGCATTCACTTTAGAAAATCAACATTAAAGCCCAGAAGCACAATTCAAGACTAAATAAGACACTCTCAATAACTTTTTTGTCTCAAGCTAAACAAGGTAGGGGAACACCTGTTAGCCCTGGGCTCATCTGGAGTTTAAGCTGAACCCATCAGTGCTGTTCATTTCAACCTAAAGTGGAGGAAAAGCTGATAATCTAGATGATAGATGGGAGGAATTCAGTGTCCTGCTCAGTGAAGCTGCACTAGAGCGAGTGCACTGCGACACAGAGGCTTAAACTCAGAGCTCCCAGCTGAAGGAAGGTCTCTCCAACTGCAAAACCACTGTGCTGCACCACGACACCTGCATACTGTGCACAGTTTCTATCCCACCCTGAGTCAACTTCATTCAAACTCAAAGATTCAGAAATGTCCTTTAAAAAAGATACAATTAAGCTCTGCAACCTTTAGAAAAATAAAAGTTAATGTGGTTTCTACAGTTGACAGTTTCTCCTAGAGCAGCATTCAGGGGGCTTGGAGTCAGAGAGTCAAGTCTGAACAGGTCACACAGGGAGATAACAAAGTCATATGCATTCTATGGAGAATGAGGGGAGAAGATT
This sequence comes from Naso brachycentron, assembly GCA_029874485.1. Taxonomy (NCBI): domain Eukaryota; kingdom Metazoa; phylum Chordata; class Actinopteri; order Acanthuriformes; family Acanthuridae; genus Naso; species Naso brachycentron. Next base: position 25,945,761 of record JAQFJA010000025.1, on the reverse strand, counting down.
GTACTGATTACACTCGCAGACCAGGCAGCACACCTGCTGTACTGTACTGCAATACTTTGCAACCAGCCAGGGTGATGATTTCAAACAGCGTAACTATGTCACCATATCGCAGGGCTAATTATTTCCATAATATGAAGTTCAGGATCTTCAAAGCTAAATATCGGCTATAACTTTCTAGACAAGAAAAGAATGTTCAGTAAATGACAAAAAAGTCTGCGCTCAAGTTTATAATTAGCCACGGTCATGTTCATCTTGGTCAAGTTGAGATCTTGTGAATCATTTATTAGATGGATTGGACCTCAAAATTTACAAATTTGTCCTTTCATGTCTCACTTCCAGAGTATCAGCAGCATTCACAACAAAGCAGAGAATGCTTCACAGCCTTCGATGCATGCATTTTTTAAAAAGAAAAGAACAGAAACAGACAAAAACATATGGCCTATTTCAGTTAACACCATTTTTCAAGCATTATAAAAGAGGTTTGGGGTTATGTGTGATGTGAAAAAATAAATAAATAAAATTGCTTTAGCTGGGCACAGGCTGCCTTTTGAGTCGGCCATGGTTGTCAGTTGATCACTTGGTTTGGTCGCGGCCCCCGCAGTGGAGGCAGTGGAGGTGTTTCCCTGGTTGTTGCTTTCAGTGTTGACAGTTGTTTGTTGAACTGACCCCGTTAGATTCCGACAGCTGATGCCGTCGTCTACTGTGTTTGAATATGGTGATCCCAGAGCTGGGGTCCTTGGGCTTAAAATCTGACCGTTGTTACAGAAATAAAATTTGAGACTTGAAGACTTTAAGCTGCATAAACAAAAGCAAAAACATTTTAAAATGAACAATTAATCAAATGAGTATTTATTATGTGAAAGGTGAGACTCATAGTGATGGAAATTGTCCCTGGACTCTGAAGTGTCCATCAGCTACAGAGTTTTTTTATTGTCGTCAGCTTAATGCTGTTGTTTTTTTGTCTCCTTACTGCTTACTGTACTTTCTATTACTACTAACTACCTTACTCTGTAGTTTTAAGTGTCAGCAGTGAATTCACATAACGATTGCACTGCTTTTTCAACCATTAACCTACAGAAATGAGAAATAAAGATACTATGATGAAAGCACCTGCAATGGGTGAAATGCACCACAACTGCAGTGCCTAGCAAGTAGTGTCTCCGTGCTCCGGTGCTTTTTGCTCATACTTAAATTATGTAATATGCACATATTTGATGCAAAATGACATGAACCATCATCAACTTAAACTTTGAAGAATGGATTGTACAGTAAAAGTCGAGAATCACGGATAAAAATTGTTCCAAAATTCCTATTCAACTTTATAAAATAAACAAATAAAATAAAAATAAATAAATAAAGTTATATGGAATAGTGATAACCAGGAGCCTTGACTGTGATATATAGCCTTTCAGTACTTTGTCACATGCATAATTGCAATCAGACACAAAACAAGGGCAAATTAAATCACCTTCAAACTTGGAAAATTATGGAAGTGCTTGTATCATTAGAACAATAGCTTTTGTCAATCAGACTTGAAGACGGCAGAAGTAGTTGCAAGTGATTTCTTCATGTTCAAGCTTCTTCCCACACCAAGCAAAACAGCACACAGACAAACAGACAAAATTAGGGACAAGCTGGTGAACATAGGAGAACATTTAGTAACTTAAGAGCCCGATATTGTTGTCAGGAACTGGTGGAGACCAGTCAAGAGCTAAAAGTGAATACTGAGAGTTAGATCTGTCATGTGAGTAGTCCAAGTCCAAAATACTTATTTCGCTCTGTGTCTGTTACCCTGAGCTTGTATGCAAAAGACAGTAGAGATGTTCCGATACATTTTTTCCTTCCTTTTTCCTAATCTTGCGGATTAGCCAATACCAAGTACTGATCCGATACCAACAAATTCTTACTTATCTCCTTTGATTTTTCAGTGTAAAATATTGTTGAATGCAGACATTTTGCCAGCTCTGTTGGGTCTCTTCATTCTTCTTCATTGCTCTTAAAAACAGTAGTTGCCAATGGCAGCACAGCACAACTTCTTGAGTACTGTTTTAGAGTGGCAAAGAACGATTGATATGAGGTATGTAAGGTCAGTCAGAGCTAACTGAGAATTAGAAAGTAGCTGGGTACCATTTCATGGCTAATAAATAACATGGTATCTGATTGGTGTACAGACTGATTTACTCAGCGATACGGATACCGGTATGGGAAAATGCTGACAATACCACTGAAAATACTGGAACAACTCTAAACTGGAGTGGCTGCGTTTTAGCTACGACGACCAGCAAGACAAGTTACTGTTTCTTTGAAAACAACAACTGCAGCTACTTAAGAAGTTAGCATAGATGCTTCTATTAAATCAGCTGTACCTGAGGGAAGAGCATTTTCTCAGTGAAAGAAGAGCAAAGAGTGCCACTGAAGATTTTTCTCAATGAAAAGGTTGTTTTCACCCCACTTCAGACTGGCTTCTGCAGTTTTATGTACAAACTGGCTCTGCTGGTAACCATCTCCTAAACATTACATATTGTCCTATGATCTGTTATTCTGATTAGATGAAATTAGGTTGTGATAGACAGTTGAAGACAGATTGTTTGTTCTATCTCTTGCCAAGCATTTTTTGAAAGTGTCTGCCCTTTTCCAAACAGTTCACTTAGACACCTTCAGAGATAGCTGTGGGTAGCAAACCATTTGCGTTTACCCCGTCTGTCTAATATGTAAATAGGCAACTGTTTTGGTCACGCTGCCCCAAGTGGCAGAAACATCAATTAATGCAAGTTTAAGTCACGACTTACACTCACTGGCCACTTTATTAGATACACCTGTTCAACTGCTTGTTAACACAAATATCTAACCAGCCAATCACATGGCAGCAACTCAATGCATTTAGGCATGTAGACATGGTCAGGATGACCAGCTGAAGTTCAAACCGAGCATCAGAATGGGGAAGAAAGGTGATTTAAGTGACTTTGGTGCCAGACGTGCTGGTCTGAGTATTTCAGAAACTGCTGATCTACACTTTTGTGTGTGTTTTGTAGGAATGCCCTCGTTTTACCCGATGAGCAAGCTTTGTAAGTTCTGTGATGTGGAGCTCTCTTCCTGTAGTGGTACAGGGACCTGCATGTCCAACTGCTCCATCACATCCATTTGTGTGAGCCCCAGTGAGGTCTGTGTCTCCATCTGGTAGGTACCTGTGAGCAGAACACTGCCTTGAACTCAGACTCCAACTAGACGAGTCTTCATGGATTGTCTACATTTTTTTACAGTCTGTCTGTCTTACCACCTGCCTGCTAGGAGGAAGAATGAGACGGACTTCTCCATTGAAACTCTCTGTCACGACCCATCCAATCCACTGTATGGCATTATGCTGGATGACTACAACAGCTCCACCTGTGTGATGAAGGAGAAGAATACAACAAGTGGGATGGCTCACTTCTGTTCCTGTGATGAGGAAGAGTGCAACGACAAACTGTTTTTCTCTCCCAGTGAGTACATGAAACTAAGACCATATTTACACTGCCTTGTCTTGATGCCCAATTCTGATTTGTTACCTATATCCAACTTTTTTGATCCACTGCTTACATCTACCTTTAAAAGTGACTTAAATCCAATATCTGCATTTACATTTGGTGAACATTTGAGCGACTTTTTATCAGCTCAGCTCTTGTTTTACTATTTTCACAGATGGTATAAAAGTTCTTCCTAGACAGATTTAAAATTCATCGACTATTAACACATGCTGAAAACTATCGTTTTTATTTAATGATTGAAAGCAGTAAGCTAGCTAAGCTAACTGAACACTGTATTTCCTGTAATTAGCCTACTTCAAAATAAAAGTAAACTCCCATTTTTCTGGTCAAATGCTTTTCAGCAGCATTAGCAGTAACTTAACACTGTGCACTACATTTTTTTTTTTTTTTAATGTAGAAAGCCGGTGTAACGGGGATTAGGCTACCGGTGGTGTCACGAGTAAGTGGGAAAATTTCGTCCCCGTGGCAACCTTAGGTGCTGACTGTCGAGGACTTATAACTACGCTCTCACAACTGAAACCTTCCCGCCAACGGAACTGTTTCTGTACAAACCCTGTATTTTGGATGCTCCGTCTTTTTGCACTAAAGCTTTAATAGACAGATAACTTTGATTAACGTTACCTTTGGTAATGATTGTTAGCTGTCTTTTAAGCCCACATCCTCCATTGCACTTTCACCGTTTTGATTATGTTTTCAGCAGAGAGCACAGAGAGTCCTTTGCACGTGTGTTTTCCTCATCAAAATGCAGAGCTGTCACATTTTCAATACATTGGAAGGGAATATCCCATCTGTCTGTTTAGGTCACATTCAAAATGACACCTAATAGATTCATAATGAATTTATTTCCATATATGGATGAAGCCTGAATCAGATCTGAGAATATCCGATTCCATGTACTTTTTACTGCTTACACATGTGCATGGTACAGATCTAAGCTGTGCCACATGGGAGGAAAAAAATAGGAATTTGGCCACTTTAGCCATGCAGTGTAAATACAGCCTAACACTTTCCAATGAGGTTAAAGCTGAAAAATTGTGTTTCAGCCAAGGATCTAAAAACCTTTGAAATGTGAATAGGGTGACTTTGTGACTGATCCACAAAGGACAACGTTTCCTGCAGCTACATGGAGTTCAACTTGTAATTGTAGTTTTACAGCCATAAACCTTAATGTTTTGGTTCATTCTCTTCACTTTCACTTTGTTTCCAGGCAGACAGACAAATAGATTATTGTGTGCTAACTTGTAGTGGCCAGACAGATTATTTAATTTTTGATTCATCTGATATTTTGTTTTTGTTTTTTTTTTTGTTTTGTATACTTTTCCAAAACCACCTGCCACTGTACTTTCTGGTAAACAAAATAAAAATTATTTTGTTATGAGGTAATTTTAGCTGACTGACTGAGGTGTTTCAAGTAGTTTTTTGAAAGAAATGGAGATCTATGGCACAGAAGAAGAAGAAATATCATTCAAAACACAGTGCACACAAAACACTTGTTGTAAGATATATTCATTGTTTGTTTTGGTATTTTCATGGTCAGTTTGCCAGCCTCATCCTTTCAAAATATGTTTGTGTAGTTGCAGGTGCTGTGAGTGTATCTGATGTGACTGTCTACACAAGAAACATTACACATCATATTACCCACACTCGTTTTTAAGTCACAAAAAGTTAGCAATGTCACACTTTGCATTCCTGAACACAGCTTTCTCACTCAGCCGTACTCTTTCAGCAATCACACACACCTGCTGCACTGCTCAGCTCTGCTGTATTTATGTCAATTGCCAAACACCTTTGGCTCCATTTATAAAACTGTGTGTAGAAGCCACTCTTCAAATGTCTACGTACAAATGAGGAAATGTTTGTACGCCAAAAAATTTCAGAGATTTGTAAAACCTGGTGTATGACTGTTTGTGGGGAAATTCCTTTAATGAATCCCAGATCAACTCAGAAATGTGAGCAGGTGCATCAGCCCCACATCCAGCCCCCTCCACACCTACATTCAACCATAAACGGTCAATGCAAAACACCTCATGGATATTAATATATGGAAATGAGCAGCTGATCACTGGTTTTGTCCAAAGAGTCACAGGCATCGCAGACAGACGGGGAAAATACGATTTTTTTCTGATACATTAAAAGTGTTGGTTGAGGTGGACTTTGATTCTGTTTTTCCATGTTGTCCTCTCACAGTGTGAGCACAGGGAAAGTCTTGGTATCCATCAACATTAAGCATGTGTGGCAGCGCAGTTTTTATCTGTTTGCAGTGATCAGACTGATTCACCCGCTGAAATTATCAGTGATACCCCTCCTCCTGTATTATGATCAGTGACCACGTTTTATTTATTGACATTTTGTTACAGTGAACTGGGCCTGAATTAAGATGAGGACTCATGACGAAAATTTATTACTAGGCTTTTGGTGAAGACGCAGCCGGTGAATTGATTAGATGACAAGAGAAGGCAGCATGTGAGTCGGCAGAGTGCACAATGTGTGCTACACAGTTGTGTTCACTGCAGCAGTTTGACCCGAAAAAAATCTACAAAATCTAGGCTACATAGCCTATTTAAATATTTAGGCTCTAACAAAGACATATATCAGCAATCATAGGTCAGCTTAAACGTTGTGAATTATGTGGGTTAGGTGCTATGTCTTTCATAGTTCATCTGTGTTTTTTCATCTGAGGACTGAGCTTTATTTCGTGACGTCACCATCGAGTGTCGCTGATTCTCCTGTCTGAAAAACTTTGCCGGGGCTCTGCACATGGTCCAAAGGATGTGCAGGAATACACACACTTTTCTGCATATAATTTTTCTATAGATACCAACATTTGCAGTTTAAGATGCCTATGCACATTTCACTCAAGTTGACGCAAGTTTTTTGGTGCAGCAACCTTTATAAATGAGGCCCCAGGTCTCCTCACTTCATAAGCCTCTGCTCTCAGTCATTCACTGCCAGATAGTTCCTCTGCTCTCATTCAAGACTTTCCAGCACCTACCTTTGGATTGTCTGCCTGCTGCCGACCCTGCCTGTCTCTGGCTCACTCTTTTTGTCGAATCCCCGGTAGACGCCTCAGCCTTCCAAGTCAAGTAAAGTCAAGTCAATTTATTTATATAGCGCCATATCACAACAAATGTTATCTCATGACACTTTACAAATAGAGTAGGTC
>JAQFJA010000025.1:25895575-25906270 GCA_029874485.1 Naso brachycentron | reverse complement strand
GGACTGCAGTCTATATTTGGAAGAAAAGCCGAATAGTTTAGATGTGAGTGGCCGGCCTGTCATCCCCTCTGCACATAACTTGCAGGGTTATTTTGCTCACAGTGACCCGGTCCACTTTCACATCTCTCACCTGGAGTTTTAACATAGCTGGTAGCCTCACTCAGCCTGTCCTTTTCACTGAAGTTCACCAAGTTTCTTGTGAGTTATTTGTACTGATTGTGGACGAACCTTAGAATCCCTGCAGGCTGTTTGGCTCAAGCTCGGGGTCTCTTTGTTTGGCAGAGTAGCTCAGTTTTTAACACCCCACTGCAATGTTGGGCAAGCGCAAGCTCTTTCTCTCCGTCTCTTGTGGACACAAACAAGCTGACAATGTTCTTTTGGCTCCCCTTGCTTCTTAAAAAGGCTTGAAGCGCATACCGTTGATGAGGCCTGAAAGGAAATGCTCAGTCATGTCGTGGTCAGACATGAATTCATTCCCTGAGTCACAGGATTTTTCAGCCAGTCAGTGGCTTATTTTACTCTCCCAAAGTATCTGTGGTCCCAATTATATCCCTGTGCCTTCACACAACTATCATATGGTTGTTTTTTGTGTTACTCGGCTAGTTAGAACCAGAATCAACGGAAGTTTTTTTAGTTTGAAACAAGATTTTAAGCCCCTTAATGGTAACATTGCATAATATCATTTTGTTTCCCTTTAAGTAATTTTAAAGTGGCTAAAATCATTGACAGCCTTACAGTGTTTACACTGATGGAAACATTAAACCTGAGACTTTTTTCCCCCAACTTTCCATTAATTGGACAAATTCTTAAGAAGTCTTGTTCAACATTTTACACAGCTTTCACCAAAATTTAGACTGACATCTTTAGTACACTGGACATTTTGGGATCTGAACTAGTTTTTACTAGTTTTTAAAATGATTAACCCACCATTTGCGCAGAAATTGCTTGTTCTCTATACAAGTCCCCAGGAAATAACTTTGGATGAGAACGTTTTTTTTTGTGCACAAAAACCATCCAGGTAATCAAGAGATCTAGGAAATTTAACAACAGTTCTTTCAGTTTCTACAATACAAATTTTAATTGTGAATATCTTAAGGTCCAGTGTCTAAACAAGCTTAAAATCAACAGATTTTCCATCTTCAAGAATGTTCCTTATTCCTGCTGACTAATTTGCTCAACAATGGTCACTTAACACAAGGAATTTGGCTGGTCATGGTGTTATTGTCATGTGTTGTTGTCTGGATGAGTATAACCAGCCATTGTTGGAAACATTTACTACTGTGGGTGATTCAGCATCATACAAAATCACTATTGGTACATATGACCTTCACCATGAGACTGCAGATGGAAACCACAAAAACAAAATATATATTTTCACTACTGAGTTTGCTCTTTTGTAGTCAGAAGAATATCTGACCTCTTCCATCATTCTGGCCTTGTTGGTAATGACCAGTGTAGGATAAGCAAAAAATAATTGAATAAACAAATAAAAAAAATAAAATAAAAGTTCCTTTTCAGACATGTTGTAAAGTGTGTAACAATGCTTTACCGTGACTAAGTAATGGATCATTTGAATTAATTAAAATTTGTTCCACATGTTTTTTTAAATGAAAAGTTAATTTAAAAAAAACAATAAAAACTGAAAAGGGGTTGAAGACACATCGAGTCTTTTCTCCCTCATTGGGAAATTCTAGGTCTGTCAGTCACAGGCCTCATGCCTCACCCACTACTGCTGCTTGCGCCAGATTAACTGGTGAAAGCACAGTGCCCATCAAGATGGCTAATGTTGGCAAAGAGGAAATCTTTGAGAGATTTAGCCAAACATGTTCGAGCCTCAGTCAGACCCGGACTCAGGTGAGGAGTCTGTTGTGCACCAAAATCTGTGTCCAGCAGATAGATCAGCATGGTGAGTGTAGTTAGCATTTTTTAAAGTGTTAATGTTGCTTGTTAGCATGTTTGCTTGCAACTGGCAGTGGCTTGCCTGGGATACGACTGAATCCCAGATTCAGAAGATAGAGGAGTGTACGGACATCGTCCTCTTCAGTAGTGTAATGTGAAAACACCTCTCTTGTGACAAACTTTGCACATGTACAAGTCAGTATAGTTCAGATTCTACATTTTAGGAGACAGCAACATAAGAAAACACATCATTGAGTGGAGAGGACACAACTCAGCTTTCGAGGAACTACCATGGATCATTAAAGTACACACATTCAGAAACTGTTTTTGTGTCCTAAGTAGATATTTTACAGACATGTCCAACACTTAATGAAAGGAGAAGACAAAGACAAATAATGAGGAGGCAGAAAAATGACACAGGTAACCCGCTGAAGTTCAACGGGCAGTTAAACCTGTCAAACTGTGTCAAAACAGAGAAAAGGAGCTAAAATTAGGGAGACATTTGACAAAAGAGCATCAGATTCAGTTGAGAGCTTGCTCTTGATCTTCATCAGTATGATCCCGTGTGTACCAGTCACTAAACTTGCTCAGAACACAAAACAAGCAGATGTTATCTGTCATTAAATAGAGTGCCTAAGTCCCTCTCTTCTACTTCCGGTCCATGAGACTTTTTTTCCGAAAAAATGTGAGCAGTAATCTATGGAAAGAGACAGTTAATTTTTTGATCCTGTTTAAATTGTACTGCCAGTCTCAAATATGATGTTTGTCAATGTAAAAGTTAATTTTGCAAGTTTATCACACAACCGCAAAAGTATAAGACTTTGAAAATCCATATTTAGAAAGACTACACACCTGATAGTCGCGTGACGTCTTAACAACGATCTCAGAACCGATTAACTTTGCTTGCTTAGCTGCACCTCTCAACATGCCCGTGCTTGTAATGATTTTTACCTTTTTTAATACATTTTTCCCTGTTCTGAAAGAACCAAAGTGATTGTACTAAAGTTACAGACATGTTAGTGTTGGTGACGTATGCTGTGCAAGTTGAGAGACGTAGTTCACTGAGCAGTCTCACAAAAACTATGTGGTACTTAACTATCTTCAAAACAAACTGTGACTTTGTTGATCTGTAAAATTATGTTTCAAAACATCAAACATCATATTTGAGAATGAGGGCGCAATTTTTTCAAATTTTTCCCAAGTAAGGTCCCATGGGGTCCACGGAAGGGGCGCGACTTAGCCGCTCTACGCCAGAAGTTAGAAATTCTTGTTTTACCAAAGTTTTTCAATTTGTTTTTGATTACTTTGATAGATGAGACTACATGAAATAATTTATAATATACTTGTTTTTCATAAAAAAATAAATTGATCTTTGTGGTCAATATTCACCTCTATTTATTTATATTTGATATTATTTCCTTTAACTAATCACATCTGATGTTATTTATATGATCTAACACATGCTCACATTGTTAACGCAGAGTGACAGCCAAATACCACAGGCCTAATCTGTGACATCATCAATAAAACCTGGAGTGACCAAAGGTCAATAATTTGGAGAGTAACTTTATGGGCTCATAAATTGCTTTTGAGCTTTTACAAGGCCATAGGTCTGTCACTTCCACGCCTCCTACACGAGTCCCCACTGGTATTCATCCTAGTGTGACCAAGAGCACATGCCTTAACTGCCTAATATGAACCACAGGCAGCTGGCTTGTAAAATTTCCACCCCTGTCACAGTTCCTATGAATGAGCAGAAAAACTGAATTTGTCGAAAAAATGATATGAGAGTCTGACAGGAGCTTTTCCTGTCCAGATCCAAAAACTGCTCAGTCTCATTAAAACATACAAGGATTCATTTTGTGTAGAAACCCACTGGAGGCATCTCCCTGACTTATTGGATGTGTAAGGCTCTGGTTTCAGAAATGCTGCAAAAGGAAATGGTACACATTTTCTGGCTGGCAGATGAACCATTTTGCTCTTTGCCTAATTATTAGTTTCACTTTGATCTGATGATGGTTTGAGGAAGCCTGTAGGCAAGGATACATGCATGCCAGCACAGATGTACACACAGAATCCCTCCCCGTCTCAGACACATGTGCACAGACTACATCAGCTGTGTTGTGGGAGGATGAGAAGTGTGGAGAGGCGGCTGACCCAGTTCTATTCTCTAAGCTAGTTTCCTGATATTGAAGACTTCTAAAATGCATGAACAATCAGTCTGAACAATACTCTTTGCATATTAACAAAACTGAATTTCATGAATGATTTGACTAATTTTTTTAAAGAATTGCTTCAGTTTTATTGTGCTACTGTTAACAGGTTTAAATTTGCCCAATAATTTAGTTTAAGACCAAATACTCGCTAAACTAACGACTTCCCATGAGGCTCAGTTGCTACTTTGTGTTTAATGCTAATTTGCAATTGTTAGAATCATGACACAATAAACTAAGATGTGAACATGGTAAACATACATGCTGAAAAAAAAGTTAGCATTATTGTTATGAACATGTTAGCTTGCTAAAGTTAGCATTTTGCTCAAAACACCACCACCACCACCACTGTACAGCCTTATAGCAACTAGCATGATTATAGACAATTATGCTGTTGTCAGACTACTTTTCATCCAACAAAATGTGGCGATGTGATGTGAACTCTGTGAACTTCTGTCTGGTGCTTAGCTCTTTAAGAAGGCCAACAAAGTTAACTTTACTTCATTCACATCCAAAAAACCCCAAAACACTTTATTGGAGCAATATCAAACAAGGTGCTAACATTAACAGTGGAGTAGAGCACAGCAGTGTAACTTCTGAGGCAGACTGGGGTGGGCATAGTGCTGTGCATGGAGGGACATGACCATATTGAGAAGTCCGCTTACCTCGACATAACGGTAAGAACAGACTGAGAAAACCTCTGAAAACAGTGTGTGCAGATCCAAGAGGAGCAGCCCACAGAGATTACTTCAACATGCACGCACCACATTATTTGACACTCTGGCATCGTCCAACACAACTATCCAACATTGTAGCACCATTTATAGATCAGAAAAGATGGAAAAGCACAATAGATCGCCTACAGCGATACAACGCTTTTGAAAGCATTTTCTGTCGTGAACCTCTGTCACTGTGCAGTCACTAAAGCCTGTATTTTGTTAATTTTCATCAGTTTGCTGTGCAATTTGAATTAAAAAGGGTATTGTTCAGTCCCTGTGATCTGGAATTGAATAAATTTGATTGAACTAAAAAGATCAATTTGAAACCTGAAGTGTAGATGTCTTGTCCCACATAAATGGAGGCAAAATGCAATCAACAAGTGAGAATATTGTTATCATTATGATGCGATATATTAAATAGTATTAAAAGTTATAGCAGCGTTGTCATGAAAAATATGATATGGAATATACAAAATTGGTTCAATTTACTAGTTTAGCTGGTTGTATGGGTATATTTTTAGTATTTTCAGCTACATATATCATCATAGATAATGTGAAAGGAGTCCAGATTAGTTCTCAGAGGAGTAATACATGAAGTGCAAATTAAATAAAAACTAGAGGAAACGATCATTCGTCATTTGGTGTGTTTGAAATGTTCCCCACTGAATGCAGTGATCTGTGCTCAGTGACTCTGTGGGAAAGTAAAGGGATTTTTTGCAATGCATGATAAACCACTAGGCACCAATTTTCTTTTCTCTTCTTACACTGATATTTTCCAACTTTGTGTCAGAGCCTCTTCATATTTTATCCCCTCTATCCTCTTGTCTGTGCAGAGAGTGTGAGGGATGCGGTGGGGAGGAAGGTGAAGCTGTCGCTGAGGAAGAGAGTCAAGCTGGAGATCAAAGGAGACAAGACAGAGAACAGAGTCTTGGTGAGTAAACTCATGCTGCTTTCAAGCTACTTCTTCATTAAGGGAAGTAAAGTCTTTGTCTCCGTCTTTTTGTCCCACATTTCTCTGCTCTTGAAATGTACAGTTCTCACTTAACATCAAAACCTCCATGCTTTTTTCTTTCTTCAACACTTGAAAGGGATTCATTACTTCAACTTTCACAGTGAGCATCACATAATTGCATTGTTACTCGATCTTTTCAAGTTCAGTTCAAGTTCAGGGTAAACTTTGATTTTTGAACAATTACTTGCAAATTAAAGTGAGAGGGATCGTGAGAAACGTTTGGAACATCACCCTGAACATCTCCTGTCTCAGTTAGTCGGAGCACAGTTTGAGCGAGGTTAGCTGCTTCTTGGATCTTGACATCTTTGAGGTTTTTTTCCATGACTTGAATCTTTCTTCATTTATAAGCAGGTTTTACGATTGCCAGTATGCTTTCCAGTATCTGGGTCGAGTGATTTTCTCTGTAGTTTATATATGTGCCAACCTTTTCAGACTCTCGTCTATGCAAATTGTCATGTGGCACGAGATCTGAATGACAAATGATTTATCACATGTTGATGAAATGGGATAAAATGTGGAAAGATACACTGTAGGCTAGGACTTTGGACTTTAGTTATTTTTGGTTATTTGAATTTATTTGAGCAAATTGGCACTTTTATTTACTATCCCGGACAAGCAGTTCTTGTTTGCAGTGTACTTGTGGTTATACAGATGGCTATCGCTGAATTATTTTGATACCCGAAAAAAGAAAAAAGAAAAAAGAAAAATCAAAATGTAAAAATATGGCCTGCACGGTATTATAATGTGGAGTTAAAAGAAGCGTCTCTTTCCTGGGATTTTCAGATGGATTTATGGTTGGTCAGTCACAATGAACATCTGAGATAATGATACCCCTTTGAAGTGTAAGACTAAAAATATGTGCATTATGTCTGTGTCTGTCTCTTTGGTGTTCAAACTTTAGATGATCTATACCCAAGAATGGGTATTATTTTGGCACAAATAGCAGCAGTCGGCCATAAAGGATTTTAAAATATCTTAATTGCCTTCATGAGCTGAGTACTGCTGTCGCTGCAGATTGTGTTGATCAGCAGGCCAAACTGCATACAATAACTAACTTTGTGATGTTTCAAACATCGACGTACACCTGTCCCTTATATTTCATGTCATATCCTCCTCATGTCTCTGCTTGTTGTTGAACTTACCCACTTGGGAGCAAGCCTCCCAGTGTAAGGACCTCTGCTTCAGGCTGTCACTTTGATTTGAAGAGATATGCTAAGACAATAAAAGCAACAGCTAAACTAAAACACACTGGTCCAGTACCGAGGCAATTTATTCATCCAGTCACACCTCTGACTGTGTATCCAGATCAGTCCGTATGGTGTCTATTGTCCAGAAAATAGCAGCTGTGACAATTGACTGTGGGCCATGGAGGACTAAATCCACTAAATGCTGAATAATTAATACCTGGTAGATCATTAAAAATGCATATTGGCTCCTTCTGGGCTAAAGCAGTTAAGAAGCTGAAGATAGTTCAGACAGAATAGTTCCTTCAGTAAATCAGTGTGTGAGCAGGGTCCATAAAGTTTGATGGTTGGACTGGAAAGCTTTTAGTTACTTTGAGTGAATCTGCATAATGTTTGATATGTGTGACTGTGGTTGGAAATGGCAGGAGCCTTTTACTTATGCAGCTCTCAATGAAATGGGAAGCTTTTAGTTATTCAGCTCTGTGCTGAATAGACAAAAGAAATGAGGTAGAAGAGAGAGTTTGAAAAGTTTGTTTGCTCTGCCAAGTTGCCTGCTCAATGATGTTACATTGTGTGACAGTGACAGAACAATTAGCCAGACCTCCAGGCATGTTAAACACTGATACAGTTGTAGTTACTGCAGGAACCTCAATATTTCATCCGGGGACAAAAGCAGAGGGAGAGGTGAGAGACGGAAATGATGAGTTTCGCCTTCACTTCTCCTGTACTTGCTAAATGATCTGGGAACACGCTTAGGTGGGAAGCAGCAGGAGAGAGCGAGTCTCTCCTGCAAGAAAACTGGACTTGTCAGATTATGTAATGTAATCATTAACCGGAGACACATCATTACTGTTGGAATCAGGAGCCATCGTACATCAGCAAGGAATATAAAAGCCTGCAGCAACACTGACTTACAGCTTTATGATGATTTCTTCATTGTGAAATATTATGGAGATATACATAATATCATTTGATCATACACAAAGCTGCTATTGAGGTTTTTAAACAAAGCTTAGGAAGTCTGTTGTCATACATGTTGCATCACTTTTATGGGGGCGGCTATAGCAAACAGCTGAAAATGCAAACTTTGAACAGGCGTATCTCCTGCTCCGTTCCAACTAGAGTACTGAAATTATGTACATAATGTCCATCCCTTCATTGCAAACAAGTTTCCCATAATGCCCTATTAGCGCCACCCATTACAGGTCCTGCAAGTTACACTTTTGTGAAAAATGCTTAAAATGGTGCTCTTACTCTGTAATGGAAGTCTATGGCAGCACTTGTAACTGACTGATCGATTGTTACGAAACTTGGCAGAATGGCCTAGGATCAGTATATCTGTATGACTTTTTGACTGCCCCCCCCCCAATTGCTGCTTGCAGTTGTATTTCTAAATGTTGTTTTAGGAATTTGGGAAATGTGATTCTGATAAAACTGCCCTTATCTGGGGAAGCAGTGTGAGCCTCCATAAGTCTTGCAAAGAAACTTAGATCTTAGTCCCTTGTCGGAAAAGTTTCAATTGTCATCAAAGTTTGTGGAATAAAATAAAAAACCTTTCCATGGTATCTTCTCCAGTCTAGTGGACTCAGGAGGACTCAAGGACTCGGTATCAGTCTCTAGACGTCATTATGATAACAATGTCCCCATGTGGGAGCTGGACACAGATGCTAGTAGTGTGCGTATTCACACAAAACAATGCAAAGAAGTGGGAGTCAGTGCTGGGAAGTGAGGAATTCCAGTGGAGTGGTTCTGGTATTTCATCAAGACACGGAGCATGAGAATGACTCTGTGAGTTTGTGTCAGTGCTCTGCTTGACCGCACTGAACAAATAAACCACTGTTTGTTATTCTGCAGAAAAACAGAGTTTGAGAAACGGATAATGCAGGAAGCAGCTCAGAGAGAACACAAACATGTCGTGGACTTGTGGTCTGCGAGAGTTACGTTGTCTAATGTAAGACATGATGAAAAAATAATGAGTTTTCAGATTGTTTTGTTATTGGATGTTGTGATTAAGTAAATGTTTCTTATGAAGTGAAACACAGACTCACAGTTTGCTAAGAGATTCAGCAAAACTTAAAAAGAAGATTTTAAAAACAACCCTCATGTTGTCATGATGTTGTCAGGGTAACAAGGGCCCAGATTTGTATTTATTTATTCTGTGGTTTATGTGGCAGGGACAGTGCCCATGAATAGGCATCGCTGCAAATGTAATGGAATTAAGAATTAGCCAGAAGGCTGTATGGTTATTTTTATTTGTAGTCTCTAGAGGGATGATACATAATCGTCCGGAAAGTTAAAATCACCACATAACTTTAAGGCAGTGCACCCTTGAAATAACTTGTGATGGTAAGCCTGTAGAGAACCACTAAAAAGAACAAAATTCAGTTTATTTCTGTCAGTATTTGACTCCCTCCAATCTGAGTTTAAATCACATTATAACAAAGATAAGTGCACTGGATAAACAGTCTAACCCTGACAGGAAAACTAAAAAATAACAGTGAATTTAAAAAAAAATCAGCACAAAACGGTGACTACAAAGTAAATGAAATTGCAATGTGTCGATGAGTGAGAAATACAAAACAAATGTGTGCTTGTATGAGTTTACCATAGAGAATCAGATAGAAAGGAGGGAAAAGGAGGGCCTCAAATCTCGATTAACAGATGGAGATGTGCAGCAACTTAAGCGGTGAAGTACAAGCATATCTGCTGAAGTCCGTTGACGACTAATAGAGTTAATTTGTGTGACTAATAGGAGTTTAAAAGTGACTAATTGAATTGTCTGACTGATGTTGCTGCCTGCTTCCTGTGGCTGAGTGTTACACACACCTGTGGGTGTGACATGTAATCTGTGAACACCAGACAATATTACAGCTGTATTGACACAGTTAAGCTGTTTGTTCAAACACTTGAGTTTTACTTTCTTTCCTCTAATGTTTTTAAAATGTTGTCTTTAACTCTAAATTTGACATGTGCGCTGACAATATGTGTATTGTAATCCACTATTTAGTGGGTATTGATCCCGACACCCAACTTTCCCTGTATGATATTTCCAACTATAAATCTCGTCAAATGTCAAACACACAACCCATTTGTCACCAACTGTGATTTACAGTCCAGATTAAATGTTTTTGTTGACTTTTATTAAATTTATCCTGTCTGTGTACTGCATGCAGGAGCTTGATTTACTTAAGACAGTACTGGGCGTCCATCTACTGTATTACACGCATAATAAAGAGAGGAATATGCTTGTTTCCACTATCAATTTGCTTGTCTGTCAAATACACACAAGTCTTTCCCCCTTTTTGCTGCCGAGCTTTTCTCAGACTGGGAGTGGAGCACGAGAGTGCCAGAGGCGTCTCTTAAGCACACTAAAGCTTGATAGATACAGTCATCTCCCTCCTTTGAAGATGGAAGGATGAAGGAGGTAGAGATAATAACATCAGTCCATCAAACACACCCTGGGGAAGGGTGAAGGGGGAGAGGAGGGAGGGTGGGAGAGGGAGGGAGAGCAAAATGGGCAGTGAGACATACTGTACAGGGTAGAGGGGATGGAGAGAGCAAAAAAGGAAGAACAGTAAAGAAAAATAGCTGGACTGTAAAAACTTAGTGGGATAGATGGAAATTAGACATAATTCAAACCTGGAAATTATAGAGTCAACCCACCAAAC